>OZ010599.1:65161028-65207324 GCA_963932145.1 Acanthosepion lycidas | reverse complement strand
GATGTCTGGGTTGTGTGCATGTATCTAGATTTATGGGGATGTGTGGGTTGTGTGCATGTATCTAGTACTATGAGTATGATGTCTGGGTTGTGTGCATGTATCTAGATTTATGGGGATGTGTGGGTTGTGTGCATGTATCTAGATTTATGGGGATGTGTGGGTTGTGTGCATGTATCTAGATTTATGGGGATGTGTGGGTTGTGTGCATGTATCTAGATTTATGGGGATGTGTGGGTTGTGTGCATGTATCTAGATTTATGGGGATGTGTGGGTTGTGTGCATGTATCTAGATTTATGGGGATGTCTGGGTTGTGTGCATGTATCTAGATTTATGGGGATGTGTGGGTTGTGTGCATGTATCTAGATTTATGGGGATGTGTGGGTTGTGTGCATGTATCTAGATTTATGGGGATGTGTGGGTTGTGTGCATGTATCTAGATTTATGGGGATGTGTGGGTTGTGTGCATGTATCTAGATTTATGGGGATGTGTGGGTTGTGTGCATGTATCTAGATTTATGGGGATGTGTGGGTTGTGTGCATGTATCTAGATTTATGGGGATGTCTGGGTTGTGTGCATGTATCTAGATTTATGGGGATGTGTGGGTTGTGTGCATGTATCTAGATTTATGGGGATGTGTGGGTTGTGTGCATGTATCTAGATTTATGGGGATGTCTGTTGTGTGCATGTATCTAGATTTATGGGGATGTGTGGGTTGTGTGCATGTATCTAGATTTATGGGGATGTGTGGGTTGTGTGCATGTATCTAGATTTATGGGGATGTGTGGGTTGTGTGCATGTATCTAGATTTATGGGGATGTCTGGGTTGTGTGCATGTATCTAGATTTATGGGGATGTGTGGGTTGTGTGCATGTATCTAGATTTATGGGGATGTATGGGTTGTGTGCATGTATCTAGATTTATGGGGATGTGTGGGTTGTGTGCATGTATCTAGATTTATGGGGATGTGTGGGTTGTGTGCATGTATCTAGATTTATGGGGATGTGTGGGTTGTGTGCATGTATCTAGATTTATGGGGATGTGTGGGTTGTGTGCATGTATCTAGATTTATGGGGATGTGTGGGTTGTGTGCATGTATCTAGATTTATGGGGATGTGTGGGTTGTGTGCATGTATCTAGATTTATGGGGATGTGTGGGTTGTGTGCATGTATCTAGATTTATGGGGATGTGTGGGTTGTGTGCATGTATCTAGATTTATGGGGATGTGTGGGTTGTGTGCATGTATCTAGATTTATGGGGATGTGTGGGTTGTGTGCATGTATCTAGATTTATGGGGATGTGTGGGTTGTGTGCATGTATCTAGATTTATGGGGATGTGTGGGTTGTGTGCATGTATCTAGATTTATGGGGATGTCTGGGTTGTGTGCATGTATCTAGATTTATGGGGATGTCTGGGTTGTGTGCATGTATCTAGATTTATGGGGATGTGTGGGTTGTGTGCATGTATCTAGATTTATGGGGATGTGTGGGTTGTGTGCATGTATCTAGATTTATGGGGATGTATGGGTTGTGTGCATGTATCTAGATTTATGGGGATGTGTGGGTTGTGTGCATGTATCTAGATTTATGGGGATGTATGGGTTGTGTGCATGTATCTAGATTTATGGGGATGTGTGGGTTGTGTGCATGTATCTAGATTTATGGGGATGTATGGGTTGTGTGCATGTATCTAGATTTATGGGGATGTCTGGGTTGTGTGCATGTATCTAGATTTATGGGGATGTCTGGGTTGTGTGCATGTATCTAGATTTATGGGGATGTGTGGGTTGTGTGCATGTATCTAGATTTATGGGGATGTGTGGGTTGTGTGCATGTATCTAGATTTATGGGGATGTGTGGGTTGTGTGCATGTATCTAGATTTATGGGGATGTCTGGGTTGTGTGCATGTATCTAGATTTATGGGGATGTGTGGGTTGTGTGCATGTATCTAGATTTATGGGGATGTATGGGTTGTGTGCATGTATCTAGATTTATGGGGATGTGTGGGTTGTGTGCATGTATCTAGATTTATGGGGATGTGTGGGTTGTGTGCATGTATCTAGATTTATGGGGATGTGTGGGTTGTGTGCATGTATCTAGATTTATGGGGATGTCTGGGTTGTGTTCATGTATCTAGATTTATGGGGATGTGTGGGTTGTGTGCATGTATCTAGATTTATGGGGATGTCTGGGTTGTGTGCATGTATCTAGATTTATGGGGATGTCTGGGTTGTGTGCATGTATCTAGATTTATGGGGATGTGTGGGTTGTGTGCATGTATCTAGATTTATGGGGATGTGTGGGTTGTGTGCATGTATCTAGATTTATGGGGATGTCTGGGTTGTGTGCATGTATCTAGATTTATGGGGATGTCTGGGTTGTGTGCATGTATCTAGATTTATGGGGATGTCTGGGTTGTGTGCATGTATCTAGATTTATGGGGATGTCTGGGTTGTGTGCATGTATCTAGAGTTATAGACATGTTTTATTTACTGAACATAGCACATTGTGGCTGTGTTCATAGTTAATGAAATTTAGAGTTGGCTTTTTCTTTTTTATTATTATTATTAGGCTTTCTATAGACATGTAGTAGTGTGACCAATGTAATTATTTATGAGTTTGGTTTGATCACACAGTTTCTTAAGGGGCATTTAAACTTGTATATAATGTTGGTTCTTTGTAGTTTTGATTTTGCAGGTGTGTGGTTATTTTTGAGGATGAGGTTAGCTGTTTTAAATTTTTTATAATAGATAATTAATTTGATTTTTTTTTGTTTGGGTCAACTGGGGTAGTGTATTTCTTCATGATATTTCTTAGTGAAGATTCATCTTGCTTATAGTTGACGTGCATTTAGTTCTCGTAGAAGATATTTGTTATTTTTTTCTGTGTTCAGTTTCACTATTATTTACTTTGGAAATAAATAGTCTAATCTGGTGGTCAATGAGGTAGTCAGGAAAAACATTGTTAACTAGTGTCTATTTTGCATTGTTGAGTTCTTTAAGGAAAAATAGACAAGAGGATGAATTCTCGTGCGCTCT
The DNA here is from genome assembly GCA_963932145.1 of Acanthosepion lycidas. Lineage (NCBI taxonomy): Eukaryota > Metazoa > Mollusca > Cephalopoda > Sepiida > Sepiidae > Acanthosepion > Acanthosepion lycidas. Next base: position 65,204,285 of record OZ010599.1, on the reverse strand, counting down.
CTTTAGGAATTTTTTTTAATCACTCTTATTTAGTACCTAAGTGGGCATTCACTCTTAAAATTAAGGTGACAAGAGTTTCTGCAAATGGTTTTTTTTATAAAATGAGAAAGTGAAAGTGTTGTTATTGTATTCTATGAGAACATCTGAGAATGGGAGTTTATTTTTTTTGACTTAGTTTGTAAGTAAAGTTAAGGTTAGTTTTTTTCAAATGTGCTTTTGAGATTATCTATTTCTTATGTGTTTTTGCTAAAATAAAAAATATCATCTACTTAGTGGATATATATATTATTACATGCATGCACAGCCAAAGTTCACTTCTACAGCCATAATGACAACACCCAAACTAATGGTGTTAGTATGGGAACCCAGCTTGGCCTGTGCTTCTCCAATTACTACATGTCCCATGGAGTAAACATGGTATTTAAACAGGTCACTAAACCCAAAATATATATGTCACCAACACACATTCAGTTAAAAAGTAAAAATAAAATCATTCTTGATAATGGCTAAAAGTATAGCCGAAAACGCTCGGAAATGCAAAACATTTCAACATGTTTTTTACACGATTTGTGTCTAGAAAAGAAAACATTTGTACAAGCACAAGAAAAATTAAATAAAAAGCTTAATCACAGTATCTTGTCAGTCGTCTTTAATGAAACATGTATAAAAGAGGGATTGCTGCCTAAATATATATATATAAATATAGAGAGGACACAGTAGAAATACTTGCCACTATACCTCCCACATAATAGTAACACAGTACAAGGTATTTCTGAAAAGTCTATATTGGAGGTATTTGTGTACACACACACACACACACACACACACACACACACACACACACACACACACACATATATATATTTATATATATAAAAAAATATATGCTAATATAAAAGTGGACATTGATGTCACTGCATGTTGACATCAATGTCCACTTATATATATATATATATATATATATATATATATATGTGTGTGTGTATTTGTGCAGCAACCCCTCTTTTATACAAGTTTCATTAAAGATAACTCACAAGGTACTACAATTAAGCTTTTTATTCAATTTTTCTTGTGTTCATATAAGTAATTTTTTTTTTTCTGGACATAAGCCATTTCACTTTTACACACTTTAGCATCCAGAATGTTTCTCACACATATTTAAATATTATCTGTTACTTCATTACATGTGATACACTTCAATTTTGATCTCTGACAAAGGTAAAATAAAGTGAAAGATGTTAGATTGAGATCTGTTTCCTGCTTGTGCTTTATCCTATCATTTTCTCAGATTCCTATCCATATTCAATCTATATTTTGTCTGAACATGGAAACCATATCAAAGAGACAGAAATAACATATTTCCAAAAAGCTTCTACTATCCGGTTACTCCCTACATAACTGTTATGGAGTGGTTTCACAGTGGAGGCTTGTATTTGTACTAAGTCGGTCCTAAAATAGGTTCGACGTACAAAACGTTAGGAACTTCATATAATAGGTATGACGCAGAGAAAATCTAGTTGTGGTCGCTGATACTTTAATATCCGACTAACGGTCGTCCAGCATCGACTGACTGACCGTCTTACCGAGTGACTCCTACTTATTATAGTTGGGAGAGTCTATTAACTATAGAATATGGGTGTTCCACTATAACAATAACAGAAGGCATTTTTTACTAAATTACATTGCGGAAAAAGTCGTTCTTACTAGTGTGTCTTTAAAGTATTACATTTTATACAAATGTTATCTTACCCAAACACATCCACAACTACGTCTCTTCAGATGTGCAGAAGAAAGAAATACTTATCAATGACGAAACAACATCAATGGAAAAAAATGCTACGTTTTAAAAACATCCTCTCAAATTTTGAAGTGAAAATATTATGACGAACAATATTGCATACAAACAACAAAATCAATTAAAATTCTGATGGAAGGTAAAAAGGGGTCTCTCGGATGTTTAAAAGAGGGCAGTTTCGTTTCGGAGACTTTGAAATTAACAAACCATTCCTTGACCTCTTTAGCAACAGTATAGCAGTATATAGCAGGAGCATCAGACCAGATGTGGCAGCAATGTTCGAAGTATGGACGAATGGTAGACTTATATGTAGGATAGATTCTGGTGAAAAAACTGATATTAGCTGCAGACTTAGCAATTGATTCGATATAGTCTTTCCACTTCATGTCAGCGGAAAATTTTACTCCAAGTAGGAACAATCGTTTACTCTCCTGGAGGTTAGCATCAGCCATGTTGATGGAGGGTAAAAAGGGTCGCTTAAGATGAAATTCGGACATACTAGATAGCTATTGTTGGCAAAACAAAAAAAAGTCACTTCTTGCTTAATTTTCTTCTATGAAGCCACGTGAAAAAGTATATCATTGTCTGTCTTATATGTATATCTTTGAATTTCCTTTTTTAATCATTTTATTTACCTATTTCATATTTCTTTTTACTTGGTACTAATTTTTTCATTTTTTTAATTGAAGTGTATTTATTCTACCCTCTTTTTGGACTGTTTCTGCTCTTCCTGATATCATCAGTTGTCAAGTAGGCATTTACGCAGATGACACAGCCATTTACTCCTGTCCAAATAGTACATCCTTCAAATCTAAGATTCGTCCTTGCATTGAATACTGTTGCCATGTATGTTCTGGTTCCCTGCTATTCATTTCGAGGTTCTCAACAAAATCTAGACGGATATGCAATGCGATAGGTCGTGACTTGGCATCTTGTCTGCAGTCACTTTCTCACAGATGAGATGTGGCTTTCCTCTGTCTTTTCTATAAATATTTTCATGGTAACTGCTCTGATGAGCTATTTTGACTGGTGCCTTGACTGCATGAATTTTAAGCATGCTGCTGGGTTGTCATTTAGGTCCAACATTTTCACTGTCGAAACAATTACAGTATTTGATTGCATATAAGACATACTCCAAATTCAGCAGGGAAAAATCAAGAAAAAATTAGTAATTAGTAAAATTATTAGTAAATGGTAAAGCCTAGGCTATATTTATAAGTTATTCCTTTGGTTAATCAAGCTGTGATTAAATGAAAATAATAGGAAAAGAACACAAGCCTATAAAAACTTTATTATATCCAAAGGTAAGGAAACAAAATAAAAATCAAACAATTATTACAATTGAGCAAATCAGTACAGTTACCATTAAAATTTTATTCATCTTCAAATCCATAAAATTTGTCCTCTTCGTTATCAAAACTCTGATACTCCTTTTCAATACTACTATCATTGTTGTTAAATAATGCATCATCTTCCATTCCATTGAGAGTATTGCTAATGCTACATTTTTTTAAAGATTTCACAACAATTTCTGGTCTAATATTATCCCAAACTTGCTTCACCCATTCGCAGACTTGTGCAATGCTGGGTCTTTTTATTCTTCCTGCAAGTGTATGGTTGTGATCAGGCAATGTCATCCATGTGTTCCATTGCTCTTTCATGTTTAAGTCTAAGCTGATAGGAGTTGCCAGGTAGCTAATTTCGGCGGACTAACGCTAATTTTAAACCTACATATGGCATATAAGACGCATGGGAATTTTAAAAGATATTTTTAGTAAAAAAAAAGTGCGCCTTATATGCTGTCAAATGTGACCACCTTTTTTTACTCCAACAACTTCTCTTGCACTTCTTGACAGTGGAACTCCCTTCCTCTTACTTGCTTCCCTGATAACTATAATCTTCAAATATTCAAATGTAATGTCAGTCGACATCTGATGCCTTGATCTTGATCCCCATCTTTCTCTTCCCTCAAAAACCCATCTTTACTCTTACTTTCACTCTCTGTATGTGCTAGTGGCACTCCCACTTTGCTTGGGGTGAAATGCTTAAAAAAAAAAATTAGGCATTAAAAATTAACAAGCCACTCCTTACCCTATTTAACAAGAGATTGTAGGTCATTTTTGAGATCAGCTGCCAATGTGACCTTATTGAACTAATCAGATTTATTATTAAGACAAGAGTAAATAGCTGTGTCATCAGCATCGATACTGAGCTGAGAACTGAGGATATCAGGATTGACATTTATGAAAATTAGAAATAACGTAGGTTCGTGGATAGACACCTGCGGAACACCTTTATTTATGCAAGAAGATCTAAAAAGGAAAAAGAAAAAAGGCTTTGTAGTAATTTAAATTCACAATGTTTTGTTTGTGCCTTTGACCTTTGTCTATTTTAACTCTTTCATTGCTGGTGACCCATGCTGATAATAATAAGTGTATTCGGTGATTGAGCTTCGAACAAGAATGGATATTTTCATGATCAGAATTGCCATTGCAGCAAGCAATAGAAATACAAACAAAGCCATGAAGGTTAGGATGATAATTTAATTCTGCATGTCATTGCGCAAGCTGTGATGACATCCGAGGTTGGCTGTATGTGAATACGCTGGCACCCACTAGGTTCCACAGATTCGTTTTGATTATGGCCGTGATTGATGTCAGCAAAGAAATAGCAACAAATGCTTTTCAAGACACTTGTTGGGTCGGGAAGTAGCAAAAAATATGATCTCTCATTTAATTGGCAATGTTTTCTGTTTCGAGAAAGCAAACCTTTTTATCTGACTTCTCACTAAGTTTTGGCCATGGAAAACAGACCCCCACATACTCACTGCCTGACAGTTTCTTTGACTGCCTGTCATTTCACTGGGTGCTCATTATACAGATACTGGCTGGTGGACTCACCACTCCTTTCTGTCTACTTGTGTTCCACCAACTGGAAACATGGACAACCAAGGCAGGTTTTGGGTGGTCAGTCTTTCAAAGGATGTTACTTTTATGGCTGTCTAAAAGCCATAACAAAACTTTGTTTGACGATTCAAAGGTGGATTCCTGAGAAATCCTGGGGATTAAATTGACTTAAAAAAAAAAAAAATCTATTCATCTCCTAAAGATGTGTGAGAAATCATATTACTACAACTGTTAGAACTAAGGAGTGTAGTTTATCTGAACACTCTCACTGGAAATAATGATAGAGCTGAGAGAGGCTTGCTGTGCCCAGTTCATGAGAAAGGAATTGCAGAGTGGAGAATAATTTGTCGCCTGCAGGGATGCGGAGACACTTCTGAAGCCTATCGAGAGTGGAAAGTGAAGACTGGGCAGCTCTTGCCCAATGGGTTAAGTAAATATAAAAAAGTAGAAAGATGGGTAACATAAGGGTGTATTTTTCCTCAGATATTTCACCTCTACAGCAAGATGATTTTAAGAGCACTAGAAGACCAATTATTAGCAAATGTAACCTCAACAAAATACACCATACAGTTGATACTGTGCTTATGACCAATGCAGCTGCTAAGTTGTAATTTTCATTAATACAAACTACCTTACATAGTTAAAGAGCCGTCCTGGGTATGACGATAAACTACATTCAACAGCAAGGCCTTTGATCAGGAGGCTTTGATGAGCGTGGAACAACTTCTTAATTGCTGGTGTTCCCAGGTCCACCTTGACCCGGGTGGTAGCGCCTGTTAGGGTCCCAGCTATGGGCAAATAGTTAACCCAGAAACTGAGGTAAAAAGCATTATGAAAGTGTAAAACTAGGTTTTAATGCCAGAAATACTTTGTAAAAAAAATTATTACCAGAAATAAATTTTTGAAGAAGAAAAACTATTACCAGCAATATGTTTTTGAAAAAAAATAAGATCAGCAATACATTTTTTAAAATAATATTACCAGCTATACATTTTTGAGGTAAAAAATATTACCAGAAATAGATTTTTGACCAAACAAAATATTACCAGGAAAAAAAAAACTTGTTAGCATTAAATGATCCATTGAGGTTGATATGCCGTAAAACAAACCAAACCAAGCCAAACCTAATTAAAGAGCTTTACCTGATCTGCTTTGAATACATTGGTAAGGCCCAGCTTCTGGGTGTAACCCCTGAGCAGATTTATCAGGGAAAGCTGGATTCATGCTTTTTTTAAGAGGATTAGTAGGAAGTGAACCCAAATTGCCTTAGCTTGGTATTTGAAGTTGATTCTGCGTTGTTAATTGTTATGTCATACCACACTTCCCATTTGAAGACTTTCTGATATTTACTTCAATACTGTCGGTGCTCAGATATTCTCCATATATGGCATTTTTAGATTTCACTGACACATCTGCTTCAGATATAACACCTTTTATGATAAGCTTCAATACGAGAAGCAGTGGATGCATGTGAGGCTTCTTAGTAGAGATACCGCCCACTAAATACTGTCCTCTGACAAAAATAAATAGATACCTTCATTTTCTAAAAAGTTTTTTTTCTTTTCAAAGATCAGAACAATATTTTATTTACACATTTTCTGCTAATCATGATAAAACTCATGGCTGGCTGTTTTTATGGTAATCCTTCACATAAGTGGTGTAAAATTATCTGCCATTTTATATCTTTAAATGTTCTTTCATTGTAAATAGTACCATGACCAATGGCACCCTGACCATTATGTATTTACTGGTATTGAGTGGGGTCTGGGAATAAGTTTCTTAGTTGAAGTCAGTGAGCAGGGACTCTGAAAGAGGTGATTGTATAGTATATTCAGACTGGAAGCTATATTGTTTCAAAGCAAGTTGGGTCCTCCCTGACAAAGGATTTATCTTAATGATTTGAAGCAAGGTGTTGCAAGGCAGGATGCTCTTCCTGATGCCCGACTTGGAAACTCATGGTAGTCCAAATATATTGAGTGTTTTTATTGAGACATCGTCTCTAGGATGGTTGATATTCAAGGCTTGAGACCCCATCCTATATATATATATATATATATATATATATAATGTGTTTTGAACAATAAAAAGATATTAAAAAATTTAAATCTTTAGACACACTAGGTTGTATATTAATATTCTTTCATTTTTATTATTAGGTTGGTGCAAAAATAATGACATAATAATGTCGTTTTTTGACGTTAAAAAATACGTCAAAAACGACATTATTATGTCATTATTTTTGCACCAACCTAATATTTCAATTAGATTCCTCAACTAGTTTCGGCCAGCATGGCCATCATCAGGTGAAAAAAAATTTCTGCTTGTTAGTAGCAGTGAACTACAGAAATGAATGACTTGATGGAAAAAATGAACTTTTGTCTGTAGTTTTCATTTGTTTTTTGTTATTTGTTTATTTTTTTATCATGAATCTTTTAACATTCCTTGTGTTGGTCAAACAGTCTCTTTTAAGTTGTTATTTAAGATAAGGGCTGGATGGATTCATGCTGCTCTGAATTCCATTGGTCATTATGATAGTTTTATTGGTTATTGTAAAGGGGATGTGTCTCTGTTAAGTTTGTGTTATTTGCTTCTTAGGGAGTGAGTGAGTATGATGTGTGTAAGTGTGTATATTAGTATGGGTGTGTGCATAAATGTGAGGCCTCAACACCTCCGCAAGCATGTCTGTCTTGTGTGGGTGAGAAATGTGAGTAGTGCTTCATTTGTGGGGTTATATATATATATATATATATATATATATATATATATATATATATATATATTGACTGTTGGCTCCTAGAAGAAGCTCATCTGCTCCTTAACAGGTTTTGTTTTTCATCCTGTGGGTTGAAATACCACCCTTCTCACCAGCAGAAAAGCTAGTGTAGGAACTGGTTTAGATGCTAACTATGTGGCAGTTTGTACTGGGTTACATGTTACCAGTAGCAGGCATAAGCCTGATCTGGCTTTAAAGAAAAAAGGAAACGATGAGGATATTATATTACTTCAAACATTAATTTTAGTGGATACCTGCATTTGAAATAGATGCCCTGTTTTTATTTTAAACTGTGTTATTTCATCTATTTGTTTAAACACTCGAGAAATCTTCATAAAGAAAATGTGCTCTCCTGTTTGAACCTACAACACCCTTTGCAGGAGAAACCACCATTTGATCCATCATGACTTAGACCACCCAGGCACAGGGAGCAAAAAATTGAACAAAGTTCTATTTGTCCCTTTTAAGGAAAGCCCATTTCTTTGTTCAGAATATTTTTCTTGAAATCCCATATCTGCTCAGTTTTGTATCCAAAATGTAAACAAAGCAATTTCTAAGGAATTTATTTTTAATCCAACATTTTTATTACTTCAAACATTAAGGAGATGGAGGTTCAATCGCTGCTGGAGAGCACATTTTTTTAATAAAATTTTTCAAGTGTGTTGACTGATGGATCTAATACACAGTTTTTAAATAAAAACACTGCATCTCTTTCAAATATGGGTATCCAGTAAAAATAAAATAAAAATACTAAAGAGAAAATAGAATAAGAATACTAAAGAGAAAATAAAATAATGATGTACCCAAATATACTGATTAAGGGATTATAATACTAAAACTTTCACAAATGGTGTATATAACAGGTGAAATAAAAAGTCATAGGAAATACAATACATAGAAAAAGTTGTCATTTCAAATACTTAAAGAATGTATATAAGAAATTGTCATATGAAATATTTAGTAGAATATGTATAAAAAATTGTCATAAAAATCTTGAGTACAGTCTTTGGTATAGATTTAGTTAGCAAAGCCTAATTGATATCTATTACTTTTAAGTACATAAAATCTGGAATTACCTCACAAAAAGTTTCTTTATAAAATATCACCGTTCTATATTTTCATAAGTGAAGTTTATGAAACAAGATATAAATAAAGATCTGGAGAAACTTTTAAAAATTAAATTAAATTAAAAAAAAATAAAAAATTACTTTATGTTAAAAAGAAAGAAAAAAAAAATTGAACTTTCAAGGGAAGCAACTCAATTTGTAAATGGGAAGTTGCTTCCCTTGAATTTTAACGATATTACTTACCAGTGTCTTTAATCAACCCCAGGCTTCCTAGCCTGACGTCACCATAAGTAGTAAGCCGAAGCGAAGTTGCGGAAAATGAACCATTGTAAGCTTTTTTTTTTTTTTTTTTTTTAAATATAGAGTGCTTTTTAAATTATTATAAAAAAAAGGTATCCAGGGTTCGAATTTCACCTGGAACTTTATTCAATATTAATTTATAAAAATAAAGAAAAAAACAAGCAAACTCAAACAATATTATTATGAAAACGATTCAATAAAATTACAGACAATTGAAATTGACAGAATAATTTTCTATAGAGGAAGAAAAGCAAACCAGGGTTCGATTTTTACCGAACATCTTTAAATAAATAAATAAAGAACAAACGATAGATTAAAAATCCGTTTTTATTTTAATGATTATTCCATAAACTTACTATATTGATATGGAATATTTTATGACAATTACATTAGAAAAGAAAAAAACAAGTTTAGATTTTTTATCTTAGAATAAACTTTCTTTTCTAAAGGAAAATTATTTAAAGTTTTACATTTTCTTGCTATGTTAAAGTAAATAATGTTTCATTTTTGGATTTAAATACTGTGTAAAAATTATTTGAAAACTATTTTCTTTACAATAGAAAAAATCAACATGGTTTTAATTTGCATGTTTTATTTTAAAATTTTCTGTAGTAGTAGTAAAAATTACAATATTGACTTTTTTTGTGTAGAAAATAAAAAACAAATTTTAAATAATTGTAAAAAAAAAAATATTACATAAATATAAGGGAAATTTAACTGAAGGTTTTTATTTTTTGGTTAACATTTCTAGTAATATTATTTTCTCTAACACAAAAATTATTCAAAAGAACATTTAAAGAGCTCCAGACAAACATTCTTATTTTTTCAATACTGTGACTCACCACAAGAGTCCACATGAAAAAAGGTGATCATTATCTTCCAAAATATTCAAAGTTATGTGCATTGCTAATTTCCTTTGATTTAGCGAAGGAAGAAAAGAAGAGTTTTTTGTCAATTTACCAATAACTATATAATTATAGAGAGCAGCATTTGTAGTAATATCATTAGGATATAGCAGAGAACCTCTATTAATCCCCTGAAAATAGCTGTTTATTTCAGGTATTTTGTCCTTGTTATAACTTTCAGATATTAAATTCTTGCAACTGTTGCATTTTATCTTCATAACAGCAATAGCTTTCTGCATCTAATATAACAGTAACAACTTCTCTGCATTCATTAACATCCTCATCTGTTGCATCAATGTTAGATTTATAAATATCTAAATTTTGCTCACCTGCCACTTAATCTCAGTTGGTTTGTAAATTCTTCAAATCAATACTTTGGTAATTATGAGTCAGGCTCAATTTTAAAACTGATATCATTCTGATTTTTTTCATTTTCAAACACTTGACGTATAGAGATATTATATTGATCTCCACCAAGTTGCTGGCCAAATCTATCCTGATCTGTTTCAAATTATCCATGCATCATTTTCAATTTTTCTGTGTAATATTTGGTCAGTTCTAGAATTGCATGAGAAGTATGATGCAAAGCTTTGAAGCTTTCATTTGTTAGCTTCCCATTATTTTCAGGAATGATTCTAACCAGTTGTAGAATACATTGAGAAATAATATAATTGTCATCATTTACTTTAAGTTGGTTAGAATATTTATTGTTAAGCCGCCAACCTTTATATAGTGTTTTTGTTTCATTCAGTATTGTCTGCTAGTTGAATCCATTACATTCCCTTACTTGCTAATACCTTTGGGAAAGGTATGAATCCTCTCATTTTCCCCCCAGCTATGCGTAAATTCCAAGACAGACTGGATTCTATGGCAACTGGTCTACCGCAGAAAGAAATGGCAACCTACTGCGGGAAAAAATCTGCCTCGTCAGTCATGTATCGAAAGATACATGATTGCTTAAGTGTGTATCATGCATGGCACATAATTGATTGTCTGCCATGTATAAAATATGTTAATGTATTCTGCAATTCCAGCAAAGTTAGGTAAACATTTCCGTTTCCTTAAGGTCAACAATCCCTGAATAGTGAATTGGTTAAAAATTTGCAAAACTAAGGAAATATTTTGCCTTTCAAAACTGGTGGGAGAAAGATCCTTTGAGGTCAATCTATAGCAATATTTCAAAATTGACTGAAATTCCAGGACATGAAGCTTCTGTAAAGTACAAAAGGGGGCATTTTGGATATTATCTAAATCATGATTTCCATTATGACAAAATTCTGGGAACATCATGCATTTATTTGCATCTTTTTGACCAAGCCAGTTGTTTCTAATGCATTTTAGTATATGAACTGAATCGAATATGAAGAAAAGAGGGTCTAGATTTCATAACTGAATGTGGATATACAATTGAAAGTTTTGCAGGACTATAAAAGAAAGATATAGCTTTCTTATTTATTTCATTATTATCTGTTATGACTGATATTACTCTAAAGCATATCTCTTCTAGACCAATTATTGCACATTTAACTATGTCAAATAAATTCTCACCTTGAAGACATTTATTTGGCATAATATACCCAACATCCTTGTATTGTGAGAATACACTGCTAAGCATAAAAACAAAAGTACTTGTTGCAGACTCATTGCTGTTGTCAGTTAAGCTATTCTTTATAATTAAAATAAGGTTTCAAGTGAATTTCATCTACAAGTAAAGATATTGCAATGACTTTTTCGTCTAGTAACTTAAACTTATTTTTAATATATATAAGAAAATGGTTATCATGTTGCTTGACTATAGGATTCATATAGGTTGATAAGGTTAGTCTTCTGATGGCTGGATAACTAGATAACTTTTTCTTGTTGATAAATGCATCAATTCATTAAAAAAAAGCATTGTGTGGCACCATTTAACGAGGCAGAAAGGGAAAAGAAAGAAAAGAGGAAAAGGAGAGGCTAAGGACCGAATCGTGAGTGATAAGCAAGAATGCACACACGGCTAAGAGACAATGGATAAAAGGATATTTTGATAAGTAACAAATGGCGAAAGAGTGTCATTACAATGACAGGGAAATTCTGAGTAAAAAGAAAGGGAAAGAAAGAAAGAATCAGATATGTTTTGGCATCGGCTGTGTTATCTAAGGAGATGAAAACAAACTATTGGTACGGGAAGACATCTTATTATCAACTACAGACCGGCTGGCCAAAGAAAAAAAAATTCAAATGAAAATGTTATTTCGATAAGTGACGAAAAACAGGCAACTAAAGGGACTTTGGACAGATATGAAAAATTAAGGACCACCTACGAGTGTCCGTTGACCGATTTTTCTTCGACGGAACATCCTTGGCCTGCGATAATAAAATTATGTTATCAGAAATATGTACCGAAGGAAAATGAATGGGAACCTAGAAGTGTTTTTTTTTCTTTCTTGGAGGCGACAGACTGACTGAAACTTTGGAGATGTTTCTTTTTGAGACCGTGTTAAGAAGACCACCCATTCTGATAATTAGCGATAAAATACCTGACGTAAACCATGTGTAGAACAAGAGTTATGACCGCCATTGTTATATTGTCCCGTTCGCGGCCAGAGAAATGATAACGGCGATTAAGAGGAAGAAAAGGGAAAGAGAAGAGATAATTTTTTTTTAGTTAAGCAAGATATTTTCTTTTTCTTCCTGAAACAAAGCCGCGGATTCGTCCACGCCCGACTGAGACGTCATTGGTCGAGTGGTGATCACGTGACACACGAGGGAGGCTGTTGCAGCCCATCTGGAGGATGAGTAAGAGAGGTTGCTACGAAGATGTGGGGAGGGCAGTTCACGCCCCTCTGAAGTATGATGAGAAGGTGGGAGTGAGGAAAGGTTCCCAAAAATGGAAAAAGGTGGGAATTCCTAATCAGAGAGGTGGATATGTATTTAGAATTATCGAGGAACCCCTGGGGGCCGACAAACTCACCCCGGTTTTGGTCGGCGCCCATATAAACAAAGCCACAACGAGCGGAATTGAGTTGAGTCTCAGCAGTTCCCAGAGTCAGTCTTCAGTTGAAGCAAGCCTCGCAGATAGCTGACCAAGATTCACGCACATTCCGGACTCCTCTTCAACCCAAGAACAATTATTTTGAAGAGCGACTTAGATCCAGATCACCGAAATAAGTTTTTTTTTGACTTTCATCCAAAGACCCACCGAAACACCAATTTCTTAGAGAGCAGACAACTTGAAGTGTTAAAACTTGCCTAGCGGAAAATGACGTGTCACAATCCATAGAACGGGTCGGGAGATAGATGCAGTCCTATGTATCGAACAACTAGACATAAAGTTTGTTACCTTTTTCTTTGATACTTTGAACTTTTGAGTTTTCATTTTATTGTCTTTTATGCATATTTGTGTGGTATCACCCCCGTTGAACTCGGTTTGCAGTACGGCCCCAACCACTGTTTGATCTCGTCTGCCTAAGATCAATTCACAAAGTGGGTAGGTGGACTGGGGGATCAGTGCAGTTACCTTGGTAACCAGGCGTTGGAAGCGAGTTGGGAACGACGAGGCTGATATCAAATCTAACCAGATTCCCACCCGAATCACCAAAAGGTTAGAACGTCACATTTGGAGCAGCGACACCCGAACAGAGCAGCGAGGAGCGAACGGCTGGCGCCGCGGCGAGGACATCACAATTGGTGCTGTTTAGGGACGTCACAGTTGGTGCCGTGGTAGACTAGGATAGAATGTCACGGTTGGCACTGCAACCAGGGGACGACGTCACAATTGTTTAAAAAACGAAAACATCATTTTTTTTTTATCCTTTCAGATACATGCACTTATTTTATCAGGTGAAAAACATTGTTTTGAAAATTCTTGCAAAAATCAAATTTAAAGTTCATGCATTGCGCAGTAATCAAGACAAGTGAAACTTCCATGCATTACTACTCAAAGCAAACATATGTAAACAAAGCCAGTAATGGCAGCCGTGACACAAATGAGGCTGAAATAAGATTGTCAATAACTCCTAAATGATATTCTTCCACAAACTTTTATTGTTATTTCTTAAATAATCATGCAAATGTACACCAGAATGGAAATTCTCATTACAATTGGTTTCCAGGGGTTAATCTGCAATTTAACCCAAATTTCAATTGACTTCCTTTGGTTAATTGCCTAATGTCTGTATCTAATAAAAGAAAAATATATTATTCTAAAATCTCTGAATCACTGGACTTTTTAAAACTATATTTCTTAATTAAAATGCAGGTTTATTTAAATAAGATTTGAAAAATATAGCAAAGAGAATACTGAATACAAAATTTTAAAATATTAAAAAAAAAGATTTTATTCAGAAATTAATTTAATATTTTTAAATAAAACTTTCAAAATAAATTTTAGAACGAATATTTTATAGGGAGAGATAAAAAGTTATCTCCCCATGACCCAAATGAAAATAGCAATAAAAATTAATTATAAATATTCATGAGAATAAAAAAACAGTCACCTGACCTGATGAGACCTGTATGAGACATTGTTAGGCAGGAAAATCAATCTTTCTCTTTTTGCTCCATGAAGTTATAGAAATAGGACATACACATGGCAGACTTGTGACAAACCAAATAGATAAGTACAAAAATTCATATTATCTTTGGTACTTAGTCTTTTGTGAGTAGATACATGCAAATCTTGTATTAAGAATTTGGAATATAAAATATGTATGTGTGTGCAAGTATTTTTATACGAAGATTTTTGTGTTTTGTTTGAACTTTTCATATATTTGTTTTGTTGTATGTTTCATTCACTTTAAATGAGGTCAATGTTTCATATCTCCACACAATAATCTGTTTGTTTTTTTGTGTAACAACATTTTTTAATTAAAAAAACAAAATATTACAGCTTTTCAATTTCCAATTCAGTTAATATTTTCTCCGTTTCTGACGGTTGTTTGAAATAAAAATTTCAATTGATTTAATATCTCCGAGAACTTTATAGAAAAGTAAATATTTTTAGCCTTCGAATAATATTTTATAGAAATTTTAAGAAATTAAGTGGGTGGTTGATTAATTTAAAATATTTCTACAAATGGAATATTACCCTATTATGATTTTTGTTTTTTGTCATTGTCCAATAATCACATCATCCCTCCTCCCAATGCCATATTTATGATAAATCTACTTGCAGAATGTGCTGTGTTAACTAAGCAAGTGTTAAAATGATTTGTTTCTTTACAAGGAACAGAAAAAATGAGTTTCTCATTAAGGTCAATGGTTATCATTGGGTGTGATTAATATTTATAAAGAATTTAGTGTCTTTGGGTATGCAGCACTTATCTAGCATCCTTAGAATACATAGCCCTGTTTTTTATGAATCATAATATATTTCTATATGGCTGAAAGGATGAAAATGATAAAAGATCTAGTTATCTCAGTGGCAGAAACATGATATTTTCTTCTTCCTAAATGAAAAAAAAAATGTGATATTAGCAAAACTGTTTATCGAGCTGTATTTGCTGAAAGTATTTTCTGCAATATTGTTGATAGCCTTGTTTTGAAAAAGTGAAATCTAATTGTACTTTCAATAACTTTGTTATATAAGAATAAAGTGTCGCTGCCGACACTTGAGTTTGAACATAGATTGCCAGTGAGCAAACACAGGCATTCCCATTATTGAATCAAGTGGATCATGTGACCATAGAGGAAACGCATATATAGGAAGTCGTGTGACGTCTAGATTGATCGCTATTCCTATACTATAATCTATTACTATTTGGATTGCATTTCTATTCTATCCTCTATACTGTTTGCTTCACCATTTCTAGTTTATCCTCTATTACTATACAGATCTCATTTCTAGTCTATCCTCTATTACTATACAGACTGTTATTCTCTACTCTGTTCACTATACTATTTCTCTATTCGGATCACTATACAGATTACTATTCAGATCACTATTAGGTGGTTACTATTCGAACGAGTATTATCAAGCAAGTACTATTAGTGCGAGTGATATTCGAAGATGTCTGACACTAGTATTGTTCAACGGCATATTATAGTTGTATTTGTGATTACAAAGTCTCTACTACCATTTCGAAAGTGACAACGAGTATTCACTGGCATTACAAAAGTGGCGATGAGTGTTCATTGACATCACAAAAGTCTGGTTGTAGTAGCAAGGAAGAATATTTGACTTGATTGACTTATCTCCATTGTGACATGCTAGTGATGAGACCATTGTCCAGAAATCTGGTGATGGGACACCACAAGGATTGTGGTATTCATGTAGTCTTAGCTGGAGCCTTGTCTGCTGTGTTCCTTTTTGCACACAATGAACTTGGATAGGCATGAATTCACCTCTTTTTCAAGCTTTGGGTTAAATTGCTTCGGGCGAAATGATTTAAAAACAAAACAACAACACCCCCCCCCCAAAAAAAAACAACGATTTTATACTCTATTTTATGTAAGCAATTTGTAAAGAAATTGTAACAGGACATGAATTATCTCCCTTGGATTATTTATTTTAAAATTAAAAAAAATAATTTTTTAACCCCTTCTTCGGTGTTGACATGTATATATGTTTTTAACAAAAGTGTCTTTTTCAGACTCTGATGAATAATTACGAATTATCAACACATCAAAAACATAATGTTCAAAAACCAGTTACAGACGTGTTTATGTGTCAATCTTGATTCTTTTTTGTATGCCCTTCTGATCTTGAAATGAGTTCAATTTCAACTTAGAACTTAAGGTTACATCTCTAGCCATTTCAACTTTAAAATGATGAAATCTTGTCACCAATCTAGTACTGCACTTAAATTCATAGAATCTAGGTCAGTGGCTCCCAAACGGTGCAGTGTCTCTCATAGGTGTGACAGAAGAGTAAGGTGGAATGATAGCAGGTGAAGTGGAATGATTGAAAGACAATCAAAGATTTAGAAACAGTTTAAAAAAATTCATAAGCCAAAAATCAATATGATTTAAAAATTTAAAATATTATTTTGAGTTGTAATTGCATGCATGAGTGCCAGTATAAATAGTTATAAATAATTATTGACTGATTTTATCATTGTCATATTTTTTGCATTATCTCAAGTATTAAGAATATAGTAACTAGGATTCGCAAATTGGAGGAGAGAGTTATCAATGATAATGTTCTGCTTTTGAATCTGCAGTTATCTCCCTTTAACCGTCTCCCTGGACCTTCTTTACTCTAGAGCTACTTTCACCTTTTCACCAGGACTCCCCTTCCCCTGAGCTGGTGGTTTCGTACATATAATCACTATTTACATTATTAGGACTATTGTCCTCATCTTTGTCGCCATATTTATTACAATGTTTCGGCCGTTGTACATGCCGGCCTTCTTCAGGTGGTTGGAATGTCCAACTGAATCCTTTATTTCACTCACTGAGGTAGACAAATAAAGGGTTCAGTTCGACATTCCAACTACCTGAAGAAGGCTGGAGTGTACAACGGCCGAAACATTGTAATAAGTATGGAGACAAAGATGAGGACAATAGCCCAAATAATGTAAATAGTGTACATAATATTTCATCTCAGAAATATAGACAGATACTACATGTAATCATATGTGCAGTAGAATGATTAAAAAAATAATCAGAGGTTTAAAAACAGTTTTAAAAAATTCATATGCCAAAATATGATTTCAAAATTTAAAATATTATTATGGATTCCTTATAATTGCATGCATGAGTCCCGTTATAAATAGTTATAAAAAATTATTAACTGATTTTATCATTGTGATATTTTTGCATTATATCAAGTATTAAGAATATGGTCCACAAATTGGAGGAGAGAGTTATCAATAATAATGTTTTGACTTTGAATCCGTGGTTATCTCTAACACTCTCTCTGATTTTTTTTTCATTTTTAAATATACTTTGTCACATAAAATTTGGTGAGGCATAATCAACTTTTAATTCCGAAAATGCAGCCCAGGGTTAAAAAAAAAAAATGTTTGGGAACAGCTTGTCTAGTTAAAAAAAAGATTTTAGATGTTGGATGTCATGTCTGTATGAAAATTTTGCTACTTTTGGAAGCGTTGACTGATAACTTTATTGTTTGTGAATTTCAGGACTGTACAGTAGATGAACTCCGTGAAGAGTTACCTGCCTCTCAGCCTCGCTACATTGTACTTAGCTATGTATACCACCATGATGATGGACGCACATCCTACCCGCTCATCTTCATCTTTGTCAGCCCACAAGGTAAGTTGATTTCATTTTGTATGAATTGTATTTATCTGAATTGTTTATTTGTTGTTATCTTAGCTGTCCTTTTGGAAGATTTGATGTTGCTTTGGCATTTTGCTTTGGTTTCCTGATTTTTCTCTTTTAATTTCTCTGATTCGACAATGTAGGCTCTATTTTAATTGTAATTATCCTCCCTTGGATGCAAGCTAAACCATCTTGAAGCATTCTTGTTCTTTCTTTCAGGACGTAAGTGACCATGGCTCTCCGCAACTTCCCACTCTTTATACCTCTTAGTAATATCTCTTTTTACAATTAGCATGAATGCTGGGAAATTTCCTCACAGAGCTGACTTGAGGCAGCGGGAATCTAGTTCTACAGCAGGATGCTGAGAATGCTGTGTGAGCAATGAGGAAGTTTTAAAGAAAATGTAAACAAAAAAAAATGGTGCTCAGAATCGGAAAGAGTCAGTTGAAATTTCTGGGGTACATAACGAGAAAGGAGGGCATGGAGGATTTGACACCCATTGAAAGGAAGAGGGGCAGAGGAAAACTGCGAGTAACTTGCCTAACATGTTTGTGTAAATGGATGACAGGACAGGGACTGGCAGGGATAGTAAGGAGAACAAGTTATGCTTAGAGCTACCAAGGATTGGCAGTTGTGGAGAGCCATGATCGCAGATGTCCTGAAGGGAGATGGGACATAAAAACTGATGTCTGCTAATCAGCATGGATCAGAAATAAAGTATTTGCTTTTGAGTCGAACAGACTAGCATCGTGGCTAAGGGACACCGATATTCTGTTCTAATGCTATAGCAATAATGACAATTACACCCCATAATAATCCTCATTTACACTCGTAAATATCACCAACCAATATAAAGGTATATCAGTCTAAAATGCTATAATTACAACCGTGTGCTATCACTATGAACACTGTCTGGTACTATGTACCGTATTTGCCAGTATATTGGACATAGATTTTTTCCAAAACCTTACTCTGCATCCAATACAGCAGTATCATGTATGAGAGGGACATGAAGGCCATGAAAAATTTGGGGTTCACATGGAGTCAGTGCATACACAGAGCTTAGCTCTTAAACTAGCACTCCTGGAAGTGAACAAACCTGATATCAATAAAATGCTATGGAACAATAGAGTCTGGGTTAATTAAATATCACCAACCAGTATAAAGGTATGCCGGTCTAAAATGCTATAATTACAACTCTATGCTATTACTATAAACACAGCCTGATACTATGTAAGTATAAAACATATGTATAGTGTAGTTATTAATTTTTTTATAATTGTTAAATTGTTTGCATGAGATTATTTTCTTTTTTAATGGCACAAATTTAGTTAGAAAATATACTTTTAAAAATGTTTTAAGTTATAAATTTATTTTAACTAAGTTTATTTTAGATATCAAACATTGAAAATAAAACCAGTTAATAGAATTATTTACATAATCTACATCCAAACTAATGTCTTCATCTTTGTTGTTATTATCATGATGTTTCAACTGTCGTGCTCTCTGACCTTCTTCAGATGTCTGTTGATCTAGGTAACCTTCAAAGAATTTCAAAATGAATGCTTTATTCAATCTCTGCTATTATACTGTATATACTTGTGTATAAGCATACATAGTGCAGCAACTGAATTTTTTTGTATGAATTTTAACTCCTTCAGAAAAAATTTACCTGTGCAGCTGGTCACCAAAAATACATGATTTTTCACCTCTTCAAAAAATTACTATAGTATAGTGCAACCCCCTATTTTATGCATAAAAAGGTGATCATAAAAACTCACACTATACTCAAGTATATACAATAAGTACTTTGCTGGCCACTGCCACTGAGTGGACAGGGAAATTGTCTCATCCTTTATCCCGTGGCATCCTTGTGGAAGTGTCTTCTCATGAAAATGGACTTTTCCAGACACCATAGCTCAGGATTGGGGATCTAGGGGCAGCAATACAGGGCAGCACAGTGTGGAAAAGGATTGTCAATGGAGTTCTGACCAACCACAGGGAGGATGATGATGATGATGATGAAGTACAGTGTAGTTATTAATTTTTTAATAAATGTAAAGTAAATAATAATAATAAAAAATATTAGATAATAATAAATAATAATAATAATAATAATAATTAATAATAATAATAATAAATAATTGTTAAATTGTTTACACCAAGTTTTTTTTTTTAATGACACACATTCAGTTAAAAAATATTTGTTTAAAAAAATTTTAAGTTATAAATTTATTTTAACTAAGTAAATTTATTTTAAATATCAAACATTGAAAACAAAAGAAAAAAGTTTAACAGAATTATTTATATTTTCTCTCTGAGTGAAGACAGCTATTGTATATTGCGAGTTGTGCTTATTTATTTTTGATCCTGCAGTTGTGGATTTGGTTTTATGAAACCTTTTGATATACGTCCCTGGTATTTTTTGATTTTGGACTTGCAAGATCGATACATGATCATGGATTTTGTATTTTGAATCTGACCCTCTCCCCATTGTTAATTTCCTACATGAAAGTAAGATAATTAAAATAAACTAGTATGAATAAATAAGGGTGTGAAAAATTTTTTAGATGAAAAAGGCTTTTATTAAAAGACAACGGGTAAAGAGTATCGGAAGATGTTGAGACATTTGCACTCTTTACTGCTTTTGGCAATTTTATCTAGCTGTTGGTAGAAGTTCTTTGGTGGACAAGTGGGGTAACCTCATAACCACTTTTCTTGTAGCTATAGGTTTTGTTATTTGGCATACGGTGATTTGTGATAATACATTCAAGGTTGTGTTTTAAGCCAGTGTTAGCAGATTGCTGAGAAGGAATATTTTACAAGTTAGATGTAGTTTTTGTAATAAAAACCAAAACTCAAAGAAGTTGTATTTAAATGCACAATTTCCAACAAGTGAATAAACTTTGAAGAATGTGTAAGAATTAGTCAAAAGTTAACTTAGTGCGTAAATTGTGGCAATTGGCTAAAAATGAAAGGTGTAGAGATATATGCCTCTCATGTGGTCAGCTTACTGCAAACAGTATTTCCTGCTTTTATTGTAAAGAGTCTCCTAGTAATACATTGGATTTTTCAGGCTTAAAATTGATTGGACCAAAAATTAGAATTTATGATTTTAAATCACATCTTACTTTAAATTGGTATTAATTTATCAATCAAGCAAGAGAAAAAAAAGTGTCAATTATTTTTAGAATCACAGATAAGGAAAAATCACTGAACCGTTCAGGGTTTTTAGAAAGAAATTAAAAATGGCCTGAGAAGACAAAAATCCCTCAAAAATCCATTTTGCTTATAATTTATTTCATGAATATATACAAATATTCATCTCTTCAGACTGAAGTTTTTTTTTTAATAAATGGAGTCAATTTGTCCAGACAAAAGGAAGAGGGAGAGAAAGAAACAAAGAAAAGAGAAAATATGTTTATATTAAAAGAGGAAGAAAGAAAAATAAAAATTTCAATATAAGGTTTAAAAAATTGGGTGGGGGAGAGAGAGAGGAAGAGAGGGAGAAAGGAGAGAAGGAGAGAGGGAGTGAAAGAAAGGAAAGAAGGAAGAATTAAACATGAGTTGATAGGGTGACCTAGAAATGGATTTTTTCTTTACAGGCTGAACAAGTTAAAACACTGGGTTAAAGAGTGAGGATCAGAGGATCCCGGAATGTGTCTAATATTCATGTCATTTTCGACAGCTTCATTGCATTATAATCATCACAATTTCAAATTAATAATAATAATAATATTTGACATCAATAAAATAAAGTAAGCTAAATTAAAATATATAAAAATGTTAATTAAATAAATTAAGAGATAAATAAAGAAAAAAATTAAAGAACTAAAAATAAGTATACACACACATACACACATATATATACACACACACACACACACACACACACACACCGGCTGATGTTTAATTCATCCTTCTTTCCTTTTTCTTTCCCTCTCTCTCTCACTCTCTCCTTCTCTCCTCTCCATCTCTCTTCTCCTTCTCCCTCTTTCTCTCTCCACCACCTGAAAAAACTTTTTAAACCTTATATTGAAATTTTTATTTTTCTTCCTCTTTTAATATAATTTTTTTCCCTTTCGTTTTTTCTTTTTTTCTTTCTCTCCCTCTCGTCTGGACAAATTGACTCCATTTAAAAAAAAAAAAACTTTGGTCTGAAGAGATGAATATTTGTATATATTCATGATATAAATTATAACCGATTGGAATTTTAAGGATCGTCAGTACTTATATAATGACGAGACATTTACACCTTTTGCTTATATACCTATTTTGGCAATGCTCTCTAGCTGTTGGTAGCAGACTGTTTTACAGACAAGTGGAGCAATCCCACAGCCTTGTGTTTTTTATTAGTCTGTATAAAATACCAACTTATGTTACAGTTAGCACAAGTAATGCATTTAACTAATTGGTCATAACTTACAAGAGAATGTCAAGTATTTTCGCAATCACAGATAATGAAAGATCACTTAACTGTTCAGGGTTTTCACTGGGAAAAGAGATTAAAAATGGTCATAGAAGACAAATGACTATTAAGTAAAGTGTGTTATCTTTTTGTAGAAAAGAAATTATCTAACAGGGTAAGAGATAGGCTGTGTATGATGTAGTATGAGTAAATTTTCCCCCTGGGCCTGAGTGGTGCTTGCTACCAGATGGGTTGTGTCCCCAAGATGAATTGGCTCTTTGAGGAAACCATCACTGATTAGCATAGGTGTCATTACTGATACATTTGAACAGCAGTAGTTATGGTGATTTGCATGTCTTCGATACATGGAAGAATTATAAAAACATAACAGTAAGTGTGAGTAGTCATTATTAATCTGGTCTTGCTGATGGGGTGCATGCAGAAGGTGGAAGATTTTGTGAGTGTGATATAAAGATACTTTGTTGAAGATGGTGTGGACAGTTCCAGAAGCAACAACAGTAACTTTCTGTTTTCTACAAAAAGTAACAGTAGAATAGGCTGCCTGAAACATTTGCGGTACCAAACAAAAATAACGAAGAGAATGCGTTTCACTGGTTCAAAATGTCTTTACATAAGCTTAGCAAGTATGGCTGACCTCTTGCATCTGAGTATGCCTTTCTGAAATGGTGGCTAACTAATCCCTGTTGCAGATGTCCACTCAGGCACATTTTTTCTTGAGAAAACCACAGAACCAACCTGTGGTTCATACTGCAACTATGCTGATCAGGCCTTAGTTATAGTCTCTGGGTGAGAGTGCATAATCTGGTGTTATCAAGACCACTAGGTCAAAAAACTTGATCACGATGACTTGTGATTTAGTGCTCACACAACAATCAATGAGTTCCAGACGGTTCTGTCTACCCAGTTTCTATGATGAGGTTTGAACCTGGACCTCATGGTTTGAATGCTAATGTTCTAATGACTCAGCCACATGCCCACAAGCTTATAATTTAAACCATGGCATGAGATCTAATAGGGGTATGTCATTTCTTATCCCAATCACCTGGGGCTGGATACTTCCTGCATCTCCAAGTTTTTATTATTTTGAATGGTTAGTACAGGTAGCATAAAGTCAGTCTCTTTTACAGTACTGTTCACCCTGTACAAGACTCAAGAGCTCCACATGCCACATTAGCCAATGTGTGATGGTTACTATAGTTCCTTTTAACCTTTTCTGTTTTCAATGTCAAAACATCGCCAAAACAATTAGTGGTTTTCACTAGCACATCTGACTAGCAGGAAACTAAAAAATAATTGTGTAAGAGCCAAGGTTGTTCTGAAATAATAACTGCTTTCAAATTTTAAAATGTGAGTTACTTTGAGTAACTTGGTACAAAATGTTGAGTAGACAACATTCAAGGAAAAATGTATCCAGATTTCTGAATTTTACGGTCTTCCAGAATTTTGAAGACGAATTTGTGTACCTGAAACATAAAAAAAAATATTTTATGTAAAGTGTGTAATCTTCAAAAAATATCTTTCAAGCTCAGCACCAGATTTTAATGAAAATAAGCATGTTTTGAAATGTTTGTACTTAGGAGCCCTTTTCATGGTCTCTATTTATTTTCATTATAAAATAAATTTTATTTTTAAATTTTAACCAATTCAAGATAATTTTAATGTTTTAGATAGCATCCATGCATATATTATCAAATATAGATGTTGCAAATGGAAGAACTCTTGGGAGTTAAATTGAAGAGAATATGATATAAAAGCATTTAAGAATGAGTTACTTCCCTTGTTTGGAGTTATTTCCCTTACATTCTCTATGCAGAATTTACGACATGGATGAAATTAAATTTCAACTTATTCAATGAAACAAGTTATAAATTTAATATATTCACCAGTTTTAGCGTGTAAATACGTTTATTTTTTAATCAGGAGCAATATCTGAAGAATTATAACAAAATTCGTTGCTCATATTAATTAGAAATTAGCCAACTCCACAGATAGAAGGCCTGTTCAATTAAACGTGATGTCACCACAAATAGTATAAGCCAAAGCAAAGCTGCTGAAAATGAATAATTGTAGGCTTTTTTATTTAAAGTATAGAATATTTTTTTAAATTCCAACTAAGAATAAACCAGAGTTCGAATTTCATTTTAGAACTTTATTCAATATTAATTTATAAAAATTAAGAAAAAAACAAACAAACAAACAATATTATTATAAAAACATTTTTGTAAAGTTATTATACTGACAATTGAAATTGAAGGAATAATTTTTCATATTAGACGAAGAAAAGCAAATCAGTGTTTGATTTCTACCACACGTCTTTAAATAAATAAAGAACAAACAATAAATAGATTAAAAATCCGTTTTTATTTTAATGATTATTTCATAAAGTTACTATATTGATATAGAATATATTTTATATTTACAATTACATTAGAAAAGTAAAAAAAATAGCAAGTTTTGATTTTTACCTTAGAATAAACGTTCTTTTCTAAAAGAAAATTATTTAAAGTTTTACATTTCTTGCTATTGTGTTTCAATATTGGATTTAAATACTGTAAAATTCCCTTGAATTATTTGAAAACTATTTTCTTTACAATAGAAAAAAAATCAACATGGTTTTAATTTGCATGTTTTATTTTAAAATTTTCTGTAGTAGTAAAATTACAATATTGGCTTTTTTTTGTAGAGAAAATAAAAAACAAATTCTAAATAATTGTAGAAAAAATATTACATATGTATATGGGAAATTTAACAGAAGGTTTTTATTTTTTGGTTAACTTGTTTCTAGTAATATTATTTTTTATAGCACAAAAATTATTCAAAAGAACATTTGAAGAGCTCCAGACAAACATTCTTCTTGTTTTTCAATACTGTGACTCACTACAAGAGTCCACATGAAAAAGATGATCATTATCTGCCAAAATATACAAAGTTATATGCATGGCTAATTTCCCTTTGATTTACTGAAGGAAGAAAAAAAGACTTTTTTTGTCAATTTACCAATAATTATATAATTATAGAGAACAGCATTTGTAGTAACATCATTAGGATATAGCAGAGAACCTGAAAATCCTCATCTATTATATTTCTGTTAAATTTATAAATATCTAAATTTTGTGCCCATGCCACTTCATCCCAGTTGGTTTGTAAATTCTTCAAATCAATATTGTTTATTAAGTTGCAGGATCAGTTTTAAAAGTAACATTATTCTGATTTTTTTCATACCCAAACAGTAGACATATAGAGATATTATATTGATCTCCACCAAGTCGCTAGCCAAATCTATCCTGATCTGTTTGAAATTTACCAGGTAATACATCATTTTTAATTCTTCTGTGCAATATTTGGTTAGTTCTAGAATTGTATGAATAGTATGATGCAAAACTGTGAAAGTTTCCCATTATTTCCAGGAATGCTATTCCAAGATTCTATCCAGTTACAGAATATATTGAGAAATATATAATTGTCATCATTTATTTTAAGTGGATTAACATATTTATTGTTAAGCCGCCAACCATTATATGGTGTTTTGACATTCAGTATTGTCCACCAAGTATAAAATATGTTAATGTATTCTGCAATTTCTGCAAAGTTAGGCAAACATTTCTCTTTCCTTAAAGTCAACAATTCCTGAATAGTAAATTGGTTAAAAATTTTCAAAACTAGTGGGAGAAAGATCCTTTGAAGTCAATTTATAGCAATATTTCAAAATTAACTGAGATTCCAGGACCTGAAGCTCCTGTAAAGTACAAAAGGGGCTACTTTGGATATTATCTAAATCATGATTTCCATTATGACAAAAATACTTGCATATTTTTGACCAAGCCAGTTGTTTCTAATGCAATTCATGAACTGAATTAAATATGAAGGACATTACCAATATATATATATATATATATATATATATATATATATATATATATATAAGCATTTACATACACATACAGGTGAACTAATAACTATTTAATCAGTGGTGTAGACAAAATGGTACTCAATACAGTTGTTTTTTTTTTTTAATTTCTGGGTCTTGAAGGAGCAATGCTACATTGTGGGTTCAAAGTTTAAGATGATTATAAATATAATAGAGTACTGGGGTATAAATTCAAAATATAGTGGGTTCCTAGGTGGATATTGAAAAATAAACAAAATTATTAATAGTAAGTTTAATAGGGATATTGATCTGTTAATATGTATTGAGTCAATTAAATAAGCTTATTGTAATACAAACTAAAAAAGTTGGTAGTTACCAAATAAAAAGTGTGGGCAAAAAAGAATATAGGTTAAAGAAAAGAAAAAATAATAATAAAAAAATAATGAAATAAAAAAGAAACCCTAGGGAAATCTGTTAAATGCTACGATGATGTAAGGGAGGTAACTTGATATGAAAAATATTAGAGGCAGGTCATTTGGAGTATTACCGAGATTATAGCCAATATTGAAATATTTGAGAAAAGATTTCCTTCTGTAGCTCATAAGCCAATTTTGCTTGTTCAGCAGATTATGATTATTGATGTGTTTGAGAATAGTTCATATATATATATATATATATATATATATATATATATATATATATATTATAAATTAACTGATTTAAAATTGTTTTTTCACTACACAGTAATAACCATTTTTCAAAAATGGAAGCTAAAAACTTTAAATTCAATTTTGTAATTAAATTAAAAACATTAATTCCATTTCATCCTCAAGCAAATTTTGGAGTAACTTATTTTTTAAAATTTAACTGCAAGGGAAATTCATAATTTATAATTATATATATATATATATATATATATATATATATATATATATATATAAAGTTACTTAAATCTAAATATCAGTTTTTGATTTTGTTTCCCTGACTTTGAAGTTTCTTGGAATTGTCCATTCTTCAATGTGACTGTTGTCTGAAAATATACAAAATGGCTGTTGAACTCATATGAACATGATCATTGCTGACCAACCACCCACCCACCCTCTCCTCTTACCTATGTCCTTCTCTCTGGTGTTATTTTGCATTTACATTCTTGTCTCTTATTTTTTTATGTGAGCAGCAGTGGCTTTTAAAACCAGTGAGGGATTTGCAGTGCTTTTCAAAGAAATAGCATGTGTAAGCTGTTACATCTGTTAGCAAGTTTTGGAGTTGATACAAATTCATCTGCTGTTGATGTTCCTGACAATTTGACCTTTTGCTTTAATGTGTCAGGTCAACCCTAATTGACTTTGGCATACCTTCTGGTCCACAGCACAACTTAAGTCGGATAGTTGTATGTATTCACGATAGTTGGAAGGTACTCGATCTAGGTGGTACCTATAATTGCTAGACCTGCCATAGATAAGCAGGCTCATCTGCACTGATCACATGGTGACTGATTAAACTCAGGATTGACTAATTCCCCCTTTCCTACATCTCATTTTATCTGCGCCCATTCCACTGATCTCTTGTGAATACCACTCATTACCACTATAGTCCTCCTCCAGTTAACCCATATCACTAGCAGCTCTCTCCCACCCACCCTCAATAATACAGAAGGCACCCAGAGAGTCCTTTACACAGTCCTTGAATCTTTTAATAGGTTTGTGCCTTGGATGCATTCTTTGAGCTACCTTACAATAAAGGATCTTTTCAAGCTCGCCTTGCAGCCTCTGTCAAAACACCTTCATGGCCAACTGCACGAGAGAAGATATTCTCTTTCACAAAAGAGATACTTGGCCTTGTTTCAGCCAAAAGCCATGATTGGTTTGATGAGAATGATGAAGCAATTAGGGGTATACTGATGGAGAAGAACAAAATATGGGAAAAACTTCTCCAGAAACATCTTTCTTTAGAGAAAAAGCAACAGCTCACCCAACTATTCAAAGAAGCCAAATTCCATGTGCAGTTGCATATTATGACAAATGGAAGATAACTGGTGGTTGAACATAGCTGCAAAAATGCAATCAGCTGCAGTAACAAAAGTAAAGAATTTTATACTCTTATGAAGAAGGCATTTGGTCCTAAAATGGCGACAGTTAGACTATTGAGAACAAAAAAATGGCAATGAACTGCTTACTAGCATGACTGAAAACTCTAAATGCTGGAAGCACCATTTCTTGGAATTGCTGAATAGATACAGCCAAGTACATCCAAAGGCCCTTGACATTCTAGAGCAATGAACTGTAGTGGAAGCAATGAATAATCCCCCCATTCACTTGAGAAGGTCGAATTGTCCATCTCTATATTGAATGTTGGTGAAGCAGCAGGTAATAATAGATTGTATGCTGAAATTTTTCATTATGGGGGAGACCACATGCATCAAATTACTGTTAACATCTGGCATGAAGGTGTGGTCTCAAATGATTGGTGAGATGGTATTCTTATCTCCTTGTATGAGGGAAAGGGTGCAAAAGAATTGTGTGGTCATTTCTGTGGTAATACTCTGCTGCCTTCTGCCAGTAAGATCCTTATAGGTATCATGCTCTAATGGCTAACCACATATATGGTGGACATTATTTTTCCAGAATCCCAGTGTGGATTCTGACTTAACATAGAGAAATGGCTACAGTGTTCACCACTTGACAGCTGCAAGAAAAGTCATAAGAACAACAAGGTCCCTTCAAAATTTTTGTAGATCTGATGAAAGCATTTTATACTGTAAACATGGAACTTCTCTAGCAAATCCTGCATCGACTTGGTTTCCCAAACCACTTTGTAAATGTTTTTCAGTCCTTTCATGATGAGATAGAAATTTCCGTTAATGCTGGTGGTCTACTTTCTGAGCCATTTAAGGTAACCACGGGCGTGAAACAGTGTGACCTATGCTGTTCTCAATCTTCTTTTCTGTGGTTTTATTTAAAGCCTTCATAGATTATATGCATGGAATCCATGTTCAATATCACACTTTTGATATACTGTTTAATCTTTGACATCTATCAGCTATCATGAAAACCTTTCAAGCATCGGTAAGGGACCTCCTCTGTGCTGATGATTGTGATTTGGTGTCTCATAATTACGAGGAAATGCAAATTCATATATATATATATCTTACTTATTATAAAACACAGATTGTGTGTGTGTGTGTCTGTACGTTTATATATTGGATCGGATTTCCTACATTTTTCAACCGATTTCAATAAAACTTCACAGGACTACGTAAAATTACCTTGCGGTGGTTCTGACAGCACCAAAAATTGGAAAAATACAATTGTTTTTGCACAAAATCAATTTTCAAACACAATTAAGAGGCATTAATGAAAGGGGGACAACTCATATCGAGTTATACTTATTAATATCGAGTTATCAAGTTATACTTATTATAAAACCCAGGTTGTGTGTGTGTGCGTTTGTGTTCGTTTATATATGGGATCGGATTTCCTACATTTTTCAACCGATTTCAACAAAACTTTACTTTTTTTTTGGCAGGTAGTGTTTCTTATTGTCTTGCACACTTTTTTCTTTATTTTTACATTCAGAATGCTTTAAAAATTCCATTTACAAGACAATTGTTTATAATAAAATTCTATTCAAACGGTAGACTCATAACGACTGAAAACAATGTTTTTGTTTGAGTCAAAAAAAATTGTTCCTACTCAATAACATGTAGAATAATTTGAAACATGACCATTTCCGCCTACCCAATAACCACGTCATTGATCAATTGAGTAGAAACAATTTGTTCACTTTTATATTTATATATGCTTTGTTATATTCATTTGTGGGCAAATACCCTTGGGAAACATATGAATCCACCTCTTCTGTCACCAGCTATTTATAAATTAGTAGGGCTTGTATTAGTAAATCATTATTATATCAAAAAAAAAGTCTTATAATGTAAACATATTTTCTGGCTTTAAATAAACCACAAAATAATCAATCGATCAAAAATGATGAGACTTAACTGCCATCTCAATAACTGAAAAATCGGAGTCCACTTGGTGATGGTGGAATGTCACTTGTATGGTTTTGAGGGGGTATGAATGAGACTAGCCACTGAGCTGTTAAAGCTTGGTCAGAGGCGAGATCAGCTTGCCAAGATCTAGTCATCTAGAGTTTTGGTGGTGCAACCATACACCATTGTATCATTAGCATAGATATTCACAAATGATCAGAGTATACTCTCTGTATGATATTAGGCTTAATGGCATGGATCAGTGGTTCCCAAAAGATTTTTTTTTTCTTTTTGAATGAAAATTTTCTCACACCTCACCAAAGGGAAATCCCAGTGAAAAGGTGAAAAAACCCCGCATGGCAAAGAAAGTCCAGAGGGAGAGAGAGGTTTAAAGGGAGATAACCATGGATTCAAAGTCTGAACATTATCATTGATAACTCTCTCCTCCAATTTGTGGACCCTAGTTACATTTTTAATACTTGATATAATGTAAAAGCATCACAATAATAAAATCAGTTAATTATTTATAACTATTTATACTGGGACTCATGCTTTCAATTACAAGGAATCCATAATAATATTTTAAATTTTGAAATCATATTGATTTTTGGCATATGAATTTTTTGAAACTGTTTCTAAATCTTTGATTATTCCATCTCACCTGTTATCCTATTCTGTTGCACCTATGACGTGTGTCACACTATTTGGGAACAACTGGAATAGATAAAAGTCCCAGCTTATTTGTGGAGAAAATGTAGCCAATGAACTTGCCAAATTACCTTAATACAGCTGTCAGTTATTGTACAAACAGGAAACATGTTGACAATGATCTTGTTACAAAGCTTGTATCAACTCATAGTTTGGGTTAATAATATTCCAAAAGAAAATATTGTCACACAAGCTTAGAGAAAGAACTGTTTAATCACGTGGATTAATATTACAAGACTAGCGAATATCATAGTATAGAACTCTTGTGACTCATGCATGACTCCATTGTGTTCTGCTTCAACTACTTTTCATAGTCAATGGAAGAGTCCATGTTGATAACTTTAGTCTAATGAAGGTCGGCTGTCTTTCTACATAACAGAATTTAATAGAGATTTATTTGTTTTTCCTTTCAGGTTGCAAACCAGAACAACAGATGCTGTATGCAGGTTCGGTTACTTCTCTGACTAAAGAACTTGAGATGACAAAGGTATGTCTTTGTATATATATATATATATATATATATTTGAATTTGTAGGTTTGATGAATTGGATTGTGATTACAATTCCAATGTAATAAATTATAAAAAGATCAAATGTGTATTGGAATCCAACAAGATGATAAAATAAAGAAAAAATAGGAAATGTTTATCAATGTAACATGTTTCAGCTTTCATTAAAGCTTCGTCAGAGATTGAAAGAAAACAGATAAAAAGATATAAAGTCTGGTATTTTCAATTTTGTTTGGGTTCTCATTGGTCAGTCATGTATCACGTGCATTAAAACTAGATAATTCTACATGTATGTAAGTTTGTGAAGATTCTTGTATGTCTAAGTGGACATCAGATGTAAATGGCAGATGTAAACAAGTCTGAATTCAAAATTGGTGTTGGAGTGGAAAGCAGTGCACAAGTGCTGCCTGTCGGTAGGAATTTGAAATAAGAACATCTGTTGAACGTACTTTATTATAATAATTTTTTTGTTTATCTTATGATATATATAAAACATAATATTATTTTAAAATTTATTTAAATATGATTTTATATGTGTTTTGTTATTTTAGTTGTTTTTCGGTTTCTAATATTTTTAATGACTGAGGTAACTGGGATAAAATGACTTAAGGCAAGTTTTATTTTTCTGTATAATATTTAAGAAAAAGCCAACATATCTTTGAAAATGACTTAACTCAAGAGGACCTAAGCTGAGGTAACACTATATATATATATATATATATATATATATATATATATATATATATACACACACACACATATGAGTTAAAGATTTTTTTTTAGTGATTTTCTAAGTAGCTTCAATGTAGCACAAACACATAAGTGAGCACTAGGTGAGTATTGGACTTGCTACTAAGTCATAATTGATCTAGAGAGATGAGCTTGCTAATCATTACAACACATTGAAGTGCTGCAATATTTTGAAATATTGAAGTGTTGAAATATATGCATTATACACAAAACCAACTAATATTATTAGTCGTATTTTCTATAAATAATTTAATGGTCATTGTTCAGATGAACTCTTCAATATGGTACCTAGACTTCATGAATTTAAGTATTAGATTGGTGTTGAGATCACAACAATTGACACATGAGCTGGCTCGATGTAGTCATAAGTTTTATGTGAACAGTTTCTTTTCTCACACGTCTCACTTGTGGAACTCCATTCTGATTCCATGTTTTCAAGCCAATTTTAATCTGCAAAAATTTAAATGCAATGTCAATCACTATCCATTGTCCTCGATTATTCTTTTCTCTTCCCACTCATTATTAATGTTTCTGTTCCTAATTCTTTCGCACCCTGTAATCCCTTGTGTCTTAGTAGCTTTACTGTCTCACAGAGGGTTATATTGATTTAAAAAAGAAAAAAAAAAATCTATTATTGTATATTAGTAGAAAATGTCATATATTAGTAGAAAATGTCATATATTAGTAGAAAATGTCATTTGTTTATGATTGTTATTTTGCGTAGGTTTGTTTAACTACTGGAGATTGAAACCAAAAAAATTTCTTCCTTGTCCCAAGTTCGTTGACATGTCTGTGAAACAGCTTGTGCCTTACCCAAAAAGAGTTTTTTTTTTTTTTTTTATTTCACCCCAAGCAAAATGATAATGCCACTAATTCATATAAAACTTTCTTATTAATCTGAACTAAGAGTTGATACAAGCTTTATAACAAGTTTGTTATCAAACTGTTTGTACATATAATTGACAGCCATATTAAGGTAATTTGGCAAGTCCATTGGCTACATTTTTCCTACAAATAAGGCTGGGACCTTTATCTATGTCAGTGGTTCCCAAATGGTGCAGCATGCCTTGTATATATGGCAGAAGAATATAGCATGTGCGGCAGAATGATTGAAAGTCAAAGATTTAGAAAAAGTTTCAAAAAATTCAGATGCCAAAAATAATTATGATTTCAAAATTTAAAATATTATTATGGATTACTTGTAATTGCATGTATAAGTCCCATTATAAATAGTTAAATAAGTATTGACTAATTTTGCATTATATTAAGTATTAAGAATATAGTAACTGGGCTCTGCAATTTGTAGGAGAGAGTTATCAATGATAATGTTCTCCTTTAATCCTCTCTCTGTTTTTTGTCCTGGGTATGATGGTAAGCTACATCTGTGTCCTGGGTAAGACGATAAACTATGTCCAACAGCAAAGCCTCTGATCAGGAGGTTTTGAGAAGCGTGGAACCACCTCTTAATTGCTGGTGTTCCCAGGTCCACCCTGACCCGGGGCAGTAGCACCTGTTTGGGTCGCAGATATGGGCAAGTAGTTAAAACTCAAACTTGTGTAAAAATAGGTTTTAATACCAGAAATACCTTGTAATAAAAAAAAGATTATTACCAGCAATAATTTTTGAAGGAAAAATTATCAGCAATACAGAAAAAAAAAAAATGTACCAGCAATACAAACAGCTATACATTCTTTGAAAATAATATTTCTTCAAGGAAAAATATTCTCAGAAATAGATTTTTGAAGAAAAACATTACCAGCAATAAATATTGTTGGCATTAAATAACCCATTGAGGTGTTGATATGCCATAAAACAAAATAAACCAAATCTCTCTCTGTTCTTTATTTTTAAATGTACTTTTTATCACATGAAATTTGAAGTGTAAGTAAATTTTCGTTCTGAAAATGTGGCCCTGTTGTTCTGGGATAAAAGAAATGAAATTATAATAAATAAAACAAAGATATAAAGATTATTTGACATTGAATGATCCATAAATGTGTTGATGTGTCATTAAAGTCATCAACTTGACTTATTTGTCGGAGTTTAGAACAATTTGGAAATGATCCGTTTTTTTTTTTTTTTTTAATCATTTCACCCCAAGCAAGGCCACTAAGATGCAAGGGGTTACTGCAAGTGAAAGAGAATGAGAAGACTTTAGTGAGGAGAAAGGACAATAAAAGAACAAGTTTCAGGAAAGACACAAGATTCTGATTCATGTTGCATTTCAATTTTGAAGATCCTATGGCAGCAAGAAACCAGAACAGAGTTCCACAGACAAGAATTGCAAGAAAAGATGCTATTAGAAGAGAACTTATGGTTACACATATCAACAGTAAAATCAGGAGATCTACTTGCCAATCTAGTAGCACACTTAAATTCATGCAATTGAGACACCAAGGAGAACAGTTCATCACAACACTTGAAAATATTTCTAGAAAAGACAGAGGGATGCCACATCATGGCAGAGGAAAGTGACTGAAGTCATGATGCCAGGATGAAGGATTTTTTTTTCCGGTTGCATGTGTGTGTGTGTGTGTGATTTAGAGTAAAATGAAAAATATCCAAAATTCAAAATAACTGTTTAACAGCTTTTATATCTGGGGTTTCCTAGTTAACAAAGTTCTTGAGTAGTCGTTTTGTAGAGAGAGATTTCTCCACCTGTTCTCATGGGAGGAATGAGAAATCTGAGTGTGAAACTGCAAGGTCTGGTATGTGTCCTCTGCAGCAAGGGTTGTGTGTAGTTTTTTCTTTTGGGTAGATATCTCAAAAGGAGATTTCTCTTCCTGTTCCCACAAGGAACAAGAAATCTGAAATCAAGCTGCCAGGACAGGGCCACGTATTGTCTGCAGCAATGGTTGAGAGTAGCCTTTTGAGCTGGGCTGCTGGAATGGAAAAGTGGAAAAGAGGCAGAATAGGGCTCAGCATTTTTATGACTTCTGGGAGTTCCAGTTGTACACTGCTGATTACTTACATTGATGCTACTGCTGAATCAAGGAAAGTAAGGAACCCCCTCACACAATAGCCAACAATTCCGTAACGTTAGGATCAATGATTTTTGGATTTTGTTGAGAATTTTGAGATATATAGCTGGAGTAATGCACAGACAAATGGTAGATTTATAAATGCATGATAGATGCAGATGAGAAAATTGTCTGGCACAACACAGTGAACCAACCTTTCTAGCAGTCAGCCTTGCAATTTATTCAATATAATCACTCCAAGCGATTGAGAGATTTTCCTGTAAAAACTTTTTTCACCTTTTTGCTGTAAAGATAATTTATATTCAAAATTCATTTTTTGATGGCTGGCAAGATTTTAACATGTGAGAAGGAATGAAAGCCTAAATTCAGATGGGATGTGGATTGCCACTGTGTGTCTTCTGGAGTTTCTTTCATGGACTGCTCTTTTTAAACAGAGCACAAAACTGTTGTTATGATCACCACCCTCCACTAAATCTTCAAACCATATTATTTACTCCTTTTCTGCCTTGTCCCTTTAGGACGTGGGTTATCATGACTCTTTGCAACTTTGTATTCTTTGTAACTCTTAGTAAAGTTTGACTTTTTGCCATCCCTTCCATTGGCAATTCTGCCATCCAATTACACAAGCTCATCTGATAGGTGAACTGCTGTTTTCCTCTGTTCCATCTGCAATATGTCATGTGAGTGTCAAATTCTCTAAGCTTTCTTTTCTTATTATGTGTCCAAGAGATTTCAACTCTCTCTTTCTGAGTGTCCTTTTTGTTTCTATTTTCCTTAAGACATTTTTGTTGCTTGCGCACTCCATCCAAAGTGTTCTTAGCATCCTTCTATAGAAGGAAGTTTCTGCCACCTCCAGTTTTTTCTATATCTCTAGGGAGATTGTGTAGAATTCACTGCCTTACAAGAAGATATTACATAACAGTTAAGCGCTCTTTATTGCTAACGAAATTTTCCTGTTTCTTAATACTTTGCTTGGTTTTTGAAGTGATATTACATAACAGTTCAGCTATCTTTGTTTCTAATGAAATTTTCCTGTTTCTTAATACTTTGCTTAGCTTTTGGAAGGCCCCTTTGGCTATTCAAATGTGTGTTCAGATTTCTGTGTCACATTTTCATGCTGTTAAAACACTTCTCAGGTATTTAAACATTTGTGCTTGTTTGATGTTGACTTCTTCAATTTGGAGTTTGCATTTTGTTTTGTTTTTTTTCTCGCTGACAACCCTACTTTCTGCTTGCTTAGAGTTGATGGTTAGTACCTTAATCCAAAAAAAAAAAAAAAAAAGAAGCCAGAATAAGATGAGGCTTAGAATTTATGTCTTGGAACATTTGAGAATCCTTTTGAGGCGAATGAAAATGATGCCACTAACCCTTTTGAAGTGCTTAAGTTTTAAATTAAATTCATATGCCAAAATATGATTTCAAAATTTAAAATATTATTATGGATTACTTGTAATTGCATGTATAAGTCCCATTATAAATAGTTAAATAAGTATTGACTAATTTTGCATTATATTAAGTATTAAGAATATAGTAACTGGGCTCTGCAATTTGTAGGAGAGAGTTATCAATGATAATGTTCTCCTTTAATCCTCTCTCTGTTTTTTGTCCTGGGTATGATGGTAAGCTACATCTGTGTCCTGGGTAAGATGATAAACTATGTCCAACAGCAAAGCCTCTGATCAGGAGGTTTTGAGAAGCGTGGAACCACCTCTTAATTGCTGGTGTTCCCAGGTCCACCCTGACCCGGGGCAGTAGCACCTGTTTGGGTCGCAGATATGGGCAAGTAGTTAAAACTCAAACTTGTGTAAAAATAGGTTTTAATACTAGAAATACTTTGTAATAAAAAAAAGACATTTGAGAATCCTTTTGAGGCGAATGAAAATGATGCCACTAACCCTTTTGAAGTGCTTAAGTGCATATCTGCAGTAATTAATTATTTTAAAAGTTATGAATTATTACTTTATATTTATTTTTTTTTCCAGATTTTTGATGTTCGCAACACTGACGAATTAACAGAGGAATGGATTATGGAAAAACTGAGGTTTTTTTGAAACAAGGGAGAAAGAAAGAAGCGCAGAAGACCTGCCCCTTCCTCTCTACACAACTTTGTGTTTCATCATGGCTTTGTTATCCACCTGCTCCCCATTTCATGAGCCCCCTCCCCAAAATGACAAACTCTTTCTATTCCTGTTGTGTGTGTGTGTGTGGTGTCTACTGTGATGAATGTTTTATGTTTTGTCACCTTGAAGGGTTTCATTTAGAATGGAAGAATATTTTTTTAAATGAAGACAACAAAAAATAAATTTTTTTTTTCTCTCCAAGAAAGCAAAACAAATTGAAAGGGTTACACTATTTAGAAACCGTTTTTAAATAAAGAGAGAACTAAATGGGACAAGCAGAAAAAAAAACCTTATTTTTTTTTTTTTTTAATTCAGAAAAATAATTTGTAGGTAGAATAAGTGGTAAAAATGAGATGGTCAAAAAACAAACTAGTCATGCCTAAAATGACATCATTGTTTGCCCAGAAACTGGTTTATGAAAGAAAAAAGAATGAATTATTAAAAATAAGATATGAAAGTATGTGTGTGTGTTTTCTTTTTTTTCTTTAATGCAAATCAATCCCTGAGCAGGCCCTCAGTTTTTGAGAAACTGATCGGTAAGTCTGAAACTTAATGAAAAAGTTTAGTTAAGTAAAACTTACCATACAGAGAATGAAGTGATTTCATATTTGTTTCTTTTTATGGTCTTTTTCTTAGTTCAATTTAATTTTTTTTTAAAAATTTGACTTTATTTTATGAATGATTCCTTTCATTATCGTTGTTTGGATGATACAAGATAAAAATTGCAGACTGGCTTTGTGTTTGACTTGCATCATTGAAAACATTTTCATATTTTATTTTTGATAAGTAAACCCTTTTTTTTTTTTTTTTTTTTTTTTTTACACTTAATATCTTCATAAAAATGTTCCTGGCATAAATTGATGTCTCTTTTATATATGATTATTATTCCTTTTCCAAGCCAAAACTGTATTTCAACTTGAAGTCAGTGTCTCATTTTGCCTGATAAACAGTGAAGCCTGGTGTACAAATTATATTGATTGTTGGCGGGAAGGACACGAATGAAAAAATGGTAAATAGAACAAATGGTGAATGGAAAGAGAAAAATAAACACAAAAATTATAATAAAGAACTTTACAACTTAATTCCATTATTATTATTATTATTAATTAATTAATTTTATTTTAGCCTACAGTTTTTATTTAGAAACTGATTTAATTAAAATAACTTTTTATTTTATTTTACCTGAAATTATTAGCATGGGGCTCAAATACTGTCAACAAAAATTTTTGAAATCCTTTAAAAAAAGAAAAAAAAAAAATTTGTCTATCACACTTTTGGTTTGTGTATACATCCATATTTGTTAGTGGTGTACTTTTCTGAGTTTTATCCATGGATTCCTTTTCTGTGTGGGTAAAGAAAAAAATCTTTTACTCTTGTGGAAAGAAAATTTATAAATTTGTTTTATTATTATATTTTTTTAGGTTAGAAGATAATAAATATTAAACTGAAACTAAGTAATAAGCCTCACCCAATTAAAATACAATGTAATGTTTTAGGCAATTGTTACTATGTTACCATTTTCTTATAGCGAGTTTGAATTATATAATTATTATTCATTATGGTTACTACATTATTTAATTATATAATATTATATTACTAGTAGAGGTACCAATCTTTTATCAGGAACTAATTTTGTTTAACTAAAGATAAATATGTTTTGGTATAGATTATTAAAATGACCAAGGGAAGTAACCACTGATAAATTTACTACCTTAAGTTGACTTACCTCCCTTCGTACTAAGATATAAATAAATAGATAATGGTAATTATTATACAGTGTTGATTAATATACTATTATTTTATTATATTATTATTACATTATTATATTTTTGTGTTATTATTGTAAAATACATTGTTTTGTTTTTTTTAATGTCATATTACCATATTTGATTGTATACAAGACCAATTCCCCCAACCCTAAAAATGACTCAAAAATATTTCCCCAGGTCTTACAAAGTTGAGGTATTTGGTAGGTTGTGTCTTCTGTGATTGAAAAGCTGCTTTTTCTTTTTCTTTTTTTTTTTTTTTTTAAATAAATTGCACCAATATTATTATTAAAAATTGTCTTGCTATGCCAGTTGTTTGTTGACTGCAAATATCTTTTTCTGTTATAATTACATATTTCAATACCATTAAACATGTACTTATAAGTACACTAAATACTTTATTTTTATCACTTTCGGTCAGACTAATATCAATCTTGTTTTTTTTTAATTATCACAAAGTTTCAGTATGTTGTACCATCTGGTCTTCTTCAGGTGCTTTATTTGATCTAAATTATAAATACCACCATTTTTTTTTTTCAGCACCATATTAAACCAGTTCTGTTAATGCTAGTAAAAGTTTGGTCAACACACATCTCCCTGCTGTCTACTGCATTTAACATTCTGGCTTTTGCAAGCTTTCATCACAAGTCAGACAGTAGTGCAGAAACTTTCATTAAGGTGCAGACTTTGAGGCAACCAATTATTTTCCTGTATGACATTAGCATAATTGACTTCATATGATGTTGAAAAGTGTATGGTATTTATTAAGTTGATCGACAGACACCTTAAGATGACCAGAGAATATAAATGTCGAAAGCTTATGATGATGATAATAACAATAATAAAAGATAAGGATATTAGTCCAATTGAAAAGAATTAAAATAAACACCTCATCCTAGAAATTTATAAAAATATTAAATACTTTGCTTAATAAATTTTCAATTTTTAAAAATTATTTTGAAAGTATTTTTTCTGTTAAACAATAGCTACATATTTCAATCACATTTAAATGTTTACTTATAAATCAATGTATAAATGTTTACTTTGCTTATAAATAAATTAAATAATTTTCCTTAATATATTTTTCTGTTAAGCAATAGCTGCATATTTCAGTGCTGTTAAATGTTTACTTGTAAATATATTAAAAATATTTCCTTAATATTTCTTACTGATCATAGGGTCTTGTATACCAAGAGATTTGGTAGTACTTTTCATATCATAACGTTACTGTATAAAGTATATCTTCCTCTTTATATACTTATCTAAGTATACAAGAAATATAAAACCGTACATACATACATACATATATACACATATATATATATATATATATATATATATATATATATATATATATATATATATAAATATAATAAGGAAGAGGTTATAGTTGTTCCAATGAGAGAAAAGTGTATATTTTAAGGAGAAGAGAAGGAATAGCAAATGTTTTTGGTTTTAATGTGGATTATTTAAAAATATTTCATTCTTTATTTTCTATATTTTTGCTATAATGTGTTTTGGGTCTTTCGACCTTCCTACTACACAAAAAAGACAAATGGTTAAACATTGGAAAACAAAGAAAAATTAATTGCTTTAAATGATATGTGGAAATAACCACTCTTCTCTTGATGTGCAAAAATATGGAAAATAAAGCATAATATATTTTTAAAACATCCACATGAAAACCAAAAATGTTTGTGGTTCCTCTCTTCTCTTTAATATATGTATATGTATATATGTGTGTATATATATATATATATGTGTATATATATATATATATATATGTATATATATATATATATATATATATATATATATATATATTACAATGAATCATTCATACAAAAATTTTTTTTGTCTCGGATGCTAACAAAAACAAAATAATTTCAATGCCAGAAGATGACTGAATGTACAGTTGAAAGTACTTGCATATTAAAGAAAGACCTTATAGAGCTTATGATTTTTAAAAACAAGGATTATAACATTCATCGAGTGATTTGTAGGTTAATGCACCTTTAAAATTTTGTTTGCGAAGGGATTTCACCATTTTATATCATTAACTTTACTAATCAACTTTTTGTATGAATGATTCATTGTAATATAAATTGAATCACATATTTGATATATATATATATATATATATATATATATATATCTGTACTTTCTCAAGCAAATCTGCTTAAATATCTCTTCCTATCGTTTATTTCTTTTCTTCAAGGAAATCGTTAAGCTTATTTTATATTTGCCATTCTTGTCATTATTATTTTATTTCATTTTGTTGGGGGTGGTGTGCTAACCATGCTGTCTAGTTGGAAGTTTCCTCTCCTCAATGCAATGCAGAAATACAAGGTGGGGGTGGGGGGTCCTTAACTTACGATGGAATTCCACAGCTACAATGTGCCATAATGTGATTTTTCCAGGTCCTTTGGGAGGTACCTGCAATTTTTCCATATATAAGCATTTTGTCACTCACCTATGCTGATGCAATATAAAAGTAATAATTTAGGTTGTTCTATGACATATATTAACATAATTAGGACTAAGAACAGAAACAATTTGATTAAACTAAAAAAAAACACTGAGGACATAAATACAATATATATAATGAAATGAAATTGTTTTAAGCTGCTTCTATATTTATTGCCAGTGATGTCATTGGCTCTTGGTAGATGAGATGAAAAAGTGTAAGATCCTTGTCTTGCTTGCAGTAATTGGAAGTAGCAGCAAATGTGGGGAAGAAAGAAAAACAAACGTTTGTTTTTCTTTTTTATTGGGAATTCAGCAACTTATAGTCGAATCAAGATTAATAGAGATTCCATTGTACCCATGAATTGTTGTAAGTGGGAACTGATGTAACCTGGAGACTTATTGTAAAATAAAATATAATTGCACCTTAGTTTTTGAAGAATAAATTTGATAAAGAAAAACAGAAATTACTTATAACTCAACTTGATACTTCTAAGAATCATGGAGAAAATTAGAGTTAGATGTCGATATTTTTCCCGAAAGGTGATCTATTTTATATTTTTTTCATAACTGAACTACCTTATCCTTTGATAGACTTGAATCATCCTAAAAATAATCGATCTGTAAATGTTTAAACTTAATAATTAGTTCTTTTAACTGATAGTACGTATTTCAGTCCATTTTATCCACAAATTCAACTGGTTTTAATTTAGTTCAAATCTCCAACCAAAGATCAACTCCTGCAGAAATTTTCAGTTACATAATTAAATTTTTCTAATTTTATGAGCAGTGGAGCAACGAACAAAAAATTTTAAAAGATTTTTGTGCTTTTTATCTTGTATGTTAACATAATGAGGAGTAAAAAAACACAAGGAGCATATAAATATAATACATATAATGAAATTAAATTGTTTTAAGCTGCTTGTATATTTATTGCCAGTGATGTCATTGGCTCTTAGTAGATGAGATGATGAATCATATGATCTTGCTTGCAGTAATCAGAAGCAGCAGCAAATGTGAGGAAGAAAGAAAAACAAACATGAGTTTGTTTTTCCTTTTTGTCCGAAATTCACTGACTTGTAGTTTAGCAAGAAAATGTCCTTATCTCTTACAGGGAAGCTCAATATGTATACACATATGTACATGTTCTAAGCGACAGTCAAACGACTTAAGCCAAGCAACTGGCCAATGTTTGTTGCTATATCTGCCTTTTGAGAATGTTTAACAATGTCTAATTTTGCTTCCATGGTAATGGCTTTCCTTTTCTTTGAAGCCCCACCATCAAAAGAGGTTGCATTAAGATTGGGAGCCATAACAAAGGACAATAAGTTTCCACAAACACAACACAAACAAAAGAGAGTGAATGCACAACAATTCAATATGGAGTACAACCAGGAACTGATCCATACTAATAAATACTACTCTACTAAAATACTACTTTGCTTAGAACTGACCCATACTGCCTTATGTATGAGGCAAATGCCATGAAACATTGAATATTGCATTGTAACCATGAATTGTTGTAGGTCAGGACTTTCATAACCCTGGGACTTACTGTACTCTGACCCACACAATTCTGTCATGTCTACCATCAAGACTGAGAACTATTACTGCTCTAATCTAAGATTATGTTGATAATAACGTCTCTGTAAAAAAAAAAACTCACTTTTCTATGCATACTAGGTTATTGTTGGGGCGAGTACGGTATTTCTTGTTTTT
>OZ010599.1:65101028-65156028 GCA_963932145.1 Acanthosepion lycidas | reverse complement strand
CACTCA
The DNA here is from genome assembly GCA_963932145.1 of Acanthosepion lycidas. Classification (NCBI taxonomy): domain Eukaryota; kingdom Metazoa; phylum Mollusca; class Cephalopoda; order Sepiida; family Sepiidae; genus Acanthosepion; species Acanthosepion lycidas. The sequence goes on along the minus strand of OZ010599.1, from coordinate 65,156,022 downwards.
ATGTCAATGTCTCAAAAAGTCCATTGTTTATATATATATATATATATATATATATATATATATATATATATATATATATATATATATATATATATAAAAGCAATAGTTATTAATTAGTTATTATATATATTTTATGTCAGATTAATAAATGAAAATCCATATACACACACACACACACACACACACACATACATATATATATATATATATATATATATATATATATATATATATATATATATATATATATATATAAATGCAATAGTTATTAATTAGTTATATATATATTATATGTCAGACTAATAAATGAAAGGTCCATTCCACACACACACACACACACACACATATATATATATATATATATATATATACTTTTAAACAGGCAAAACTGCATATTTCTTCTTAAAAAGGTAACCCTTTTTTTGGGGGGGCAGCACCTCATCAGAAGAATCATTAGCATACATTGTAAAATGATGATAATTGCAAGGCATAGACCAACTAATATATATATATATATATATATATATATAGTTGCCTGTCAGTGTTGATCCCTATGTTCACATTGCCTATATCAGGCATGTCCAACTTTCTCCAAACAGTGGGCCACATGAGATATACTGCTCATCATAAGGCAGGCTGCATTGTTATAAAGATTCCAAAGATTGAAGCTGCCTCAACCATTTGCACTATGGAAGACCGCTATGCATAAGCATCTGCCTTAGAAATGGAGGAAAAAGTGGATTTTATTTTGGAGAAAAGATTTTTTTTTTCTTACAATTAGAAAATTGAAGATTTGGTTTAATATCACTGCTGAAGTTGGGATTAACACGCATCACTGCCATGTGTGATTTTTTGACTATTTTTATTAATTTGAAAATACAAAAAATAATTTTTTTGAAAATAAAAGATTGATATCTTTTTATTTTAAAACAGTATTTCTCCAGAGAATAATTATTATTATGAATGCTTTGCATTTCTATAGCAAAACATTTTTACATCTATGATCTTCCATAGTGTAAATCATCAATGGTTTCAAATACCTGAAAATTTTACCTTCATTAAAGTGTCACTAAATTCAGGAAACATTGTACTTAATCATCTTTTTATGTCTGTGATTATATCGGAGAGTGCATGCATGTGAATGTACAAGTGAGAATGAAATGAAACAAACAACATTTTAATAAAGGATCTTTGAAAGATAATTAGGTGTAACAGTCACAAAGCTAAATTCAGCAAGTTTTTTTTAATTATTATCATTACAAATGAGATAGCTCATTATGCTTTAGTTGATTAATTTGGGTTCACCATTTTATCAAAGATATTAGGTTGGTGCAAAAATAATGTCGTTTTCTCACATATATTACTATGTGAGAAAACGACATTATTTTTGCACCAACCTAATATTTGTTACTTTTTTAAAGAATTCCCTAGAAAAGAAAACTGGACATATAAATCAGTTTGCACATGATTGGTTTATATCTATAAAGGTTCTCTCTACCCTATTGAGCACTCTTCCACTATAAATAAAGAAAATTTTAACCATATAATTTAGTAGACAGTAAAGCCATAAATACAAATATATAACTGAAGACTAATAGTCTTACTGGGGCCATCCATGTAGGAATTAACATATCAAGTTTTATATATATATATATATATATATATATATATATATGAATTACATGTAGATAAAATTCAATACTCCATATGATATATGGCCATTTCACCCTGAACAGGCTTTTCAACACCTTTGGAGTTTTCATCTAACTCCTTGGTGTTGAAAAGTCTGTTTGGAGTGAAATGGCCATATATCATATGGGGTATTGAATTTTATCTACGTGTAATTCATATATGCTCTATAATAAATATATTGAGCTCTCTTCTGTGGATCAGTTTTAATATTTTATATTACTAGGATTCACTTAGATTACTTACCACATACTTTTACACACACACACACACACAAACACACACACACATATATATATATATATATAAAAATGAAGTACATTCCAGAAGTTTTGAGTTTTCTTATCAAGTGTCCACTATGTCCTGCATATTAACTGTTTTTTTTTCATTTCATCCCAAGCAAGGCAATAAAGCCACTAAGATGAAAGGGGTTACTGAGTTTGAAAGAATATGAGAATAAGAAAAAGTAAACATTATTAAGGAAAGAGACCAATAAAAGAAGAGGAATTAAGAAGACAGATAATGATTGACATTGTGTTCAAATTTTTGAAGATCAAATTTGACTGGAAGGCAAGATGGGAGAGAGTTTCACAAGTGAGAAGTGCAAGAAAAAAACTGTTAGCATAGAACTTACGGTTACAGCTAGCTATTTCAACTGTAAATGATGAGACCTAACTGCCAATCTAGTACAGCAGTTAAATTTGTAAAATCGAGGTACCAAAGAGGAAAGCTCATCAGAACAATTACTATGAAAGTATTTATAGAAAAGGCACAGAAAATCTCTGGAATGGCATTGGGAAAATTACCTGTTAAAATCCCCAGTTCTAAGAATTTGGATTCATCTCTAAAATGATGGAAGATTTTGTCATTTTGATAGCATTGTCATTAAAATGTGGGCAAGGGAAAATATTTACTGAATTTCTTTTTTTCTTTTTTTTTTTAAAAAGTAAGAAAAAGCACATGCTATCTTTATCTTTTGTTTTCGAGTTAGGCTGAAATGCCAGCCACGTAAGCAAATGGACATGTTTTCTATCTCTCCTTGAAGGAAAAAAAAAATGGAAATTTAAAGGAAAATAATTTTTATTTATTATTTTTTATTATATCATTTATGCATATACTTCTGCTCGCATGTCTCACTGATGACTGAAGTGGCTTAGGGTCTGATGATGACGAGGCTGTTCCTTCACTAATTCAATATAAAAAGGTTATCTCGATTTCAATGTTAACTGTATGTACTGGGAACTCAAAATTTAAGAAAACTTTTTTCTTACTTTTATGGTTTGTTCCCACATCTTGAGGGGAGGGTTTTTGTGTATGGCTGCGTGTATGCTTGTAAATTCTGCTAAGAATTAAAAAAAAAAAAAAAAAAAAAAAAAAAAAAATTTTTTTGTTTCAAAACCAAAACAGAAATTTTTTTTCTTTTTCTTTTTTTTTTTTTTTTAAAAATTTAATTTAATTTTTTTTTTTTTTTTTTTTTTTTTGAAATACTGGAAAACCCGGTGAATAATTACAAAAAAGATATGATTTAAAAAAAATTTTAAAATATAAACAAAATAAAAAAAATGAACAAAAAAAAAAAAAAAACCAAACAAACAGTTGCCTGCTTTTCACTCAGACCTTATAAACAATTTTTGGTACTTTTTAATTCTTATAAAATCATCAACTTGTATCACTGAACCGATTCTCTTTTGTACCAAAAAAAAAAAAAAAAAACGAAAAATTCTTTAATTCTTTGTCATTTATTCTGTACAAGAACAACAAAACATTAAATTACCTTTTTTTTTTTATCCCTAATCTCTTTAGGAATATGGTGAATGGTATGGTTTAAGATGTTGTGCAAGTCTTTTTATTATTATTATTATTGCAAATGATATGGCTCATTATGCTTTGGTTGATTAATTTGGGTTCACCATTTTATCAAAGATATTTGTTACTTTTTAAAGAATTCCCTACAAAAGAAAAGCTGGACATATAAATGAATTAAATGGATGTGCATCAATTGATTCATCAATTTTCTTCATTTTAGGATCTTACTTTCAAAAAATAAAATGGCCGTGGGAAAATTTTTTAAAATATGAATTTTAAAAACTTCTTGTGTGCAGGTTAAACAGTGTTTGGCTAGTTTAAGTTAATGGCTACCATTTTATTCTGAAGCTGATTTAACAGATGTGTTCAGGAATAATGCAACTTCCCACCCTTCTGTTGGTAAAATGTTTCAATAACCTTTTTACTTTTTGATTATGCAGCTCCTTCACATAAAACCAAAAGGAAAAAAAAAAAGCTTTGGACATATTTTTTGTATAATGCCCCTACAAATAACAAAAAAAAAAAAAAAAAAAAAAAGAATTTTTTATTTTTTTCTCTAGGTTAAAAAAAAAAAAAAATGAAGTTTGAAATTTTTGTTTTTTGTATACCTGATCCCACAAAAAAAAATTTTTTCTGTAGGTTAAAAAAATTTTTTTTGTTTTTTTGTATAATGCCTCCCCACAAAAGACGCAAAAAAAAAAGAAGGGAATAAAGAAGGAAATATAATTTTTTCTCGAGGTTAAAAAAAAAATGAAAATTTTAATTTTTGGGTTTTGTATACCCTCACCAAAAAAGAAAAAGAATTTTTTTCTGTAGTTTAAAAAAAAGTTACAATTTTATCTTATTTTTTGTATATTCCAACTCACCCACTCGTTATGCAAAAAAAAAAAAAGATAAAAAAAAGCTTTATGTAGGTAAAAAAAAAAAAAACTTTGAAAATAACCTATTTTCTTGTATATTGTAAACTCCTTCCCATGACAAAAAAATTCTGTAGCTAAAATACTTGAGTGTGTTGTATTTTTTATTTGATCTTTGTAACTCTGATGATAAAAAAAAAAATTGAATATATACAGGATGTCGTAAAAATCACCTTGGGATTTAAAAATCTAATAATTTCAACATTTTTTATTAAGAAATAGTTTTATACAGAATGAAAATTCAAACAGTGGAAATATATTCTCATTTCTTTATTAAAATATAAAATATCTTCCATTTATGTCTTCACACAGATGCGCTCTTTCGATAGCTTTCTTCATAATAGTGGTTTATAACTCTGGCTGCAGCTCTTGGATCACTGCACTGATGTTATCCTATATTTGCTGAATTGTCTGCAGTTTATTGATGTATACACATTCCTTACCATATTCCCTAATAAAATAACTGGGAGGTATCAGATCAAGAGAATGTGGTGTCCATAAAATTTGGTATTTTTGCAAAATTATCCACTGACTAAAAGTTTGCCTTAGAAACTTCATTGTTGTCTGTGTCATGAGCGCAGTGACTCCATCTTGTGGAAACCAAATCTTGATCATGACCTGATACAGTACATTTGTAATTGTCCTTGTATTGACATTTTCATCTTATAAAAAAAAAAATCCACCATTTTGGTTGTTTGTTCAAATGTGAATTTTAACTTCACACAGATGTACTCTTTCGATAGCTTTCTTTATAACACCTTTCTCTGATTTCTGCCCAGATGCTATCCTTGAGTTGCTGAATTGTCTGCTGTTTATTCTACTTTATGCTGAATCAACTGACAAATCATGAAATCCAACAGTGTTTTTCTGGTCAGTATTTGGGTAGCAAACGATGGATTGGTTAAATTCAAAATAAAAATTCCATGATTTTGTTTTTGTTTTTTTGTTGTTAATTTTTCCACAGGTAATTTCCCAATGTTAAGTTCTGAAAAGAAAAAAGAAATAAAAAGTATGAAGAATTTGATATTTTATGACATTTTTAAATACCTAGGTGACTTTTTGGGATGCTTTGTATGTAATGCAATTCGGCTTAAATTGCAAAATTTGTCTCTTACAAAAAAAAAAATGTATCAAACAAAAAGAAAAGAAAAGATGTTTCTTCTTATAATCAATCTGTTTTTTTATTGTCTCACTTTTATTAAATATATTTTAGAAGTATAAACCCTGGACTTGGATATAATTGGCTGCTTAAGATAATGTCTTTATTCACTCAGCATGGGAAATTTTGGCACAAAGTCAGTCCCAAACTTTCACCTATCATGATGGATGGGTGTTCTCTCAAGGAGGCTCCTTGTCTTAAACATCTATTGACCTCTTCTCTCCCTTGTATGGATTAATTAGTAAAAATGGCATCATTAAAATCATTATCCCCTCAAAAAAAAAAAAAAAAAAATTGTGTTCAAAATATTTAGATTTTGGCATTAAATAACCCATAGATGTGGATATGCCTTTCAACAAAAAACAACCAACTTGAACATCTCTCGGGACTCAAGTTCTCTCCATACCCTCAAGTGAAACTTGTATAGCTGATCTATGCTGCAAATATGGTCACTTCATTGTACTGCTCTCATATGCATCTGGTTTCCACTGCTATGCTTCATCATTACAAGAGTCAGATTAGACCCAAAATGCAATTTCTTGTCTTGATAGAGTTCAAAAGTGTCTCTGTGGCCTTGTGGGTGATTAAATATTTTCACCCTAAAACCTCTTATCCACAGATGAAACATTGTGAGCTTCTTGCCGCTCTGTCACTACTTCCACAGCATGTGTTTTGACAGGCTACTTCCCTTAGTCCCATCACTCCTGACCTTTATGTCTGGGACCCTTCATGCCACACACACAAGGGTGAATCATCCCTATTACCTTCTTATTCTAATAGTAAGAAGTAAGTTTCATTTGGACAGCTTCTTCCCAAGGACTTCTGCTTTATCGAACAGACTCCCAGCAGGATATTTTCCAAATCACTACAATCTTGACCTCTTCAATTTCAGGTGAACTGTTATCTTTCCTGAATAGACCCATGAATTTCACTTCTTGTACTTTGAGTGTCTCTTGGGCCTTGTACTAGGTGAACATTAATCTAAAAAACCATAGGTTCCTGCTTTTGTATATATTGGTAAAGGAAAAGATTGCCCAATCTTCAGGACTTGTGTCACAAAGGGTTAGAGCAGCTGATTTTTCACTTTTAGTATAATGGTGGGGGGTGCCTGCTGCATGATTTAGGCCACTTAGGATGGAGTAGGAGTGAAGGTTTTTGTCATGAAGAAGTATTTCCTGTTAACTAATAAGGGAGACTACATATGTTATGTTTTTGAATTGACCATTTAAAGGCATGGCAACTGAAGAGTGGTTCCTGGATATAAAACAACCCCCTCTTCATTCCAAGTTTCTTTCTTTTTTCCTTCCTTCCTTCCTTCCTTCCTTCCTTCCTTCCTTCCTTCCTTCCTTCCTTCTTTTATGGTTGAATGCAGTTGAATTAATGCAGTTACACAGGTTCTTATTAAACAAAGAAACTGATATAATGGAATCTGCATACACCTGTGTTCCCCCCCCTCACTGGAATATGATTGGCTGGTGTCCGTCATAAATACCGACTTGGTCATAGTAGCCAAAACCACTTAGTTACTTCGTTCAAATATATTCCTTCCCAGGACATATCATGTATCTACCCCAGTCTGTCCATTATCTATCTATCTATCTATCTATCTATCTATCTATCTATCTATCCCAGTCTCTATCTATCTATCTATCTATCCCAGTCTTTTCATATCTACCTCAAATGTGATCGTATGTATTTCATATCTATCTATCTATCTATCTATCCCAGTCTTTTCATATCTACCTCAAATGTGATCGTATGTATTTCATATCTATCTATCTATCTATATATCTATCTATCTATCTATTTATCTATCGATTATGTATCGATATAATGGAATATATACACCCATATTGCCCCTCGCTGGAATATGATTGGCTGGTGTCCGTCATAAATACAGACAGACGTGTAGATATGACAGAGTTTAAGTCCATGACGACACCCATTGGACTACACCATTGGTTATCCTATTGGTCTACACCTATTACCTGCGACTATGACGAGTACCAGTCGATTACTGCTACCTTGCACTACTTGGTTACAGTAGCCAAAACCCCTTAGCTACTTCGATCAAATATATCCCATTCTGGAACATGTCAGAAACCACGTGCAAATTACAAAAAGAGGAAATCTACGATTACTTCTAAGCATTGTGGAACCTAGAGTAAGCACCAGAGTCAACCATCACATTGAAAACATTGAGATAAACTATTAAATAAGTTTTTTTCTGCCGCTGCTCACAAATGGATGCAGTATCCTTACAACTGAAATCGACTACTTTAGTTTCTTCAACATACATGAGCAAGAGATACTCAGCTAAGTAGCTTAATGATAGGGCAAGAGACACTCAGAAAAGAACCTGATCACAGTTGTTAGGTTGGCAAAGCTCATCACTTGAGGGGAAAATCCTGTAAAGCCATATAGCGCATGTGCCCCTTTGATTGCTAAAATATTTTAAGTTATCTGTCATTTGCCTAATTATGAAGCTGTATTCCACCTCTTAATTACTGTTGTTCCCAGGCCCACCCTAACCTGGGGTGAAAGCACCTGTTAGGGTCCCAGCTATGGGCAAATAGTGAACTCCCCCAAACACTATGAATGAATAAAAATACATTTTTATATTAAAATACCAGCAATACATGTTTATGCAAAAATAAAGAAATAAAATAATAAAAGATATTTATAGTAAAATAAACCAACAAATACGTTTTTAAAGCAAAATGACCGGTAATACTTTTTATCTGTAGTTGAAGGCATACAATTGCGTTCAATTGATCTAGATCTCTGCATTAAATAACCCATCAAGTTGTTGATATTCCACTAAACAAAACCAATGAAGCTGTATTAACTTTATATTTAATTTTAGGAGTGTCTCCCTTTTGGTTAGTTACAAAGAAATATTCATTTTATAGGCATCTCCTGTTTTGTTAATTACAAAAAGGTGAATTTTGTAGGCATATCATAATTATCAATATATATTAATTCAACAGGACACTGAATTGTAAACATACAATGTCCTCACCACTAATCTTAGCTTTCCCCAACAAGACACAAAATTTACATTGCTATCCTTGTAATAATGTACACTAACAACTGGAAAAGGTCTGTTACAAGATCACTGTTCAAGAGCTTTATGATTACATACATATATATATATATATATATATATATATATATATATATATATATATATATATATATATAGTTTATGAAAAACTAGGTAATCCATATGGGTAAACCTAAGGAGGATAAAATCCAGAGCAAATAATTTAAATAAAAACAGACCACTTTAAGGTTCAATGTAATAAATTATTTCACCACAGCCCTTTTAAAAGGACTGTGGATCATCAGACTTTACTTCCAAACAAAAAATGAAAAGAAAATTTACACATTTTTGACGGGCTGTATTAAACATATGTAAATTAATGAAGTGAGGGGGGAGAGAGAGAGAGAAGACATGAGTGAGTTAGCAGATATTGACACATTTAAACGGTTAACTTAACGGAAGTTATATATTGAAATCGAAGGGGGAGAGAAGAAAAAAAAAACTCATAGAGAGAAGAGAACATGTCACTAATTTTCTTTGTAAAAAAAGCTAGAAATTGACGCTGTTATTTTTCTTTATTTTAATATATATATATATATATATATATATATATATATATATATATGTGTAATGTGTGTGAATTAAGGAAGTCTATGCCTGCAGAACATTTTTTCATAATCAAAATGGAATTTATAGATTGAGGAAAAGAAAGTCTCTTTAGATTAGTGTTTCCCCATTGTGCGCTCTGTTACGGTGAATATACTCAGGTGGGTGTTGAACATTTATCCATTTTTTTTTTTCAAGTTTTCAAAAATTATTCAATATTGGCAAGAAAAGGGAATTTCTGAAAGGTATCTAAAGCTGTGTGAAGCTATCAAACTTTTCTTTCTTGCTTTTTTCAACTTCCTGTATGGCTGAATGTGGTCACAAAGCTTCTTATTTAACAAAGAAACTACCTGCAAGTTGCAAAATGATGAGATCTACAATTACTTCTAAGCAGCATGGAACCTAGAAGTAAGCACCAGAGAAAATATTGAGATGAGCTGTCAAATAAAAGTTTGCTTTTTAACATTTTAATTACTGGCATTTATTATAGAAATGAAAACAATATTAAAATTATTTTTGCACTAATACCTAAGTGTTATCTTGCTTTGAAAGATGAATTCAGTATAATCAATATTAAAAAAAAAAAAGTTTGTGCCCAAAAGGGGCTTTAGCTGAAAAAAGAAAAAAGGCTTCAGAAACACTGCTTTTGACCAATAATAGCATCCTACATTTCCAGGAACCGGCTCTATAAAGGCAGGTAACCTATTCTGCTTATTTTCTTTTCAATCTGAGGATCACTTTATAGTATCAAAAAGCATTAAGCCATTTTGATAATTTAATAGAAAACATTTATTAGAGGGAAAAAAGGGAGATCACCCCCTGTCGGATGAGGTTGAAATAATAGACAGAGCACCACTGGAAAATATGAAAACTTAAGGAATCATCACATATGCTTGGCCACAAAAATCTCCTAAGCCGACCAAGCATAGAAATGAATACTATATAGGAACCAGTAATAAGGAGTGCCAGAGAAAAGCAATGAATAACAACAAAAATTGCAATATAAGTCCTGGTAAAAAAATGAATAATAATAACAAAAAAATTGCAATATGAGCACTGGTAAAAAAAAAAAAAAAAAAAAAATTAGTTGCTGAGACATTAGGTTTATAATACCCAGAAATTCATACACAAATGTCCTCGAGGACACATGGCCCAGTGGATAAAGACATTGTTGAGATCCAGTGACTAGACCCAAAGAGTTGTGAGTTCAATGCCAGGTCACAGCAGTGTTGAAATTTGAACTTCCAATCACCTGGAGTGTACATTGGCCAAAATGCTGTGAATATGGCAATGAGGATAACAGTCTGAATAATGTAAATAACATTTATTTATTAAGATATTTCCAGACTGAATGATTTTTTTTTAACTCTTGTGTCATCAGCCGTGTTATGGTTTCTTAGCCACATTTGAACTGAAATGCTGCCGTCCTAAAGATCAGTCTCTTTCACCTATTTTTTCTATACAACTATCTTTTTCTTTATTTTACTTTTTTTCTTCTCTGCTTATTGCTATTTATTGTTGTACTAGGTGGCATGTCTCTATCAGGGTTTCACTATGCATGCATAAGCATAGTGTAATTAAAATTTTACCAAGATCATTGGCCATTAATATATAAGATTATATCTAACAACAGGTTCACTAAGCTTTTATAATTTTAAGAATCGGTTCATGTGAGTCGGTAGTATGCCATCACTGCTTTAGACCCTGTTTGTGGACTGAAATAGTCAAATATATTACACTGGTGTCCTTGGTCAGATTTCAAACCAAGGGTAAAAAATAAAAAAATCAGTTTTCTAATGTCGATTTTCAAGACTGGTTTCTGACTTGGGCAGAAATAACAGAACTATTTTCCTCTTCAATTTTACCATTTATTTGCCTTAGACTAAACAAAGTTTTCCTCCCTCATAGCTGAGATAGTTGCCCATTGGTTAGATTTTAAGATAAGATTAAAAAACAAACTATACCTTTTCACTTTAAATTTGAAAATACTAACTTTCAAAATGGAATGATTTATTTTGGTTAATTTTCCATTTTTTTACTCAATCAATTTTGTATTTTTTTTTATATATGTAAATTTCAAAGTTAAAATTGTTTTTAAAAACTGAATTTAATTTGATAAAACAATTATTTACTTAGGATCTTCAACTATAATGAAATACTTTACCCAAAATTTTATAAATTTAAATTTGTATTAGCTGAAAGTGATACTTGTAAAATTTTTAATCTATTTTTTGAATAATATATAAAGGTTGTAAAAAAATATATATTTAACTGACTAAAGTGTTTCTTAAAATTCAATACTATGTTGAGATCATACAAGAAGAAGACTGAAAATGAAAATAAAAAAAATCTCAAATTCTGGTTGTCTACAAATCAGATGGAGATTGGAGGTTAAAAGCTCAACAATTTGGAGTCCCTCATCCAACTGCTTACCGGTGGGTGTCCCAAGGCAAAAAGAAAGACTCGAGGGGTGGACAAAGGTTCAGAAAAGTGTCAAATGAGCACAGAGATTTAATGTGGAACAAAATTGAAGAAAACCCCAGAATTACGCTTAATGAGCTAGTTGACACCATTTAGCATAAATTCGATTTAAAATTGTCAAAGCAGACTTTACGTCACCACTTGGACATGCTTTTATACACTTTGAAAAGTGTCAGATTTGAGTCAGAAACAGTAAACATGTTAGAGAATAAAGAAAAGAGAAAAAGATTTGTGGAAGAACGCCTTGCATTCCAAAGCCAGATCTTGCCAATCCCCTTCCGGGATGAATAAAACTTCAATATGCATATTTCAAAGAGTGAAGGATGATTTTGAAAAGGTACAAGGTGCAGCCTAATTGCTGCAGTATCAAAAGGTGACAACATGTAATAGGTTGTATCAGCAACTTGGGACTAATTTACAGTGAAGTCAGGTGGGGATTGTACACAAGTAACTTGGTATGTGATTTTGTTAAAAAGGCCCTGCATGTACCAAGAAAAAGTATGGTCGATCTGTCATCCTTGTCATTGACAATACATCTTGTCACTCAAAAATCGAATCAGTCTTAGACGAGGAAGAATTTTCTGATGATCAAATTTTGAGGCTAGGACCTTACAGCCCCATCCTAAATCCAATTGAGAATGATTGGTCAATTTTCAAAGCTGAAGTAAAGAGGAAATTGGCTTAAAATACCTAAGAAATTTTAATGAGAGAATGGTTAACCTTGAGCATCAAAGAGTACAGGCACCAGACCTTAGAAAATTATATAAATACTGCCCTTGCAATGGTGACACTGGCAATGTACTCAAATTTCATTGAAGGCATGCAAGACAAAAATCACAAAACCCTTAAATCTGGAAGATGACATTTTAATTAACATACTTTATTTATAATGAAGATTCTATCATGCTATTCTATAGAATTATTTTTTATATTTTCTATTCATCTGGTTCAAATGTTACTATTTTCAAATTTAAAGTTAGTGTTCCATTTTGAAAGTTACTATTCTCAAATTGAAAGTGACTATTCCATTTTGAAATTGAAAAAATATAAAATTGTGAATGCTGATTTTCAAGGTAATCTTTCTACCCGGAAGGGATTTGTTCAACACTATCTACCTCCATGTTCATTTCCTCTGATCTGACTCAGAGTATTATGTGAAGCTTTTTAAATAAGAGCTACAAAGGACAGGAATTTGTGGAGAACCATGATCGTCTACGTCCCGAAGTGGCACACCATGTGGAAGAGGATCCGAATTTATGTGACCTGAGCAATAAAACTTGTCACGTTCTTAAAACCCCTCCTCACACCTTGACTCTCATGTGGATGCCATGTATAGCATCTGAGTAATCCAGAAATGCCTAAACTACCATTTATATACAACTATTTTCTCAGGTAAGTGATTAAAAGTGGCTTCAAATGTCATAAGGAAAAAATTCTTTATCAGATCTTATAGCCTGACGCTGCAGAATCACAAAAACCATATCATCCGAGAACTTTTTTTAATCGTTTCACCTCAAGCAAGGTGGGAATGCCACTAGCGAGAGAAAGTTAAAGAGAAGACTGAGAATAGGGAGGATTGAAGAAAGGACAAAAGGTGAACGGAATTCAAGAAGACAGAAGTTGGCGATTGACATTGCATTTAAATTTTTGAACATTGTATTTATCAGGGAAGCAAGTAAACGGAAGGGAGTTTCACAGGTGGAAAGTGCGAGAAAAGAAACTGTTAGAGTAGAAGAGGCGGATGTATGTAGCTATCTCCATTGCAAAAGGGTGGGACCTAGATGTCAATCGAGTAGCGCGCTTACATTTATGTAGTTAGGGTACCAGTGAAAAAAAGCTCGTCCGTTGACATGAAAATGTTTATAGAAAAGAGGTGAGAAAGTGACTGAAGTGAAGATGCCAAATCAGGATCGATTATATTACAGATCCTTCTTTGGATTTTGTCAAGAATATCAAGATGTACAACAAGAGCACCAGATATGGCAACAGTATTCAATGCACCGACGAATGGTAGATTTCCAATGACAAAAATGAGTAGCACATGTAACAAGAAGAAAAAATAATGGCATAATCAAGATAGTGACTTTCCACACTACTTTAAACAAAAGGTTAGGTAGGAAACTCCCATCAGTACTAGAAGGAGTAATAACAGTTAGCGGACTTGTCTAATTTCCTGAAAAACCTTAAGATTTTATAAATTTCAACTGATAGTGGCACTATTTAATCAATGGGTGTCGAATGTTTCCTGTTTAGTAACTGATAATTTCATACAGTATTTACATTAGTCGGACTATTGTCCTCATCTTTGTCGCCATATTTGTCACAACGTTTCGGCCGTTGTACGCTCCGGCCTTCTTCAGGTGGTTGGAATTTCGAATTGAACCCTTTATTTCGACCACTGGGGTAGACTGTTCTAGTTCCACGTGCCATGTTTGACGGATGTCAGTTATCAGTTATCTCCTGCTAATTTTCCCTCTGAAAGGTCTCCCCCGCCTTAACCGGGTATTGAACTCACACTCTTTGGGTTTGTCACTGGATCTAACCAACGCCTTTATCCACTGTGCCATGTGTCCTCAAGTGTCTACAGTGACAGACCCAAAGAGTGTGAGTTCAATACCCGGTTAGGGCAGTGGAGAACTTTCAGAGGGAAAATTAGCAGGAGATAACTGATAACAGACATCCATCAAACATGGCACGTGGAACTAGAACAGTCTACCCCAGTGGTCGAAATAAAGGGTTCAGTTCGAAATTCCAACCACCTGAAGAAGGCCGGAGCGTACAACGGCCGAAACGTTGTGACAAATATGGCGACAAAGATGAGGACAATAGTCCGACTAATGTAAATAGTGTACATAATACCTCATCTCGGAAATATAGACAGACTCTGATAATTTCATAGTTAACGTTTATTTTAACCTTAATTTTTATTGGAGGAAGTCTCATTAACTATCATTATTAATTTTTGATTAGCATTTAATTTAATTTTTGATTTGCTTTTTATCGATAAAAAGTTTAGATGAAACTCACCTTGTTGCTCACTATGTGCATGTTATCCTCGGCATATCATCAAAAATTAATAATAAATCTTGATCGAGGGTCACGTTGTATGTTTACAGATATAGATTTGATTTTTTATGGCTTATAGCTTCCTAATGCATTACATAGATGATTGTACAAATCTTGTTCAATGAGTTGTTTTTGATGAAGCACCATGGTCGAAACTTAATAGAGATCTTGCTTAAGGTATTGCCAACCACGGCTGAAGACCCCAGTCTGCATTGCTCCCATATAGACAAAGGGATTCTGTAGAATGAAGCCAAGCTAATAAGAAAAGAACAACATTGGAAGATAAGACGTCTGAAAGAATCAGCTCACATGTTATGGTCTGACAACCTCATCAGCAGACCTAGCATAGAGACGCATACAATTTGAGATCCTCTGTTTAAAAAAGGACGCTAAGAATTTCTACGACCTGAGTCCAGACATTACAATAAAAGTTCCCAAATTATTGTCCAAGAGACACATGGCTTCGTGTACCAAAACGTGAAGCCCTGAATAAAACATCTACATATAATATAGTTCCTGTTCTTATATCTCGATGTGGCGTTTGTCTTATCTATATCATCGTGTTACATAGTGAGTATGCAGCAAGCCATTTCCCAGCTTTCAGTGCATACCAACAAAGTCAAGAATCCAAAGGCAACGTGCGGTGATTACTGGCCGGTCGGCGGAAAACTTGGGCGAGAGTCGCGTTGCAATGTTTACGGATAGGAACTGCTAGTTGTCGGAGGTATTGCTTTCTCTATGTCTACAGTATTTCTATAATTTACATTGCTCATGGTGCTGTCCACGGTATTCTCAGCATCCTATCAAATTAAATTAAGAATGTTTCATCTTGTCAAATTAAATTAATATTTCAGTTTTAGTTAATTCACCTTGATAAATCTTTAAGTTTTTGTTTCTGTCGGAATATTATTATTATTATAAATAAATAAAAATAAAATATAACATAATAATAATAATAATGAAAATAAAATAAAACAATAACATAACAACTTGTGTAAAATAAATAAAGATAAAAAATAATTAAAAGTACTCCCAGCATGCAACAAAAACTGTTCCTGTCGGAAATACGGACATCCACCAAAAGGCGTTAAATTCAACTTCTTCGCCACGAACGTTGGTACGGGCAAAACGTGTGTATCTTCTCTCTGTGGTATGTCTTGTAATACTACGGAGTAAATTCTCCCTTTTATTACATGTACCATAAAACAATTGTAAACTAAAAAATACACACACCAATACACATAAAATATATAAATAAATTGTATGAACTTAGCATACAATTTACCATGCTTTTCGTGTTATTGTGTACGTTTATGTTCCTGTCAGGTATATCTTCGATAAGACAAGGATAATTTCTGCTACTATGAATACCTCACAGTTCTATTCGCTGAGGCCAGAGATGGAACTCACAACCCTTTGGGTCAAGTCACTTTTTGGATCAATCAACTAGTCCACTGGACACATGGCAAAATTAGAATTACCTATTAAAGAAATCACATTTTCTCGTTGAGACTTTAAAAAATCTATATTGGCTAACTTCATTTTTCGTGTCCAAAACGTAAGCAACAGTCATTTTTCGAAAGGATTTATTTTTATCTAACATTATTTCTCAGTAATGCCCACGGAAAAGGTATGAATCTATCTCTTCTCCTG
Source organism: Acanthosepion lycidas (assembly GCA_963932145.1). Classification (NCBI taxonomy): domain Eukaryota; kingdom Metazoa; phylum Mollusca; class Cephalopoda; order Sepiida; family Sepiidae; genus Acanthosepion; species Acanthosepion lycidas. Next base: position 65,139,599 of record OZ010599.1, on the reverse strand, counting down.
TCTATTGAAATCTTTTTTGACAAACTCTTAGCTGTTACCACTGATAATAGTAGACCAAACCGAGCACTTTTTCTTGTGCGTGTGGCTAGTCTGAATTCAAACTCTGAATTTAAAACCAAAAAATCTTGTTGATGTGGCCGCAGTACACGTTGTACCCCAACAAACCATGAATAGATTTTTCTTTTTTAGCACTATAAACGTTATTTTTAGTGGGTCCACGTGATTTAGTTGTTACCCTTTTATTTTTTTTTATAATATCAGCCGACCTAAATTCAGAAATCTTACTAAAAAAAAAACTTTAAAAATACCGTTATTTACGTATCGGGTAGGAAACTGATGCTGGAAAATGTAGATTTGTAGAAGTCCTAACGGGAAAAGGTACTTTTCTTAATAGGTAATTCCAACATTGCCCCTCTAATCGGGAGGTTTTAAGGTGCTTAGAACCACCCCTTAATTGCTGTTGTCCCGTGTCCACCCTGAGTTGATTCCTCTCCGAAAGAATTGGCTTTTTTCTAGCAATGCGCCCAAATAATCCAAATTTTCTTTGATGGTTTCGGACAGTTTGCGGTGTAAAACTAAATTTACCAGATAATTGGCTGCAAATGTCCACGGCCGTCAGTATTCGGTTAGCTTCGGAAAGCCTATGAATTCTTCAATCCAAATGCACTGTTGTTTTTCTTGGGTCTCCTGATTTTTGCCTATCCTTATATTGTCCAGTATCCTGGTAAAGCTTCCAAGCCTGAACACAAGCCATTTTGATTCACTTTAATTGCTTGCTTATGTTCCTAAAGGAAACGTTTTGTTGATGAAGTAATACTATTTTTGTTCTAGTCACTGGGCTAAGACTACAATGCTTTCCCATAGTGAATTAATTGTATAACAATGCTCAGTTATAATACTATATGATTCATTAATGACCAGCCATGTGACCATCCAATTAGCAAATAAGTTGCATAATACCCATGTGGTCTTAAACTTATTTTGCCGGCAAATTTGGATAATTTAAATTAAACCAGCAGTAAAAATTTTCAAGTTGTAGAAAAATATACAATTTTTACATCATTCAAAGAGAAATAAATTCTGCATAATGCGTACGCAATAAAAATAATTTATGTTGTTTTATAAGAAACATATTCTGAAATGAATAAAACTTTAACCAACGCTCTTAAACTTATTTTCGCTAGTGTGTGTGTGTGTATATATATATATATATATATATATATATATATATATATATATATGTAAGCAGATATATGGATATAGATCCGACAGTATATATATCTATATAAATATATATATATATATATATATATTTATTAAAAATTTTTTTAACTGAAGCAGTTCTAATTTTAGTTTTAACAATATTAAACAATATTAACTATGCCAAAAAGTGTGGTTGGTTCTGTACACGCCTTCACCACTATAATCAAATGATATGAACGGCTAGTCTTGCTTTTGGGTCTAAAGACTGAGTTTCTTGACCCCCATACTTCGAAAACGACGAGCGAGTCCATTAGTATATCTATATACAGGGTGTGATGGAAAAATACTCACCTTTTTGTATTTTAAATTTCACGCAAGAGCGTTTTTTGTTTTTGATTTTGCCGATTGTACAGTCTAGTAGGGTCAGTTGGGAACCGTCATTGAGAAAAAGAGCATCATGACGCAATTAACTTCACCAGAAATTTGGAAAAGGCATGCTGTAGTGCTTGACATTTGCGCTAGAAGCTCCAATATAATTTAGAGTGTTTGGGTGTCAATCTGAGGAGAGTTCAGAGGATTCGGGAAGAGTTGGATGAGTCTAACGGTGATTGCTATGGTGTTTGGAGTGATCAAGAGGGATGGCAAAATTATGTCTCCATTCATCTTCTCATAGGGTCACAGTCTTAACACGGGGGTTGGGAAACTATGTTAAGTGCCCTGAGGAGGTAGTGTTACCTTGGGTCAAGAGTGTGGCTGCTGGAAGGCCCTATATCTGGCAACAAGGCTCTGCACCATGCCACACAAGCAGGAGAACCCAGTCATGGTTGTCAGACGATTTCTGCGACCACATTACCCATTACATCTGCCCCCCTCCCAGACAGCAACCCTCTTGATTATTATGTGTGAGGCGCATTTGAGCGATAGACCAATAAAACTCTTTGTAACACCAAAGATGAAGTGAAGGCAAGGATTATGGCAGCATTCACCAACTTTAGCAAGGAGACCGTCCAGAAGAATTGCAGGATATTCCGAAATGGTGTAGAGGCTGTGGTTGAAGCCAATGGCGATTTTATTAAATAAATTCACTCTCGTATTTCAGGATATTTTTGTGTAATTTTGGTAAATATATCTGTTAAAATGAGATGTCAATTTTATTTTAATTTTTGCGTATTTCAGACGACAATTTTCCCATCACAATCTGTGTGTGTGTATATATATATATATATATATATATATATATATATATATATATATATATATATATATATCAACAAAGCCCAGTCTGATGAAATCCAACGGAAAAAACGCATCACAAAACCTTTTTTCCCAATTTGTCATACTATTTATACATACATATATATTTATATGCGCATGAGAGAGAGATAACGGTATATATATATATATATATATATATATATATATATATATATATATATATATATATATATATATATATATATATATATATATATATCAAGAACAGTATTTGGGACATTTTATGACAAAGTGGAAAAAAGTATACTTGTGACGTATTTTGTCCTTCAGGACTTGAGAGAGAGAGAGAGAGAGAGAGAGAGAGAGAGAGAGAGAGAGAGTGACAGAGAGACAGTGACAGAGACAGAGAGAGAAAGCGAGAGAGTGTGTGCTACATGACACACCCCGCATTGCTCACAACATCCATGACCATAACGATGCGAAATTGGGGTGCATCCTTTTGGGTAACGCTGTATGGTCCATGTAGGTTTATCTATCATGCCTTCTGTTCACTATCAAGAAGCTGGTTCTCTCTAATTCGATGTTGTTAGCAGTGAGAGCCATCATCATAGTATGACCGCTTCGTTTCCTGTGGCAGATTGGAAGCTGTTAAGCAAAAGATATGAATGCATCTGAAATAGAAATGGAAATATTCAAATCTGGAATGTGTCTCATAACTTCATATTAGATTCTCTCCCATTTACAGCACACTAAAAACGTGTTCACAAATAAGGTATACCCAATATATATATATATATATATATATATATATATATATATATATATATATATATATATATATTAAGTGAAATAAGTAACTCCTAAGGGAATCTGCTTCAAGGGCACACCAGAGAAAGCGAGCCCAATGCCATATAAACTGGCAGAGACTTAATATTTCTAACTAAATTCCCGGTGGACAGTGACCGACCTTAACTAAAAATGTCATGCTTTCTCACGCAATCAGCGACCCACCATCTGATGATTGTGTGAAAACGCATGAAACTTTTCGTAGTAGTCAGTCACTGTTCACCGAGAATCCTTTCACCCAAAGCAAGGCAATAAAGCCACTAAGACACAAGGATGTTACCGAGTGTGATATGATATATGATAAAAAGAAAATATTAATAAGGAGATAGAACAATAATTACAATAACTTGACCCCTACAAATTAATACAAAATTTAAAGCGATTTAACAGCTTATACGTTATTCTAATTAAAATTAACAAAAAAATCTTGTAAAAGCTAATTATTCATCGAAAATTTGTTTTTTGAAACACAATAGTGTCTATAATATATTTTCTTCATAAAAGCAATTAAAAGTTTTCTAATTAAATAATGTCTTAGTTTTATTGACGTTTTTATTTTACGATTCAGAGCAGTTTTTTTTGTACCTGGGAGTCCTTGTTTGACTCCCAAAAAATCGCAACTTAAATTCCTCAAGGGCATGTCCTTATAACTAATGTAAACGTTAAGCCTTACAAATAAGAATTTCTCTAAATTTCATAAAATTAAATGAGTGTGTGTGTGTGTGTGGGGGGGGGGTAACAAATGTAAAAAATGCATATTTTTACCAAGAAAATAAAACAAATCATTTCACTAGTAATTTCATTCATTTCTGAATAAGTTCTGAAACCTTCGTTATTTTAATGAGCTTATTTTTCAAATCAATGTGTTTTTCACCACAAAAAGACGTTCAAATTGATGAGTTTCACTTGACGTTTTGTTTGAATTTAAGCTTCAATAGGCACTCAAAGTACGGGGCCTGCCTGACGGATGAAACTCATACATACGCTCCTTTGGAAAAATGGTCGGGTTCTACCGCGCTAGTAAGTACCTGACTCCTGCTATCCTTTACTTTACAAGAGCCAGACGGAAATGGAGTAGTGTTGGCATAGATGGGCACGAGCTGCTCAGTCATAGAATTCCATTCTCGATAGAGTCCCAAATCGTCTCCAAGTCCTTGTGGGTGACACACTATCTTCCATCGTACAATCCCTTTCTTACAGTAAACGTCACAAGCCATTCTTTGCTCTATCACTATTTCCATGGAAAGTGCTCAGACGAACTACAATCCTTAGTTCCACCACTCCTAATCTTCACGATTAAGACCCACCATGCCATGAACATTGTAGCGAACCACCCACGTTCCCGCCGCATTTAACTGGCGAAATGTAAGTTCCACTCAAGCAGCTTCTCACGAGCCGTTGCTTTGTGGAACTGACTCCTAATAGAACGCATCCCCGATCACGACAATCTTAGCCTGTTCAAGTCTAGGTGTAACCGTTATCTTCCTGCCTATCCGCATAACATGTGCCTCTTATTTTGTAAACTTCTAGCTCGAATGGCTCTTAGGTCCTGTACAGGGTGAAGATCATTGTAAAAAAAAAAAAAAAAAAATCAAATTACAATTAAACATTAAAGATGAAATCGTAGTTTAAATAAAATATGGATTAATATTTTTTAATATTCATTATTATTTTCTCTTTTTTTCTGTGTTTTTTGTTTTTGGTGAAGATTTAAAAAAAACAGAGAAACTTTCTAATGAATTCTTAAAGAATTTCTGTTAGATTTACGCTAATAAATATGCAACATCCACCCTTCCAACATGTCATGACTTGTCACCTTTAACACACAAAGAATGTCAAGACGTTTCCTCTGTCTGCTTTTCTTTCTTTCCAAAGAATCTAGGATATCTTCTTCGAGAAGGAATTAACAATCCTCGCTAATTGCTTTATGTTGTTCCAAAAACCCCAAACAGTCAAAAGTCGAGTAACTTGAGCAAGATGAATAAAGATTAAAGTTTCTGACACGCGTACCGATTACGCTTGACTTTGGAAATGGAAAACAACTTTGACTGACGATTCAGGCAATTTTAAAGGAATGCATGCTCTGGATAATGCCAAAGAAAAAAAAAAAAAAAAACTTCTCTAATGTAAGCGAAAAAAATAAGTCATTTCTTTTTCCTTTTTTCTTTTTCAGTTGAGTACACAATACAGACATATGTTTGCATGTTTGTAACCTATTTGTTATCATCTGTCAGTTCCCCAAAATAAGAAAAAAGAAACTGCATACATTGTAAGAATGTCTTTAATAATTTGAAACGACTCTTTGGACACAGGCTGTGCAGAAACTAATTTGTAAAACTGCATTCTCCTATTTTTTTTTTTTCTTAAAAAGGGACATAAAAAAAACTTAAACAGCTATTTAGACTTTTGTGGGATTACCCCATTTGTCTACCAAGGAACTTCTGCTGACCACCACTAGATGGCGTTGCTAAAAAAAAGCAGTATAAAAAAAGAAACGGCTGCAAGCTCTCCCTTTTTTTGTCTCTTTACTCACAGGATGTCGTAGATAAAAGACGTCTTATTTCCCCTTTGGGGAATTTTTTTAGTCCTAAGGGAACAACGTACAAATACGCCAAAGCTGATAACTACCAAACCGACACGGAACTCTATTCAAATATGAATCACTTAGCAGTCTATTAAGACTTTACACACACCATATATACGAATAAGATGAAGTGGAGTGATTATATCGAATCAATTGCTAGGTTTATTGCCAGGAAAGTTGGTTAACTGTGTCCTGCTAGACAATTTTTCTCACCAGAATCCATCCTGCATATTTAGAAATCTACCATTCATCCGTGCATTGAATATTGCTGCTACATCTGGTCTGGTGCTCCTGATATATATCTTGAGATTCTCAACAAAACCCATAGAAGGATCTGCAATGTTATCAGTTCTAACCTGGCATCTCGATTTCAGTCACTTTCCCACAATTGTAACGTGGCTTCCCTCTGTCTTTTCTATAGATATTTTCATGGCAATTGTTCTGATGAACTCTGTTCCTTGGCACCGCAGGTACATTTCGACCGTATGAATTAAAGCGTACTACTATATTCGCTACTAGGTTTCATCGCTTCACTGTTGAAATAACTAGATGTAACCGTAGGTTCTATTCTAATCGTTTCTTCTCTCGCACTTCTCGTTTGCGAAACTCTCTAATGGTTTCTTGCTTCCTTGACATCTACGAACTTCAAAAATTGAAATGCAACGTCATAGCCATTTTCTGTCATCCTGAATCCTGTTCTGTAATCGTGTTTTCTCCTCACTAGAGTCTCCTCACTTTCTCTCATTAGCCTCCGACGTCTTAGTGGTATTATCGCCTTGCTTGGGGTTAAAATGGAAATAAGATCTCAGTACACACGCTTCCTTTTACCTTTTTTAATATTTTTCTTTTATGACAGATCTACGAATGATACTAGTAACATATAACCCAGTTCAAACTGCTGCATAGATAGGTTATGGGCAATGTTGTGGATTCCGGGTTGAAATCCGGTACCAATAAATAACAAACGCCAGGAATGAATATAGGAAAATAATGTATTAACGTAATAATACAAACTGGTAAAGCAGGTTAGTAGTTCCAGGAATACGGGTTAGTAGCAAAATATATATATACAGTCTTTGGTATTGAAGTATCGCTGTATGACTTCTTACTGAGTCTACCTGCTCGCTCACTGTGACTCCTACAACGCTGTTACCTCACCCTCACTCTTCCGGTTACCTACAACCTTTTACTCTGTCACTCTGGACTCGACTCTTCGGTCTTGCTCTCTCTGGTCTTCACGTAGCTGTAGTATATGTATATACTGGGTGAGTCCATTTGTATAAAAAGGGGTGGACCCCTCAACAGGCAACGAAACCAATTTCCCCATCAGGCTTTCTGGTAGGGAGGATGGCTTTTGATGAATAGGTGAAAAACGTAATTGTCAGTAAATGTATTTCTACAAGTTGTTTTTGTTTTGCTGTTTTTATGGATGGTTATGAGGCTCTTTAGTTTATTACTGTAAACATCTGAAGAAAATAATGATAACCGTTTCCCTATAAGGAAACATTCAGAAGTTATTGACTGAACAACCAGTGGTGATGCCAGTTGAAACTTATAAACTCTTAAAACAACTTTTCAGCCTCAAGTCCAGTAGCTTTTATCATTTCTTCCATTATTGATGGGGGTTTACTTCTTAAACATTTGTTTGAATTAGGGTGGAATGTCAAAATATCGATTTTGTCATTATTTTTTCTTTGAGACACATGTGCTATCCATTTTAGTTGTTGCTAATGTTGAAAATCCTCAAGTTTCTGTTATTTGGTACAGTACTTTGTATGGGATTCTGTAGTGCTAGTCCACAATGTTCGAAAACCATGATTATCAACAAGACCTTTAGGCTTCACTCAATGAAAACCATTTTAAGTATCGATTTTAGGAAGCGGCTGTATACAGCTGATAGTTTAGATATTTTTGAACGGCTATGGCGCCATGCATGGCACCCATATGAAAGTCTCGATCAGGCAAAGGTATTTAAGAAAACGGCTCGAAGTTTTGGTTTGTAGCAATTTGTGGTGTTGAGCGAAACTACCGCTTATGCATCTCGATATTCAATTTCCTTATCTTCGATACTAAATTTGTTATAACTGATCCATACACAAGGCAAGCTCACATCATTTTACAGTTCAAACTACCTCTAGTGCAGCCTATTCGATGTTCAATTTCCTTATCTTATATACTAAATTTGTTATAACTGATCCATACACCAAGGGAAGGTCTCATCATTTTACAGTTCAAACTACCTCTAGTGCAGCCTTTTCTACGTTCAATTTCCTTATCTTCTATTCTAAATTTGTTATAACTGATCCATACACCAACGGAAAGCCTCATTATTTTACAGTTCAAACTAATACTAGTGCAGCCTATTCTATATTCAATTTCCTTATCTTCTATACTAAATTTGTTATAACTGTTTTGAGCGAAACTACTGCTTAATGCATCTCGATATTCAATTTCCTTATCTTCGATACTAAATTTGTTATAACTGATCCATACACTAAGGCATGGTCTCATCATTTTACAGTTCAAACTACCTTGAGTGCATCCTATTCTAGATTAGATTTCCTTATCTTCTATACTAAATTTGCTATAACTGATCCATACATAAAGACATGGTCTCATCATTTTACATTTCAAACTACCTCTAGTGCAGCCTATTCTATGTTCAATTTCCTTATCATATATACTAAATTTGTTATGACTGATCCATACACCAACGGAAAGCCTCATTATTTTACAGTTCAAACTACCTCTATTGCAGCCTATTCTATGCTCAATTTTCTTATCTTCTATACTAAATTTGTTATAACTGATCCATATACCAAGACAAGGTCTCATCATTTTACAGTTCAAAGTAACTCTATTGCAGCCTATTCTATATTCAATTTCTTTACCTTCTATTCTAAATTTGTTATAACTGATCCAGACACCATGGCAAGGTCTCATCATTTTACAGTTCAAACAACCTTTAGTGCAGCCTATTGTATGTTCAATTTTCTTATCTTCTATACTAAATTTGTTCTAATTGATCCATATACCAAGGCAAGGTCTCATCATTTTTCATTTCAAACTACCTCTAGTTCAGCCTTTTCTAGGTTCAATTTCCTTATCTTCTATACTAAATTTGTTATAACTGATCCATAAACCATGACAAGGTCTCATCATTTTACAGTTCAAACTACCTCTAGTTCAGCCTTTTCTAGGTTCAATTTCCTTATATTCTATACTAAATTTGTTATAACTGATCCATACACTAAGCGAAGGTATCATCATTTTATAGTTCAAACTAACTCTAGTGCAGCCGATTAAGTGAAAATAAACTCTGAATTCTAACTCATGTAAATCACTGTGAAACAAAATTTTGACTTTTTTTTTCTCTTTGGTCAGTAAGTATTATTGCCTAATTGCATATGCCTAGAAAGTAAAGGTAATTACTTTAATTCTCTTTAAAATTTGCTTTTGTGACCTGGACTTCGTTGTTTTGAAACTAACCTATTTTCCATTTAATTCCAGATTGATTCAGCGCTGAGTTGCTAGAATCTCTAGAAGGTTCAAAAACTTTCGAGAAGTTTCTAATAGTTTCAAGAATTTCGAGAATGTTCTGGCTACCACAAACTGTATAATGAAAATCTGATGGGAGTATATATTTGGGGGTTGATTCATGAAATTAATTTACAGTATAAGAGTAAATTTTTGTGATCAATCTTGTGTAAACCTAGACTAAATAACTCCTACTTTTGAATCCCTAACCTGAACTTTTCGCAGGAGTGGAATTCTTGTTTTTCTTACGTGCATTGAAATACAATTCACAAGTGCTATTTCCTAATTGATTCCGTCGAGAAAGCAATGGAAATGACTATAAATTCCCTTTAAAATTTGTTTTTGCGACCTGGACATCGAGACCTTGAAATTAACCCATTCTCCATTACATTCCAGACATATAAAGCATTGAGATACTGAAGGAGAAATTTCTTGAACTGTCTGGAAGTTTAAAGAACTTTTCAAACGTTTCTAAAGATTTCACGAATTTCTAGAACATTCTGGAAACACAGCATAAATACTAGAAACGTAATCTTGAAAGTTCAGTTTACTTCTAGCTGTCCAAGTGCAGACAAATCGCCGTTAATAGATGCATTTGTCACAGTAGGATTAAGAAGCTGTAAGCATCAGACAGACGCATATTTCTATGTACGTGGCGAATTTATCAAGACAAGAGCGGAAAAGTACTCTGTGTCAAAATCTGCTAAAATGTGTGAAGATGGCACAGAGAAGAAAATAGAGCCATGAAATTCACAATCCCGCAATTTTGAAAGGAAGTAAGTGAGCATTCAAGTAATAGCTTTGTTTGCATTTTGTACCGTTGCAAACGTCGAGCGTGAAAGAATGCGTCTGCTGTCAAATATCCAGATTTTCCATTGTTCCAGCCAGTGCTACCCTGAGCTACCCGACTCACCCTGAAGTCATATATCCAGACCTTCTGCCATTCATTGTCCCAGTTCTACACTGCCCTGAGATGCCCTTACCCACTGCAGTCATATATCCAGAAATTCTGTCATCCATTGTCACAGTTCTACACTGCCCTGAGTTCCCCGTACCGCCCTGCAGTCATATATCCAGACCTACTGCCATCCATCGTCCTAGTTACACAGCCCTGAGCTCCACGTACCCCCCTGCAGTCATATATCCAGACCTTCTGTCATCCATCGTCCCAGTTCTACACTGCTCTGAGCTCCTCGTACCCCCTGCAGTCATATATCCAGACTTTCTGCCATGCATCATCCCAGTTCTACACTGCCCTGAGCTCCCCGTACCTCGCTGGAGCCATATATGTAGAACTTCTGTCATCCATTTTCCCAGTTCTACACTGCCCTGAGCTGCCCGTACCCCTGCAGTCATATATCCAGACCTTCTGTCATCCATCGTCCTAGTTCTACACTGCCCCGAGCTCACCGTACCGCCCTGCAGTCATATATCCAGACCTACTGCCATCCCTCGTCCTAGTTCTACACTGGTCTGAGATCCCCGTACCGCCTGCAGTCATATAGCGAGACCATCTGTCATACATTGTCCCAGTACTACACTGCCCTGAGCTCCCCGTACCCCTCTGCAGTCATATAGCCAGAACTTCTATCATTCATTGTCCAAGTTCTACACTGCCGTGAGCTCCCTGTACCCCACTGTAGTCATATATCCAGACCTTCTGTCATCCGTTGTCACATTTATACACTGCCCTGAGCTCACCATACCCCCTGCAGTCATATATCCAGACCTTCTGTCATCCATTGTCCCAGCTCTACACAGCCCTGAGCTCACCGTACCCCATGCAGTCATATATCAAGACCTTCTGTCATCCATCGTCCCAGTTCAACACTGTCCTGAGCTACCCGACTCACCCTGAAGTCATATATCCAGACCTTCTGCCATTCATTGTCCCAGTTCTACACTGCCCTGAGCTGTCCTTACCCACTGCAGTCATATATCCAGAAATTCTGTCATCCATTGTCACAGTTCTACACTGCCCTGAGCTCCCCGTACCGCCCTGCAGTCATATATCCAGACCTTCTGCCATGCATCGTCCCAGTTCTACACTGCTCTGAGCTCCTCGTACCCCCCTGCAGTCATATATCCAGACCTACTGCCATCCATCGTCCTAGTTCTACACTGCCCTGAGCTCCCCGTACCCCCCTGCAGTCATATATCCAGACCTTCTGTCATCCATCGTCCCAGTTCTACACTGCTCTGAGCTCATCGTACCCCCTGCAGTCATATATCCAGACTTTCTGCCATGCATCATCCCAGTTCTACACTGCCCTGAGCCCGCCGTACCTCGCTGGAGTCATATATGTATAACTTCTGTCATCCATCGTCCCAGTTCTACACTGCTCTGAGCTCCTCGTACCCCCTGCAGTCATATATCCAGACTTTCTGCCATGCATCATCCCAGTTCTACACTGCCCTGAGCTCCCCGTACCTCGCTGGAGTCATATATGTAGAAATTCTGTCATCCATTTTCCCAGTTCTACACTGCCCTGAGCTCCCTGTACCCCCTGCAGTCATATATCCAGACCTTCTGTCATCCATCGTCCAATTTCTACACTCCCCTGAGCCCCCCGAAACCCCCTGCAGTCATATATCCAGACGTTCTGTCATCCATTGTCCCAGATCTACACTGCTCTGAACTAATTGTACCCCCTGCAGTCATATATCCAGACCTTCTGTCATCCATTGTCCCAGCTCTACACAGCCCTGAGCTCACCGTACCCCATGCAGTCATATATCAAGACCTTCTGTCATCCATCGTCCCAGTTCAACACTGTCCTGAGCTACCCGACTCACCCTGAAGTCATATATCCAGACCTTCTGCCATTCATTGTCCCAGTTCTACACTGCCCTGAGCTGTCCTTACCCACTGCAGTCATATATCCAGAAATTCTGTCATCCATTGTCACAGTTCTACACTGCCCTGAGCTCCCCGTACCGCCCTGCAGTCATATATCCAGACCTTCTGTCATCCATCGTCCCAGTTCTACACTGCTCTGAGCTCCTCGTACCCCCTGCAGTCATATATCCAGACTTTCTGCCATGCATCATCCCAGTTCTACACTGCCCTGAGCCCCCCGTACCTCGCTGGAGTTATATATGTAGAACTTCTGTCATCCATCGTCCCAGTTCTACACTGCTCTGAGCTCCTCGTACCCCCTGCAGTCATATATCCAGACTTTCTGCCATGCATCATCCCAGTTCTACACTGCCCTGAGCTCCCCATAACCCCTGCAGTCATATATCCAGACCTTCTGTCATCCATTGTCCAAGTTCTACACTGCCCTGACTCCCCGTGCCCACCTGCAGTCATATATCCAGACCTTCTGCCATCCATTGTCCCAGTTCTACACTGCACTGAGCTCTCTGTACCCCCCTGCAGTCATATATCCAGACCTTCTGTCATCCCTCGTCGCAGTTCTACACTGCCCTGAGCTCCCCGTACCCCGCTGCACTCATATATGTAGACGTTCTGTCATCCATTTTCCCAGTTCTACACTGCTCTGTGCTCCCCGTACCCACCTGAAGTCATATATCCAGACCTTCCATCCATCCTCCCAGTTCTACACTGCCCTGATTTCCCCGTACCCCCCTGCCGTTATATATCCAGACCTTCTGCCATCCATTGTCACAGTTCTACACTGACCTGAGAGCCCCGTACCCACCTGCAGTCATATATCCAGAAGTTCTGTCATCCATTGTCCCAGTTCTACACTGCCCTGAGGTCGCGTCACCACTTCAGTCATATATCCAGACATTCTCTCATCCATTGTCCAAGTTCTACACTGCCCTGAGTTCCCCGTACCCCCTGCAGTCATATATCCAGCTACACTGCACTGAGCTCCCCGTACCACCCCGCAGTCATATATCCAGACCTTCTGTCATCCATCGTCCCAGCTCTACACAGCCCTGAGCTCACCGTACCACATGCAGTCATATATCAAGACCTTCTGTCAGCCATCGTCCCAGTTCTACACTGCCCTGAGCTGCCCTTACCCACTGAAGTCATATATCCAGACCTTCTGCCATTCATTGTCCTAGTTCTACACTGACCTGAGCTCCCTGTACCCCCTGCAGTCATATATCCTGACCTTCTGTCATCCATCGTCCAATTTCTACACTGCACTGAGTTCACCGCACCCTCGCTGCAGTCATATATCCAGACCTTCTCTCATCCATCGTCCCAGTTCTACACTCCCATGAGCTTCCCGTACCCCCTGCCGTCATATATCCAGACCTTCTGCCATCCATCGTCCCAGTTCTACACTGCCCTGAGCTCACCGTAACCCCTGCAGTCATATATCCAGACCTTCTGTCATCCATTGTACCAGTTCTACACTGCCCTGAGCTCCCCGTATCTCCCTGCAGTCATATATCCAGACCTTCTGTCATCCATTGTCCCAGTTCTACACTACCCTGTGTTCCCCGTCCCCCCTGCAGTCATATATCCAGACCTTCTGTTATCCATCGTCCCAGTTCTACACTGCCCTGTGCTCCCCGTACGCATCTGAAGTAATATATCTAGACCTTCTTCCATCCATCCTCCCAGTTCTACACAGTCCTGAGCTCCCCGTCCCCACTGCAGTCATATAACCAAACCTTCTGTCATCCATTGTCCCAGTTCTACACTGCCGAGATTTCCCCGTACCCCCCTGCCGTCATATATCCAGACGTTCTGCCATCCATTGTCCCATTTCTACACTGCCCTGTGCTCCCCTTACCCCCTGCAGTCATATATCCAGACCTTCTTTCATCCATCGTCCCAGTTCTACACTGCTCTGAGCTCCCCATACCCCCTGCAGTCATATATCCAGACCTTCTGTCATCCATTGACCCAGTTCTACACTGCGCTGAGCACCCCGTACCCCCTGCAGTCATATATCCAGACCTTGTCATCCATCGTCCCAGTTCTACACTGCTCTGAGCTCCTCGTACCGCCTACAATCATATATCCAGACCTTCTGTCATCCATCGTCCCAGTCCTACACTGCACTGAGCTCCTCATACCCCCTGCAGTCATATATCCAGAACTTCTGCCATCCATCATCCCAGTTCTACACTGCCTTGAGCTCCCTGTACCCTCTGCAGTCATATATCCAGACTTGCTGCCATCCATTTTCTCAGTTCTACACTGCCCTGAGCTCCCCGTACCCCGCTGCAGTCATATATGCAGACCTTCTCTCATCCATTTTCCCATTTCTACACTGCCCTGAGCTCCCCGTACCGCCCTGCAGTCATATATGCAGACCTTCTGCCCTCCATTGTCCCAGTGCTACCCTCAGCTCCCCGTACCCCCTGCAGTCATATATCCAGATCTTCTGTCATCCATTTTCCCAGTTCTACACTGGCCTGAGCTCCCCGTACCCTCCTGCAGTCATATATCCAGACCTTCTCTTATCCATTGTCCCAGTTCTACCATGTCCTGAGCTCCCCGTACCCCCTGCTGTCATATATCCAGACCTTCTGTCATCCATTGTAGAAGTTCTACACTGCCCTGAGCTTCCCTACCCCCTCCCCCAAAGAGAGGGCGCAGCCGTCTTCAGAAGAGAACAGTAATTCCAAAAGAGGTTGAAATCATTGATGCAGATTTTGAAGGCGCAGCTGAGGAGAGAAACCTATATTACCTCAACCAAAAATTCCTGTGCCGATCTTTTGATGTTGAGACTGAAGCAGTGAAATTTGTTAAATGAAAGTGTTCATGTCGCAGGCCAGAAAAAGCGTCACCAGTGTTTTTCAAGCCTTTTCACCCGTCAAAAAGGGTTTTGTTCCAACCATAATGTGACCGGTCTGTTCGAGGCAATTGGAATCGTCTGTAACCCCAGCAAGTGATGCCTCTTCACCGACAGCTCATCCAGGAGCTTCAAAGCCGAGCTGATCTAAAACAGATCTTTTCCCCTGGTTCAATCGGTGCAGCTCAAAGAGGAATACATCAGTGTCAAGATCTTGCTAGATATTTTAAAATATGAAGAGTAGGGTTGGGAGGTTATCGGAGACTTCTAAATGGTGGCCTTCTTGATGGGGTCTCCAAGGTGACTTTACCAAGTTTCCATGGTACCTTTGCCTTTGGGACAACAGGTACACTACCACAGGCGGGATTGGTCACAGCGGACCGAGTTTAGTTTTTACCTACCGTTGGACCCCCCTTCCCCGGAAAGTATTGTTTCTTCCACAGCACTTAAAATTGAGCCTTATGAAACAATTTGTCACAGCTCTAGATAAGAAGTCTGCAGCCTTGAAGTACCTTCAAGATTTCACCCCTAAGCTGTCTGCGACAAAAAGTCAAAGCCGGTGTTTCCGTCAGATCACAGATAAGGAAGATCATAGAGTACAAAAAATTCCCCAAAAAGCTCACTAGGGCGGAGAAAGCAGCGTGGTAAAGCTTTGTCACAGTGGTTCGGAGCTTTCTGGGGAATCGCAAGGTAGAAAACTATGTGGAGCTTGTAGAGATTATGGTGAACTACAGCATGGGGGCGTATTCAGAGGAAAAAGACGAGCGCTTTTACCAGGATATACTGGACTTTTAACGCCGCTACCAAGGAGCGTATGGCGAAAACATGATGAAAGACTATATTTGGTGGATGATTCGTGAAAGTAATTTATGTTATAAGCGTAAATCGTGAAAAGTACTTCTAAATTTTTTGTGATCTCTCTTGTGTAATCCTGGAATAAATAAATCCAACTTTTGAATCAAAGGTCGTTTTTTTCCTACTTTCACATTCACCAGTTTTGCCAATGGGAATAGGTAAATTTCAGAAATATCATTATCTTGGTCACAAAAGCAAAGGTTGAAGGAAATATTAGTCATTTTTCATACTTTCTAGGCGTAAGCAAATAGGAAATAACAGTTGCTATCCAAGGACAAAAATCATGTTACAAAATGAATAGAACGAACTGTTTTTTTTAGACTTGTTAGTGGAACTAGTGTAGCAGAATTGAAAACCAACCTGAAGAGGGATAGGCTCCGTCAGGCTAGTATACCCTAATCACAACCGAAGGAACTCATAATGTAATTAAGTCTTATATAACCCCATATCCTATGTTTTAGGTTTTCTACTTTATTTTATCATTTCCCCGCTTTTTTTTACAATAATGTTTACTCTGTACATGGTCGGAGAACCAATTGAGATAAAGGATTACAGATCAAGAGATAAAGGATTACAGATTAAGAGATAAAGGATTACAGATTAAGAGATAATGGACACAATTTACAGGGATACGTGGAGAAGATAACTGTTAACCCTAGACGTGAACAGGTTTAGATCTTTGTGATCGAGAAAGTATCCTCTTGAGAGTTGCTTGCACAAAGTAACTATTTACTTAACTACCAACCTACCCACCTACGTACCTAAATATATCGAAAACAAAGTTCATGTCCTCGTTTCTCGCCAGAGTGTTTTTATCTTTCGTTTTCTTGTTGGTTTACAGCGGGCCTTTCCCAGTTTTCGTTGTACACCGACAAGAACGAGAATGTAGACTCAACGCAGGGTAATTATTGGCCACTCGGTGGAAAGCTAGGTGAGAGTCCCGTTGTATGTTTACACATTTTCTTTTATTTGAGGGTGGCGGGCATTGAATCAAACAAGAATGTCCGCCACCCTCCCGTTCAGATGTAGTTTCCTGCAACTTTTGATTATTCCAAATTTAAAATATCCGTTGAAACGAACTCATCGAGATTATGGTGGACGCGGCGTGACAACTGAAGGTGATCCCGAAAGAGGTCTTTGCAGATGGCTCGAAAAAGCTAAAGGGGATTCTGGGATACAGATGTGAAGTTATAAGGTGAGTACTTTGAAGAGGGCTAAAGCGCCATTCCTACCCCACCACCAGTAGATATTTTCGGAGTTACCTCCTTTTTTCCCTTCAGGTATAACTGTTTATGCAGAGAGAAACAATAACTGTCATAAATTTTCAAGTGTCACTTACACCTCACCAATGGAATATGAAAGGAATGAGAGTGGTTCGCTACAATGTGCATAGCTTGGTGGCTCTTAGCTGTAAAGGTTAGAAATGGTGGAAGTAAGGAATATAGCACACTTGAAGATTTTCCATGGAGATAGCCATAGAGTAGCGAGTGCTTTACAACATTTCGTCTGTGGAAGTCCTGCCAGGATTTATTATCGGTGCGTATAATCTTAATAGCATACGATGCATAAATGACACAATATTGATGGCATACATAGAAAGAAAACTATAGAACCTCGTAGACTAGGTATCAAAGGAAAAGCAAAAGAAAGGATTAAGAATCAATTGTAAAAACACGAAATATATGATCAAGATATCCAAGATGCGAGTTACGAATTGGAGATATGAAAAGCAAACGAATGCAGCAGTTTATATATTCTATGAGATATGGTCTTCAAAGCGTTTAACCAGTGGAGATAAAAGAATAAATAAATACATGAAAACTTTTGGGGCCAAGTGACAACAAATAGAATACTGACAGTTTCCAGTTGTGTGGCTATATCAACAGTCACAGTTTGGATTGAAGAAGTCAATTCTGGTCCACCGTTGACATTGAGTAGGAACGATGCTGCCCGTTCGTATTGCCAGCTATGCGTCGAGATGTTGAGACGGGCAGAGATTTAGTGGGACGATAAATTGAAGGGAAGACCTGATCTGTGAGTCCGACGTGTCAGATATTGTCCCAAGTGTCACCTACGAACCTATGTACCTACCTACCTACCACCAACCAACCTACATACCTACCAACAAACCTACTTACTAACCTATCTACCTACCTAACAATGTACCTAGCTGCCAACTCATCTACCTACCTACCCACCTACCTACCTACCAAACTACTTACCAACCAACCTACCTACGTACCTACCAATCTACTTACTTACCTACCCACACAACTACCTACCTACCTACCTCCAACCAACCAACCAACCAACCAAACAAACAACCTACTTGCCTACCTACCAATCAACCTACCTATTTACTTAACTACCAACCTACCCACCTACGTACCTAAATATATCGAAAACAAAGTTCATGTCCTCGTTTCTCGCCAGAGTGTTTTTATCTTTCGTTTTCTTGTTGGTTTACAGCGGGCCTTTCCCAGTTTTCGTTGTACACCGACAAGAACGAGAATGTAGACTCAACGCAGGGTAATTATTGGCCACTCGGTGGAAAGCTAGGTGAGAGTCCCGTTGTATGTTTACACATTTTCTTTTATTTGAGGGTGGCGGGCATTGAATCAAACAAGAATGTCCGCCACCCTCCCGTTCAGATGTAGTTTCCTGCAACTTTTGATTATTCCAAATTTAAAATATCCGTTGAAACGAACTCATCGAGATTATGGTGGACGCGGCGTGACAACTGAAGGTGATCCCGAAAGAGGTCTTTGCAGATGGCTCGAAAAAGCTAAAGGGGATTCTGGGATACGGATGTGAAGTTATAAGGTGAGTACTTTGAAGAGGGCTAAAGCGCCATTCCTACCCCACCACCAGTAGATATTTTCGGAGTTACCTCCTTTTTTTCCTTCATGTATAACTGTTTATACAGAGAGAAACAACAACTATCATAAATTTTCACTGAACTATGTCCATTGAGAGACTGAAACCATTCTCGAGTTAAAATCCTTCTTCTGTAGGCCATATCCATTCAGGATGTTAGCGATCATGGCTCTCCTCGATTTCCTGTTCTTTGTAGCTCTGAATAAATGTTGTCCTTTTAACATCTCTTTCAAATACTGCTTTGCCTTTCATTCACGCTCTTCTTTCCTCATTATGTGCTCCAGAAATTTCAACGGTCTCTTTCTGCTGTTAAGCATAAGTGTGCTTTTTGTTGCCATCGTCTCTAGTACTTCACAGTTGGAGCATCATCTTCAGCTCGGCTGCTTAAGCTCTCTGCACTCCCAGACGGGGCTATGTCCGTTTTATACGGGGTCTACCGGGAATTTTTGGCTGAGCGTACGTTCTCGGGAATCCCACATTAAATTCGGCCTTGTACCAGATTTGACTGCCTGGAGCCATTGGTAGATACCGTCTCTAATACTTCGTAGTTGTTCACGTGTTGGGTAAATGGTAGTCGTAGCATTTTTCTGTAGAACCACATTTCTGTTGCTTCAAGTTTCATTATCTTTGACGTGATTGTCCAGCATTCACTGCCATATAGGAGATTACATATTGCATAGCAGTTAAGCACTCTTTTCTTTGTGTCTAACGATATTTTCCTGTTTCTTAATACCTCGCTCAGCTTTTGGGAAGCATCTTTCACTATCCCAACGCGCCTTCCGATTTACGTGTCGCACTTTCCGTCCTCTGTTAATGCGCTTCCCAGATATAATACCTGGCACAGGTCAGATAGTGTCTTTTCCACGGAAAGAGACGCAGCTGGGAAAAAATACTGAGAGGTACCCAGTACAAGGGAAATTTTGCCCGCGGCGGTATCGCCCTCATTTCACAAGAGAGGGGGTCGGTAGTCATATCGATGGCAGTGCTACCTACGGTTGCAAGGGCCGCGCAATTTGTGGCCCTGGCCCGGGTGTACGCGTTCGAGTGCCCCACATTGAACCCGAAGGGGTTATCAGAGAAAGTACAAAGGATCTGTGGTCCATATAACATCAGGACAACCTTCAAAAGCTTGACGAAACTTTGCAGATATCTCTCCCGTGTAAGACCCCCCCATAGAGGAGAACATGACTAAAGACTGTGTGTACGCCATCCCGTGCAGCTGCGGAAAGAAATATAAAGGGAAGACAGACCGCCCCCTCAAGGTAAGGCTTTAAGAACACCAGAAAGCTGTAACACGAGGGGAAGTGGAAAAATCAGGCGTGGCTGACCACATATGGAGAGAGAAGGGAAATCACCGCCCTCTGTGGGATCAGGTTGAGATCATAGACAAGGAACACCATTGGAAAATTCGTAAACTTAAGGAATCAGCACATATGCTAGGCCACAAAAATATCCTGAGCCGACCAAGCATAGAAATGAATACAATATGAGAACCAGTAATAAGGAGTGCCAGAGAAAAGCGATAATAACAACAAAGTTGCAATATGAGCTCTGGTAAAAATGGTTGCTGAAGACATTAGGTTTATAATACCCAGAAAGTCATACACAGATGGCAGAGTGGATAAAGGCATTGGTTAGATCCAGTGACAGGACCCGGTCAAGGCAGTGGAGAACTTTCAGAGGGAAAATTAATAGGAGATAACTGATGACATCCATTAAAACATAGAACAGTCTACCCGGGAGCGAAATAAAGTGTTCAGTTCGACATTCCAACCACGTGAAGAAGGCCGGAGCGTACAACAGCCGAAACGTTGTAATAAATATGGCGACAAAGATGAGGACACTAGTCCGAATAATGTAAATAATGTGCATTCAGTCTTCTTGCAATTGATGTTTAGTCCTTTCTTCTCTCTTTCCTTCACTATCTTCTGTAAAAGTCCATGTAATTTCCTTCTAAATCTACGACAGTCGTTAGAATTATCAATATTGGAATGATAGACAAAATTTTATGCGTATATCCGACATCATTTCTCTTCAGTGATTTGAATACACAAAGGTGAACACAATATTTAACATTATGAAATACATACATACAGCACCCGGCCAACGAAGATCAACCTGATCGAGTCATTACATATAATTCATGACTTTGATATTAAAGGATGGAGGTTATTAAACTTTTATTTACAGGGTGGTGTGTATCTAAGTACTTATACACCCAAGTCGATAAATATGAAACCTCACTTTAGAGACTTACTTTCATTCGGTGACCGTCGTCCGTTTAATCTTTACATTTCTGGTGGATAGCAATGAAAGGTTAGGCAGATTTATGATGTAGATGAACGGTTGCAATAAATTATAAAGGACGTAATAGCTACGCTCCTCGGAAAGACATGGAATAAAAGTTCTATTGCAAACTGATGTGAGTTTAAGCTTTAGGACAAGTCTATAAATCTTAGACAATATTTTATTCCTCGGCAACAGCACTCAAATGGTTATCGCAATTTTAAAATGAATGCCACAGCACACAGCACACGCAAGCACAGACATATATATATATATATATATATATATATATATATATATATATATATATATGTAATGAAAAACAAATCACTTTAATGTACCATTACGATAATTTATTTCACCTAAATCCTTTTTTAAGGATTCAGGATCATCAGGTAAATATTCCAACAACGAAATGAGAAAAAAAATGGGATTAGAAATTGGTGGGTAGTGTAATTTTTGTAATTTAATAGAGGGGGTTGAGAGTGGTAGTTAACCAGACAATATAAAGTATAGGGAGGGGTTAATTTTATATCTCTCTTAAGTATGTTTTATATTGGAGTAGGAGGAGTGACAGAAAACTTGACCTCTTTAGATGGTTAATAAAACGGAAATGAATTGTAGAAAATGTATACAAGTGAGTCTTACGGTAAAGAGAGGGATAGGGGGGAGGGGGAAAGAGAGATGGAGTTGTTATAATTTTGTTTTAACAAAATTATGTAAAAGATAGTTTACAATGTTTGATAGAAAATTCGATGTCTGAAAAAAATTTTGTTATTAACTTAAATATTTAATTTTTTAAGTAAGTAGTTTCAGGACTCAAATATATATATAGATAATACCAAATTTGTTCTTTAATTATCTAATTAATTAATTTAATTTGTTTTATTATTTTATTTTTGTTTATTATTATTATTATTATTATTATTATTAGTTTAAGATTATCATGATTGTATTATGCAATGATGATTGCTGTCCAAAATGACATGACTTTATTAGACAAATTGATTCTGATCACCCTTTTCCTTCAATTACTCAGTATATTAATTTGTTCAGCCCTTTTAAGTCAAAATTTTTCCAGGTCATTCTATTTATTTATATTTGCTATTGGCTCAAGATTTAATTTTTCCTTCTTTCATTTCTTTTGATCTGTCTCTCTTCACCCCTCTCACATTTTATTCGTTCTCTTAATTTAAAAAAAAATTATATTTTTTTATATTTGTAATTTTTAAATTTTTCTTCCATTAATTTTTCTTTTTATTATTGAGATTTTTTTTTTCTTTTTCTCTTCGCCACCCCCCTTTCTCCTTTTTATCCCGGTATATCTGTCTGTCTGTCTGTCTGTCTGGATTGATTCTATTTTTAAAAACTTTCGGTCTGAAAAGATGAATATAACAATATTCATGAAATAAATTATAACCGATATGAATTTTTAGGGTGTTTTTTTTTTTTTTTAATCTATCTATCTATCTATCTATCTATCTAGCTAGCTACACACACACACACACACACACACACACATATATATATATATATATATATATATATATATATATATAGGGTGACGCAAAAAAAACGGAAACATTTAACAATCCAATAAAACCGAGAATGATGGAAGAAAAATATTTTATTCATAGTAATTGAAACCTTAAAACATGCCATTTAAGAAACAATGATGGAATTTTCATTTTTTTTAAATTATGTCCTTTAGTTGGCGTCCTCCTGTACGAATGCATTCTTGAAATCTGCTGTTGAGATTCCTCATTGACTGCTGCAACATCTCAGCTGGGATACTGTGAATTTCATCTTGAATTCTAAATGGCGAAATGTTTACTTGCTCAAGGTCACTGTCTCGCAGTGTTGCCACTTGCTCATGTCTGGCAATACGCACTTCAATAATTTCCCGTTTTTTTGGGTCACCCTGTATATCTATCTATCTATCTATCTATCTATCTATCTATCTATCTATCTATATATATATATATATATATATATATATATATAAATATATATATATATATTTATATATATATATATTGATATATTTATCTCTCTATATATATTTATCTATATATATATATTTATATATTTATCGATATATATATTTATCTATATATATATATATATATTTATCTATCTATCTATCTATATTTATATTTATCTATATATATATATATTTATTTATCTCTCTCTATATATATTTATCGATATATATATATTTATTTATCTATATATATATTTATCTCTCTATATATATTTATTTATCTATATATATATATATCTCGATATATATATATATTTATCTCTCTCTCTATATATATATATATCTATCTATCTATCTATCTATCTATATATATATATATATATATATATATATATATATACATACCAATTTCGTAGATAGTAGAGATTATTTCAAGGAAAATTTTTTAATATAAAAATATAAATCCATAATAAGACCTCTATGTATAAATTTATATACAGAGCAATGTAAATAAATAAAGGAAGACTTAATTATTCCTCATATAATCGGTAATAAATTTATTTCAACACACACACACACACACACACACACACACACACAGACACACATATATATATATATATATATATAAAACGGGAACTGAAAAGAATACCCCAAACATGATTTCAAAAGCACCCGAGTGGCAGTTGTCCACCGACCTGAAAAAAAAAACAACAAAAAAAAAACAATTGAAATTCCCAAGTCATATAGTACAGACAACAGTTCGCCCCGATCTATTAATTTATTCGAATAGCACGAAAAAGTTAATAATTTGGGAATTATCGGTTGCTTTGGAAGAAATATCAGTCTGGCTAGCGAAAGAAAGCGTGAAAAATACCAGGAATTGGTCGAAAGGTGCGAGCAAAATGGTTGGAAAACTTATTTCGATCCGACAGAAAATGGGGGGGGGGGGTGCAGAGGTTTTGTGTGACACTCACGGAGCGAAGCATTAGCGAAAATTGGAATCGTGCAACAAACAAGCGGCAAAAGAGAAAAGTACTGAAAGAAAGCTTAGATGCAGCTGAAGAAGAATCCCGGTGGATTTGGATGAAAAGGAAATGACCCGTGGATTAAAGAAGGAATAAGTCCGTTCGTTGAATGAAACGTTTTTTTTTCTCTCCTCACTTTTTCTCCTTACCTTTTGTTGGCAAATCAGTTTGCACTTTCTCGCTAGGGTGGGAATGGAGCCAACGGTGTGTTTTAGATTTTCCTTTTTTCAAATATCACAGTTAGAACTTAGCTGGTGAGGGGCATAGATGGACCAGTTAATTGGAAGAAATTTTTTTTTAATTTTTTTTTATTGTTTTCTTTAACAAGAAAAGATTGCATCAAATATCTTTCGAACCCACGAAGCCATCGGTTTTAATTTTAACTAAGTGTAATACGATCTTTCCACGACAGAATATCACCCTGGTGATTTTCCCTTTTCGTAACCATAAAGAACGTGTTCAAATTTACTGTAGGGTTGTATGAATATCTTTTTTCTTAGGTTAGTAAGTGAATGCAAGGACGTAAAGATGAGAACATAAAACGGTGTTTGATTTCGCGAGGAATTAAATGCCGTATTAGGAAAATTAATGTTATTGTGTTCTTTTCTTCTTTTCAAGTAAATGTAAAAGAAAGACACTTACTATAAAGTTGGCGCATGTGCAGGAGAGGCAAAACTAGATTATTTATTACTGTATACAATATACAATAATTGTGGCACATGGCCGAAAGGGAAGTGGGGAGAGCCTAGTCTTCGCTAATTATCCTAGTCCTAGTTAATCACGATCATGACCCATTCATCCAATACAATTGATCCATTTACCACAAGAACACATTCATCACCATTCAATCCTACATATACCACAATACCACATACTCACCAGGGGATCCTACAACCCCCCCCCCAAAAAAAAAACACCCAATGATATAAAAATTTAAAAATGCCTAAATACAAAAATATATAAAAAATTGATGAAGCATGAAATGAGGGGGAGGGAATGAACCCCGAAAACGAACTAAAATTGGAACAAAATAAACTAAAACAAAACAGATGTTAGTAAGACTTGTCCCCCCCTCCCCTCAAAACAATCAGAGTGACCGCTGCATTCTGCCGATAGACAGAATCAAGTAGCACACTGACTAATGGAATAGGGAGGTAAAAATAAATGACGGAATGGGAAAAATCAAATCTGATCCAGCCGAGATGCAAACGGGGACCAGAAAACAAACTGGAGAGGTTGGGAATCTCGACATGGATCATAACAAAAGAGAGTGTCGGGAATAGGCCAAGAGCAACGCTTATTCACATTAACTAGGAAAACCAAGAGTGTCTAGCTTAACCAGGGAGATGGATAACAGGAAACCGTCCCGTTGTGACCAAGGAACTCAATGTTAGCCCCTTTCACGCAAACCAAGCTCGCTACATTCACCCAATTTTGCTGAAATCTGTCGACATCAAACGCTTTCTGATCTTCACTTTCAGCTAATGCTGAAAGAATCAGAACAGAGCCTGATGAGAATAGCGTTCGTATCGCAAGATTCCCTCCATCCGCGACGTCCAAATCACCATTCGTGCCACGGCTAGAAACACCATTTTTTTCTTCCCAGAAAACAGGCGCGACACATTATCGCACACGTATGCGAGATCAATGAACACGAGTACATGGGGGTGATACCAGCTGTCAAATCGCCGACATAATACCAGAAAGGACGCACCTGAGGACAATAGTAGAAGGCATGTGAAACCGTTTCTTCTAACCCAAGGTCACACCGATGACAATCGGGCAAATCCGCCCAGCCCCATCTGAAGAACCTGTCATTGAGAGATAGCGCGTTCTGCAGGTAAGCGAAAACTCAGGGTTATTGAGGAAACTCGCCGCTGGCGCCCAAAACCAGAAAGAGCGCAACTCGGCCAACGACAAGCCGAGCCGCTCACAGAGAGTATCCTTCGCGACCCCCTTCATTAATTCACGATACAAGACCTTTCGAGGCCGTGAAAGGTCACTGGACCGAGGAAAGGTTCTCAAGGCTGCTCGACACTCACAGAAGAAAGTCGACAGTTTTCTGGGCTTACGACGGCTCTTAACCCAGGAAATGGGAGGAGTGATGGTAAAGCTAGGGAAGGCGTCTCTAACACTCCCCTCCAAAATCGAATCCTCAGTCAAAACGCGGCGTAGGAAAGCCAACCTCTAGGCGTGTCGATGAATCACCAAGTGTGGCATTCCCAGCACCCCATGACACGGACGCTGGACACAGCATTCTTTGCGGATCATCGCCTTGCGCCCACTCCACAAGAGGGTGAACAACAGGAGCTCGATCGCCTTCCGATGGTCCTTGCAAAGAGGAAGTACAGCTAAGCGGTAAAGGATAAGCGGAAAGATGTAAGTGGCACACACTTCAGCTCTACCCTTCAACGACAACCTCCTTTGAAAAGTCGCGACTGACGCTCCGACTTTTGTTTGTACTTCTGACCAATTTTTCTCCAGCTCGGGTCCAAACCACATTCCAAGAATGCGTCCAGCCAAAGGGCCCCGGAAGATCGACCCCCTTCCAGGAACCTAACCGCAAGCCGGAAAACTTGTGCGTTTAATCTTGGCCCCCGTGACCTTTTCGCACCGTTCAAGCGCCTTCTGTACAACCTCAATGTCGCTGCGACACGACACGAAAATGGATACCTCATCGGCGTACCAGAGACAGCAATTCCACGTAGGGCCGGACTTCTCGCCCCGTCCCTTAGACGGCGAAAGAGAGGCTCCAACGCCAAAGCGTAAAGTAGGGGCAACCGTGGGCAACCCTGACGAACAGACCGAGACAGCGCAAAAGTGCGCGACCGCTTCCCGTTCACCTGTACCACAGCATTGGGGGAGCGATACAGGAGGCTAATCCACTTATAGAAGTCGGGTTGGAATCCGGCGGCCTGCAGGACAGCAGCCAGGTACTGATGATCGACCCTATCAAATGCCTTGGACTGAGCCAAATTGATCAGCGCCTCACCGTCGTCTTTTACTCTCTCTAGGATGGTGCGGATCAGATGCAGGTTGCTCTGAATTGTCCGGCCCCTCACAGCACATGTCTGATCGGGTTCCAACAGACTCTCGGCAAACGATCCATCAGAATCTTGGCCAAAATCTTTAACTTTGTGTTTAGCAGAGTTATGGGCCTGTAATCGTCTAATTCCCACCTTCCATCCTTGCCCTTTTTCAACAGTGTTACCACACCTCTGGTAATCCGACTGGGGATGGACCCCTGCCGAAACCAGTTGTTGAACACGGTAGTTAAATTCGGCACAAAGATGTGCGACAACCTCAAGGGTAAATCATCAAGCACCGGAGACTTGTCACTGCCGACCCTCTTCAATTCCAAGTAGACTTCGCTTTCCGTGATCTCTCCCTCGCGGCTAATCTCTTCAGTCGGTGCAAGCCGAGGAAATTCAGCCAAATAGCTGCGAAATTCATCGCCACTGAGACCAGGCTCCTTGGTAAATCGGCTCACGAAAGGCCGCCGAAACGCCTCGCACATATCATCAGTCGACCTCAGAGGACGCCACTCTGGGGTTTTGATCCCACGAATGTAACGGTCGGAACCTCGACGGATCTCTTCCTTGCGCAATTCTGCGCCCATGTTCACAGCTTTGTTAAACATCTTGTTTAACCTATGCCTAACTACCTGATACTTGTAGCGCTCACTAGTCGATCGCTCAAGAGCCTGTCTAGCTAAACTTATCTCCGCCCGGGACAGACCATCTTTAAGTGTCTTCACCTTATTAGCCTTATCTAGTGCGAGCCTCTGGCTATATTCGGTGGTGAAGGACCTAATCCTATTCTTAAGCCTCTCCCGCCACCTATTCCCAATAACCGCCCCCACTAACTTCGGCTGCACTAGTTTAATTAGCTGTTGCTGGAAGTCTGGCCTGTCCAGTAAAGACAGATTGAACTTCCAGTGTCCAGCCATTCTAGGCCTAGAACCTAACGCTATCCGGGCACAGACGAGTCTGTGGTCCGAATAGCCTAACCAGTGGAACGTGGGACAATTTAATAAGTCTATATCGGCCCTTCTCATTAACATTCTATCCAGGTAGCTAGCTACACGGGCAGACGTCCACTTAAGTGCCCACGCCCGCATCTCCTCCCTAGGATGATCTATCCGGTATCTATCGACGAGACAAACAAAGTGCGTCTCCTGGATCGCAGATACATCTACGCCGAGGGACAGAAGATCACGAAGCAGGTGGGAAGCCCTTACTCCGATCCCTCAAGCCCCTCACATTGAAACTAGATAACTTGAGAAACATTTATTAAGTTTGGATCCCCTAATCACAGACTGGACGGAAATCTACGGCAGTCAGGACCACAATGGATTGTCCCAGGTACTCTGTCCCCAACTCTGTCGTCATGCGACCATCCAAGACAATCCCACCAAGGTCCGTGGGGTACGTTAGTTTTAACGCCCTATATAACGCTGGGTGGAGAAGTATTGTGACCCTCCCTGCACAAAATCTGTAACTTCTTCAAATCAGAGGTGCCTAACTCGGCCATTCTCATATCTGGGAAAGCGTCTTTTCCTTCAAACACATGGGACCGTACCTTTAAGTATTTCCGGTCTCCCTAATGAGGGCAATAACCCCCGTGGCCCCAGGGAAATTGTTAAGGCCTCGACCCATTTTCCATCGATGAAGGCAAGTTTGAATAGGGCACCCAAGAGGGATCTCTTACGTGTGGAGTGGTTCTTCTCCAGCCCCCCATTGTCCACCATACATACTTCCTCTTGCTTGAGGATTAGTTTCTTCCTTTTCTTTTTCTCTTTTTCCCCCTGTCTGGGTGTGGTGAGTGTAGAATTGGATGGTTGGGGAGGTGACGAGTCAGAAGATGTAGGATTGGGCGTGTGTGGAGATGTGGGAGTGGTGGGAGGGTGCGGAACACGAGATAGTGAAGGGAGAGACGCTTAGACAGAGGAGCAGCATCCTGATCTTTTTCCGGTGAAGCAGGGACGGATAGGGACCTGGTTTTTCCAAGCCCCTCCCCGTCCTACTTCGTGCACTGTGCTTTTTAACCGATTTTTTCTCCTCCTCTTCTTCCCTGTTCCTCTTTACGGAAGAGGACCGTGTTGGAGGTAATTCCTACCTCCATCTCATCTTCTGCTGCTGCTTTTCTTCTTGGCTCTTTTGTTTTGGCTTTTGTTGCTGTTGCTTCTGTTGTTGTTGCTTCTGCCGTTCCTTCGGTTGCTCTTCTGGCTGCTCCTTGGGTCGTTGCTGCTGCTTCGGTGGGACCTTCTTCTGGGGGGACGGGGTGCCTGCTTTCGACCTCCGTCCCTTAGCCACCACCTCCTTCCAGCCATCACCAGGGGCTTTGCCAGTCTCTGCCTCTACTGTCGCTGTAGCTTTGTTGTCGCTGTTGTTACTGTTATTGTTTTTGGTTGTGGTGTTAATTTCTTTCCGAGGCACGCTTTCGCCATGTGCCCAGAGACCCCACATGACCAACAGTAGGGTCTTCGTCCTCCCACCTCAACCAACATCATTCTATCTCTACACATCAGGATGTTGGGGATGTCTCCGAAGCTTTTATGGGTCAACGTAATTACCAATATCATGTCACCAGTGGCGATCCCTGCCTTGCTGGTCACACTTGTCACTTTCTCCACCTTGACGTATTGGGTAAAAATGGCCCCCAGTCTGTCTTCCGTAATGTCAATGGGCACCCCATGAACCGTTACTTTTGTTCTTCGGGTGCCCATGTATTCTGTTTGCAGGCGAATTCTTTTTGAAGTCAATATACTTCTGGACAGCTTCTTAGCTTCTTGTTCGGATGTCAAAAGTCCCACATCGCTCTTGGACGTCTCGCTAAAATCTGTGGTTCAATCCTTAAGCTTCTTTAGAGCCTCCTTCATACTTTCCCTGCTGACACCAATTAGATTCCGACTTTTCACGTCGGTCGTCAGCAGGGAAATTGTCCTTGTACTAACTGCGTCAAAGGCTTTTTGTATGGTGAGGAGCTCGTTACCGTTGGTATACTCCTCATATTTCTTTTGTATTTCTATATAGTATGCAGCATCTTTTTTGGGCCTGGTTAGTAAATCTCTCTCTCTCTCTCTCTCATATATATATATATATATATATATATATATATAACAACCCAGAAATGAAGTCAGTAGAACTTCTTAGATCAGAAACGTTGACGGCTAAGTGGGAGCCCAAGCACTAAGACAAGCTCGCTTGACTGTGAGGACTAAAGGGCCCACTAGGAGAAGTGGTTACAAACGCCGCTCTAAGATAAACCTGCATCTACCACCATTTCGTATAGGTTAACCGAAGAGCCGTAGCAGTAGATGGATACCGACAGGGAGAATAGGGGCGACTGGATGGAACTATATGCAGTTCATGCGTTGTTTTCCTCGATCTTTTTTGCCTTCACTCTATCTTGTGACTATCAAATTTTCTAAGCCCTCTTTCCTCATTATGTATCCTAGAAATATCTTCTTGATGTAAAATATAACTGTCCATTTTGTTTACATTTTTTCTAAATCTTCATCGTGGCTCAAAAGTTCGGTCCATCTTATGGTCAGCATCCTTCTGAAGAACCAGATTTCTCTTCAAGTTTCTTCTTCATCTGCGAGGAGATTGTCTAGCATTCACTTCCATATAGTTGGCCTGATATTACGTAAAAATTCAGTACTCTTTTCTTTGTTTCGATTTTTTTCTGTTTCTTAATACTTTGCTTAGTTTTCGGAAGGCACATTTCGCTATCCCAATGCGCTTTCGGATTTCAGCGTGGTACTTTCTGGACAGTGTTAATACACTTCCCAGATATTTACATTTCTCTACTTGCTTGATTTTCGCATCTCCAATTTGTAATTTGCATGTTGGGTTATTCCTTTTTTTGACGACCATGTATTCTGTCAGTTGACATTGATAGTTTCCCTACAGTGTCTGCCATCAACACGATATCTCCTGCATATCTTACGTCGTTAAAGTTATGGCTGCCAATAATGAATCCAGGTAGGACTTCTAATTCTCTCAGAATCGCTTCACTGTATAGGTTGAATAAATCCGGCGAGAAGACACATCCTTGTCTTACACCCCTTTCTATTTTTGTATATTTACTGAATTAATTTTTTACCCGCAGTTTAATGTCAGTATAAGTTCTGGATTATTCTAATATGATTTTAAAATATGTCAAGATTACCTAGCAGTTGCAACAGTTCTTTGTGATGTACATCATGAAACTCTTTTGCAGAATGTGTCGGAGTTAACGTCTCCTTAATTGTCCAAGTTTTTCACTAGGCACGCTTTCCTTACACTATAAATACTGGGTGATTTCTTGCCTCGTTCTCTTTTACATTTCTTCATTTTCAGCGAACACATCTACAATGTAAGCTCTCGCAGAAGATTGCGTCATCCCACTTGTGGGAGACGCCATGAACATTATACACACATACACGTACGTACGAACATCAAAATACAAACTCTTTACGCTCACACACAAATACAAATGTTAATGTTTATGTCCATTGTAAATTTTGTTGTTTAATACATATACTTGTGGTGTATATATATATATATATATATATATATATATATATATATATATATATATATATATATATATATCGGTCTTGTTTTTTTTCTTTACATTTCTTTATGGTGGATTCAATCTCTGAGACCGCCATGTTCTTGTGGTGGACATTCTTCTAGCAGGAATAAATGCACATGCTCCTAATTTAACAACGCGTAAACCCGGGGTCGGCTACAAATGTATAAAACACAGGTACACATCCGTCTACATTTATATTGCTCCGGTGTCTTTAATGAATTTGCCGTGTCCTTGTCCTATTTCCGGTCTGATTCTGTTGTGCGCTCTAGTCATCAGAATTCGGATGATAAGTTGTGCTCACTGGGATGATTGTCCGATGGAGCTCACATTCTTTTGCACCCGGCTTCTTAGGTAGCGCCATGAAAATAGATCTACTTAAGTCTAGCTCAGTTGTTCTCAACCGGGGACCGTATGCGCCCTAGGGGTCCATCTACAATAACTGGGGGTCCACACAAACAAATAGCAAATTGGGGGTCCACAGTAATATTTTAGTGGTCCACAGAGCAATTTCAAATTTCGGAAGGGTTGTTACAAATGACAAGTGGAATTTCTACAGTAATCTACGCTATATTAAAATGATAATAATAAAAGTAATATATGAAAAAACCCACCCTGGGTTAATTCGCAGAGAGCACGTTTTTAACTGTATACTTCATAATGACATCTAGGGCCCCATTCCAGATCCAATTCATAAAATAGCAATATAATAGCCCCGATAATATGCGACTACAGTGAGGATAATCTCCTCAGGAATGACTCTATGGTTCGGACCATTTACTATCAGATGGATAATCCCAAGAAGAAATTGAAGGGATATTACCGAAGGTATAGGACCATTTTTCTACAGGTACTTGATAACACCTTCTTAACCCCACGATGCCAAATTTTGTCCATTTTCAAGAGAAGTCGCTATTAGTTACATTTGAAGCCATCTTTGAACAGTCAGATATCAGTTTACATGGAAAGAAACAATACAGTTATTAATAAGAAGAGTTGAAATTAGTGCATGCAAGGTTTCACAGTTCTAACATCACTCCTTCATAGTCAGCCAATGAACTTTTGAGCACAACCTCGTATATGTAGGCTGGTAATTATTAGGTTGGTGCAAAAATAATTTCGTTTTCTCACATAGTAACATATGTTAGAAAACGATATTATTTTTGCACCAACCTAATACTAAGAAATACACATTTTCCACCTAAATTTTAATTGTATTATTTTTCTATATGTATTTTTTGAAAATTTTATTTATTCTTTATGAAAATTAAATGATAGTATTGTTATTGTTGCTGCACCCCCCTCTCATGCACTCTCATGGCAATCAATATTTTTGTTACTGACAAAGATGCTACATGTTGCGCTGAATCTGTTGTAGAAACGGTACCCTGTAATGTATCTCCCATCTTCCCATCTCACAAGTCTTTAGAAAGAGAAGAATACGATTTGCCCGGCATACTTGGAGAAGTAAGGATGAGTAAGTGTCGTTCAATCGTTGAAACCAAGATACTGACAGAACAGCATTGGTCGTCCATTTAAAACATCCATTCAGCAAATACAATAGAAGTCGTCATATCCAAACTTCAGAGTACTTCGGACAGGGTTTGGATATAATATGTCATGTGTAATATAAACTAATGTAACTTAATAAAACACAAGAACAAGATTGCAATATATGAAAAATTAAGTTTCTCACGAAAGTAAATATAAATTTGTAAGGTTTAATGTTCAATAAGTTTTATTTTCAATTGTCTTTTCTTGTTTCTTTTCTCATTTTGCTTACATTTCGCTGTTTGTGTTTTTTTTTTTTTTTTTTTTGTTTTTTTTTTTTAAACTAAGGCCTTTCTGCAAATTACGTGCACTTGTAGATTCTGTACTACTGAACAGAGATTTTTTTCGATGACGTCATCGATATACATGTAAAGAAACAATAGAGTTATTAATAAGAAGAATTGCAATGAATGTATAAAAGATTTCACAGCTCTAAAATCACTCCTTCATAGTCAGCCAATGACCTTTTCAGCCCAACCTCGTATATGTAGGCTGTAATTACTAAGAAATACACATTTTTCGCCCAAATTTTAATTGTACCATTTTTTCAATATGTATTTTTTGAAAATTTTATTTATTCTTTATGAAAATGAAATGATAGTATTGTTGCTGTGTCTGTACCCACAGAGTCCCAGTCTTCTTCATCATCCTTCATATTTTCATCATTATCAAAAGAATTTGATTCTTCCTCTATTTCTTGACAATCCAAATCATTTTGAAGAGATTCTACCGTTGAATTCTTTTGTAATTCATTAGCGTCTTCAGTTATCCATTCTTTGAAGTCATCCAAATTGAGAATATTCAGTGGATCATCTTCAAGCACAAGTTTTAGTGTTTTGTTCAGATTCTGCAATCCTTGTTTCTCAATTTGTAAATTCAGCAAATTTAGGAGCTTCGTCCAGTTTTTCAATAATCTGTAATTTCTGACGGAACTTTCTTTTCATTTTTCTTCCAGTTGAAGTTTCTTTGCAAGATATTATGGGTTGAGAAATTTCAAGTTACTAACAAAATTATCTACAAAGAAAAGAAGATATTAGAATAGAAGATCGGATATGAGGACTTCTACTGTACGTGAAAACAAAGGTGACGAGGTGAAGACCTTACCAGGTGTAATAGGTAATCGCGAAAAATGGAGAAAAGGAGTGGAAATTGGTACGGCTCTGATGATTAGGATGAAGGCAACCAAAGAACGAGCACGTGAAGCTGCTGTAAAATGTTGTCATGGTAACACAAGTATCTTTTTCATATTCCATGAAATAAATGGAAATATGCTGAAAATTAAAACAATAAATATGATAAAAAACCATGGAATACAACTTGCGAATATTATCAAAATGATTGTTTCTTTCAGTCACGCTATTAATTAACATTTCCCTAAAATTATTTTTCCCTAAATAATTAAAACTTGCATTCTTTTTTTTCTCGATTGATTCATACTGATAAATGTTCTATGGTTTCTGATCAATAAGCAATAATAAAAATCAATTCATATTATTAGCTATAGTTGTTAATTAGCTAATTATTGTATATCGTTAACAGGTCTCAAGCTAAGAATTTCTCAATAATTGTAAGATAAATCTATTCGCCTTCACGGACTGAAGCTACAGGATGGGTGGGAGATAACTTTGGATAGTCTTGGTTTATTATCATATTACAGGTCGGCTTGGAATCCGTTAAGTACTTGGAACTTCGAAAGGACGGGTCGTCTCTCTTTGAATTCGGAACGCCAAAAAATCATACTAACGTTGCTTTAAAAGAGTCGATTGCACGTGATACATGATTGACCAATGAAAATCAAACAACAAAAAAGTAAAAATACCAGAATTTCGTTCTTCTTTTTCCCTGTTGAAGGAACGATAGAATAATAGATTGAGGAATCGAAGAATGGATTTTGAATTCCAGTCGAGTTCATTGCATTTATTTACGTGCTAATAACCATTGGGCTTGGTATGAATCAAATTCTTCTCCCCCTCACAGCTATGAGTAAATAGGACAGACTGGATTGGGTGGTAACCGGTCTAGGAGAAGGAAAACTATTTAAAACTGTATGTAGCTCTGGCGATATACATACTATGCAGCAAAGGAAAGGATCGTTCGCATTGAGTCAATAATCCAGATTACAGTAGTTTTTTTCTTCATATTTCATTCTCTGATGAAATTTGAATAAAAATGAAACATGTTAGATATTGATAAGTATTTCCTATTTGTTCCTTAGCTTATCATTCTGTCGGATTCGAATCTATATTTGTCGTATTCGATCCCAATTAATACGTATTCCTCTTTAAGCAAATTGGGCAGTCTACAGTTATTTGTGGGGTCCAAAATGCTGTTACTATTTTCTGTAAAGATTTAACATTCTTAAAGTGATTACGAAAAATGTCTGCTGGAAACGTTTATAGCAAATAAAGGAAATCAGGAAGAAAAGACTAACTATTATAAAACAAAATATAACTTTATCATCAAAAGGAACAGAATTTAACTATCTGGTAAGCGTTTTAACAAACAGCGGTAAATGTGATACTGAAATCTGAAGATACACTGGAATGTCGAAAAACACCTTCAGAAAGTTAAACAAACTAATAAGAAACAGGAAAATTTTAAATGTACTGATTTGTTGTAATAATTCTCTTATATGGCAATGTATGCGAATAAGAGAATTTTTTCACAGATGAAGAGAAGGACAATTTCCAGGGAGATGTAGAAAAGCACAATGTCCTCGAAGATGAACAGAATGAAAACACAATCGCAGATGCAGAGAAAGACAATTTCATCGGAGATGTATAGAAGGACAATTACCTCGCAGATGAAGAGAATGATAATTTCCTCGCAGATAAAAAGAGTACAATTTTGTAAAAGATGAAGAAAAAGACCATTTCTCGCAGATGATGAGGATGACAATTTCCTTGCAGATGAAGAGATTGACAATTTCCTCGTAGATGAAGAGGATGACAATTTCCTTGCAGATGAAGAGATTGACAATTTCCTTGCAGATGAAGAGGATGACAATTTCCTCGCAGATGATGAGAATGACAATTTCCTCGCAGATGAAGAGGATGATAATTTCCTTGCAGATGAAGAGGATGACAATTTCCTCGCAGATGATGAGAATGACAATTTCCTCGCAGATGAAGAGGATGATAATTTCCTCGCAGATGAAGAGGGTGACAATTTCCTCGCAGATGAAGAGGATGACAATTTCCTTGCAGATGATGAGAATGACAATTTCCTTGCAGATGAAGAGGGTGACAATTTCCTCGCAGATGAAGAGGATGACAATTTCCTTGCAGATGAAGAGGACAGTTTCCTCGCAGATGAAGAGAGGACAATTTTCAGATGATGAAGTCAAGGACAATTTACTCGCAGATGCAGAGAAGGACACTTTCCTCGGAGATGCAGAGAAGGACTATTTTCTCGCAGATCAAGAGAAGGATTATTTTCTCGCAGATCAAGAGAAAGAAAATTTCTTAAAAGACGAAGAGTGGGAAAATTTCCTTGCAGATGAAGAGAAGTACAATTTCTTAGATAATTTATTCTAACTTTAAACTGTTTTGCCTTTAAATCCCCCATCACTTAATAATATAAAACCCTTATAGTCGAAATACAATTTATTGTCAATCCTATTAAAACATATATGTTGTTGGTATAGTTTGGTATCCTCTAGCTGAAACCTAAATTCATTTACATACAACTGAATGTCATAAATAAACTCCCATTCCAGCCCATCTCTCTTTAGAGAGATACCTCACGCCCTCCCCATGTCACCAACCCAGGTTCCTTATCTAAACGAGGCGTCCCTTCAAGTAGGCCTGTACCTTCTCCCCGACTGCTATCTAAATTATATTCAAACCCTCCGATTCCGAGACAGTCAGTCTAGGGCTGAAGAAGATTGTGCCAGTTTGAAATATACTATAACCACATGAGGTCATTTTGGATTTTTACTGTATAATATATATACTGTGTTATAATAAATACATTGAGCTCTTTTTGTGGATCAGTTTTAATATTTGATATTACTAGGATCCACCTGGATTATATAACAACAGATCTATTATCTGTACTATATATATTGATGTGTATTTGGGCAGCAGCCCTTCTTTCAAGCATCTTTCATTGAAGTCGACCGACAAAGAAGATTTAATTAATCTTTTATTGAGTTTTTGCAGCAATCTAACTTTTTCCGGTTTTTCAGGGGTTAAAGAATATAGGAACTGTCCATAGTTATAATTGTTCCGAGCGCTTTTTGCTACTTCTCTAGCTATTATCAATAATGTGTTTTTTGATGGGGAAATTCTGTGTGTGGCTGCTACATAGTAACTTTACAGTGTGAAGATCGTGAGGTTTTTGTGCTTCTTTGCGGTTACATGCTATGTGCGGCCAGTTGTCCGGGGCAAGACTTCTATTTTTAGAACACTTTTAACATGCCGTCTTCTATGCTAAACAGTTTGAGATTGATAGTAGGAGAATAAAGTTTAATAAGCAGAGCCTCCCTAATGACGTGCTGTGTATGACTATATGACCTGAAAAGGACTAGAATTTTCCTTAAAGATTCTTGGAAGATAATAAATGTTTATTAATCGCACTCTACTGCGACAGGTGGCATGTAAGACGTCTATTCAGTAAGGCAGTCCGGTATAAAGTCATTGGTTTTTGACAAGTAACACCGTTTTTTACTGGGCAATGGAATTGGCACACTATATTGCATACTGCTAGTTTAGGTGCGATTGGGTTATTTCGCTTTGTGACGACGAGGTTTGCAATCTTTCATTTTCTATAATATATTATGAACTTTATGTTTTCCGGGAGTTACCGCAGAAATATGGTATTTAATGATTTTCCATATAGCAAATTCATCTTGCTTATAATTACTGTGCAGCTGGTTAAAATAAAATATGTTGATGTTTTGCTGTATTGTATTTTTGTTACTGGTGTCGCATATTTTTTGTAAGAATAATTTTATTTTAATGATCTGGTTGGGAAAATTATTGTTGACTAAACTTTTTTTATGTGTTTTAGTTCAATTATATATATATATATATATATATATATATATATATATATATATATATGGGTGTGTCTGTGTGTGTATGTGTATTTAGGCAGCATATCTTCATTCAAGCATGTTTGGTTAAATAGTTTACAAGTATTTATGTTAATTTTATTCCTTTCGAGTTCACGGATTAATTTCTTTGCGCTTGTAGGAAACTGACCGAGAAAAATGCTGTGATTATTCATATAATTTTTATTTTGCCAAATAACTTTCAATTTCATTTGAGAACATCTTCAGGGGCTGAATTT
>OZ010599.1:64991028-65096028 GCA_963932145.1 Acanthosepion lycidas | reverse complement strand
TTCTATATTCAATTTCTTTATCTCTCTTAATATAAATTTGTTGCAAGTAAACCTATCCACCGAGATATTCGAAGTGTTTAGTATGAATCCACAAGGGCTACAGGGTGTGAAAGAAGATTTAAGAAGAAATCGGAAAGCCATTCAAAAACCGGAAACAAAGAATAAATATTCTTGTTTGACAGTGGGAAACGGACGATAGGCGAACCTATCCACTCCTATTGAGGAAAAGAAGTTAACAAATAAATAGTAATTAAATTTTCAGAGTTTTAAGCGGAGACGTTAGAAGTATAGAGTTGAAGTAGACATTTTAGAAGGAACCGGAAACCCAATCCTAAACAGGAAGCAAGGGATAAACCTCTGCTCCTGGATTTTTATGATGGCTTCAGATTAATAATTGTTGCTAAATTAATTAAAAATAAAACTCCTTTATAAACAATTAGCAGATCTTAGTCTGCGCGAAGTGTACTTACGTCATCCTTAGATTTCGAGGTAGCACATTTAATTCTGTCAGAAGAGCCTCTGTTTTCTTGAATTCCAGTCTACTGTCCTGACCAGTGAGCCATAAGAGCTGTTCGATTTTTTTTTCTTCTGTCTCATCAACGTTGTTCTGTTTAAAGTTAAACTGACGTCTCGGCCGTGAGTGACACTTCCAACTTCATGCATTTCATTTAATTAGCTGGACTAATTAGTTTGTTGTTAGTTTTTTCTTAATTATTTTATTCTAATTGGAATCCACAAAAATAGTAAATAAATAAAACCATGCAGAAATCCGTGCCCGTCAGTAAGGCAATGTTTCCCCGAATTTTACAAGTTCGATAAATTGGCGGGAAAACCAGTTATTACATTTATTTATTTATTTATTAGGTATCCGGCATTTGTACGTTCAAAAGACTCACAGAAATTCGTCTGTCCTATAATATTAGGTTGGTGCAAAAATAATGACGTAATAATGTCGTTTTTTGACGTATTTTTTAACGTCAAAAAACGACATTATTACGTCATTATTTTTGCACCAACCTAATATTTAATACGATTAGCGTTAGAAATTTGTTCTGAAATATTTCTCACATCTAATACGTAAAGCCAAATATTTGTGTGTCCGTTCGAAAACCTGATAATTAAAATCATCAGCAAAAGAGACAGT
This sequence comes from Acanthosepion lycidas, assembly GCA_963932145.1. Lineage (NCBI taxonomy): Eukaryota > Metazoa > Mollusca > Cephalopoda > Sepiida > Sepiidae > Acanthosepion > Acanthosepion lycidas. The sequence goes on along the minus strand of OZ010599.1, from coordinate 65,094,884 downwards.
CCAAAAATGTGAGCTACATATTGGGGGGACGTCAAAATCATTCATTGACAGAAGTTTAACTATCTCGGTAGTGCCATCGCAGACGACGGAAAACGTGACACCGAAATCCGAAGTTTGGAACAGTGAAAGACTCCTTCAAAAAAAAAAAAAAAAAAAAAATGACTGTTCAACTACCCCGTAATGTTAATAGATGTCCACTTACATGGCAATGAATACTAGACCATTTCCTTATGGATGAAGAGAAGACTTGAGGCTATAGAGATGTGTTTCTACGAAAGACACAGTTATGGGTTAAATAGTAGAGCAAATTTGGTTCTTCAGGCTTGGTTGGCAACCATTCTATAGATGTTAACTCGATAAGAATCACACACCTTCCAGCAAGCCTGGACCTCTGGATACATCGGCCGATGAAAACGTACAGTGGCCAAATTTCTTCAGTCGTTTGAGTCAAAAATTGGGAATGAGAAACTCAGTTAAATACAGAAATTTAACTATCTGGGAAGTGTTTTAACAGACGAATGAAAATATGACATCGCAATCCGTTTCACTGGAATAGTGAAAGATCCCAGAAGCTAAAAATTATATTAAGAAAAAGGAAAATGTCATTAGGAACAACAAAAAGTGCTGAATTGCTATGTAATATCAATCCTCTTATATAGCAATGAATGCTGGACAATTTCCTCACAGATAAAAGGCAATATATATGTGGTTCTATTGAAAGATACTGAGAATAACATGGACGCAATATGCAAGCAACAAGGAATTTTAAGAAAAATAAAATTTATTTATTTTTTTTTCCATGCGTGGTTGAATCAAAAGTTATTTTTTTTCGTATTTCAAGTTTTAATTAGCGTATACACTTGCGTATCATTCGACTTTTGAAGACTTTGGAAGGGAGTCACATCATAAACAAGATATAAAATTAGAGCATGTACTACTGGTCCTGGCTACGTCGTTGACCAAAGTATGTATCCATGTCAAATTAGCTTCAAAATTAGATCTTCAAAAGTCGCATGATACGCGAATGTATACGGTAATAGTTCAAATGAATTAAATACAAAAAGCGCTTACTTATTCAAATATATCCTATCGTATTCTATTGTTTGTTGCCATCGTTATGTCTGATGCACAATTTTAAACTTATAGCATTTGGCTGGTTTAGAGGCCCAAAACTCATTGCACCTGTATTCAATCTCATCCACATTGTTGAAACTCTGTCTAGAAATGGAGCCGGTAAAAGGTGGTAATCTGATTGTGCAAAGTCTGGATTATAAAAAGGTTGAGCAGCATTTCCAGCCCCTCAAGTTCATCAAATTTGCATTTGGTCACATTGGCAGTGTGTGCAGGAGCATTTTCATTCTGTAGACGTGTGCCTCTTCAACTGACCAATGCCAAGTAGTGGGCTTTCAAAACATTATATACTCGCTGCAGTTTTTGAGCAAAGTTCAGCGTTAGCATGACTATGCGGGACAAAGTTAGAATGTGACACTCCCTCGAAATTCCACCAAACATAGAATCAGTCTTGTTTGCCAAATGATTCCGAAGTCTGGCTGGAATAAAGCCACTGATTTCTCTTAATAGGATTACGAAAATAGATCAATTTTTCATCCGCCAATTTTTCGACGCCAAAAAACAAAAAACAAAAAAAAAAAACAAAAAACGGGAACCATGAGAATTTGCCAGAAGTTGTTTGTAAATGTTCGCACGTTGTTGAACCTGGTCATTGGTCAGTTCACGCGGAAATTCTCGACAGCGTCTGTTGACGAGGCCAAGTTTATGGAGGTGTCGATTGATGGTGTTTTTGAAGGATCCACTTCCACCAATGTGTACGAGTGCTTGGTTGTTGTTCAGTCATTTCAAACAGGGTTCTATCTTTCACAATAGAAGCTCTCCCTGGCTTTGGTTTGTCTTCGAGCCTGGGTCCCCTTCCTTGAAATGTCTGGACCAGTTTTGTGACACACTTTCGTTGACAGTTCCTGGGCCTTCCGCATCATTAATTTCTTTTGTCGTTGCCCTTACCCTCGGCTCTTTTCCAAGAGGCAGCGTAAAATGGCCGTAATTGCAATTTTTTCAACATTCATTATCAAAGAATAAACAATTAATGTTTATATGTTATACAGGAATGCCTTGAGATACAATTTTAATTTGTTCCAAGACCGAGTTCGTATCTCAAATCAGTTGTCTCAACTGAAATTAATGTTAATATTTCCGATCTGTTCCAGGCCGCTAAAAATCAAACTTATTTTCCTAAAACCCACCCCTATTCTTTGTATCTGTGGCTTTCTAACAAGCAAAAACGGGTGGATAAACAAGAAATATAGCTTAAAAATAATAAAATAAACGAGAAAAAAACAAATAGTAAAGAAATAAACTGTACTTCCGGTTTCTTGCTTCCGTGCCACCCACGATCGTCAAAAAAAAATTTAAATGCTACAACCTCCATCTTGTGCCTGCTACTTTCTGCTACTTGTTTTTTTGATCATCACTTAATTTTTTAATTTTTTTTAAACTAATTTTTTTTAAATTTTATAATTTTTTATTTATTGTCCATGTAGAACGCTTATACTGTTTCGCTAAATACATTACTCGTACGTTTTCCTCATATTTTAAAAAAAATAATTTCCCGTTTTACCTCAAGCAAAATCCTACGTTTCAGCTTTTCACCTCTGCTCTTTATAATTACTTTCTTCGGGTCCATGTTGTCACTAAAGGAATTTTACAAAATGTTTAAACACGTGTACTGCGAGGGGAAATACTCTCCATGCTTGGCGCCCATTGCGCAAATTATCGGATACTTAACTGAAACTTGCTCGTATCTCAAAATATTTTCATGGTAATAGAATTGTTTGGTACGTAAATGTGAACGTATTACTGGGTTGGCAAATAGGTCCCTTCGTTTTACTGTTAAAATAGATGTCACCGTAAGTTCTATTCTAGTGATTTCTCTTTTCGCTTTCTCACCTGTGGAACATCCTTCCGGTTTCTTGCTTTCGTGCCACCCACGATCGCCAAAAAAAATTTAAATGCTACGTCAACTTCCATCTTGTGCCTTTCTGATACTTGTTTTTTGATTATCCTTTCTCCTCACAAAAGTCTTCTCATTCTCTTTTACTGTCAGCAATTCATTGCGTCTTAGTGGCTTTATCACCTTGCTTCGGGTGAAATGATAAAAAAATTGGTCATTCTAAATTTTTCTAAACTCTGACAGTAAATTAGGTTGATGGCTTTAACGACACATTTGTAGGTCATTCAATGTCAAATATTCTTTATATGTTCATTTGATTTATTAGTAGCTTAAAAGACGCACCCGGTGCGGATATTCAAACTAGCTCCTGCGGAGGGGTAATTGGGCCTCCAGCTCAAAAGTAAAGGAACCTATGGTCCAAGTTAAAAAAATAACAATGATAATTTTGAAGAAATAACTTCGAATTCCTCAATTAATACTATGGAACTTCAAATCCACATTTTAATTCTGATTCGGGCTATAAGGCCGATTTGGGCCGAAAGTCCGATTTGGGCCAAAATTTCAATTTGGGCCGATAACTGAGTTCTTCAATTGAGTTGAAATGACAAACACTGAGGAACTTCAAAACCTAATGTCACGAAACCTCTCACTTGAACTCTGATTCTTTGTCATTTTGAAGAAAAAAAAATTAATTTCCTCAATTCACAAAGTTTTAGAGATATTTTAAACTTAATTTAAAACAAAATTTTTCTAAAATCACGAAGTTTTTGTGTTACTTTAAACTCAATATAAATTAAAAACTTTTAAAATCACTAATTTTTTTTGTAGTAATTTTAAAATTTGAATGTTTAACCGTTCCCTCCTCACCCGAACATAAATCCCAATGTTGGATGTTCAAGCACCAGACGAAGGGCATCCTGATTTCAGAAAGGTATAATGTCTCTGTAGAGTAAGCGTGGCCCAAGTTAGAGAGGTTTCAGACACATGGACGGACTGACAAAATTTACGCTTATTTATTTAGATTGTTTATTTTTTCAAGAACGAAAATTCTTATATGAATTGTTTTAATGTCAGTCTTTCTACATTAAATGCCATCAAGATAACCTTTTGAGTAATTTTTGCACGTCAAGATACTATTAGGTTGGTGCAAAAATAATGTCGTTTTCTCACATAGTAACATATGTGTGAAAACGACATTATAATAATACTATGACAGAATGTATGGCTGTTAGAAAAAGGGAGAGCCCAACATGCGAATTGGAGATGCCAAAATGCGGCAAGTACTAAAATTTATATATCTAGGAATTATTTCAATAGGGGGCAGAAAATGTGAAATCGAAATCCGAAGGCGAATAAGTATCGCGAAAGATGACTGCCAAAAGCTAAGCAAAGTATTAAAAAACAGGAATTTTTCGTTAGAAACAAAGAAAAGAGTACTGAACACTTATGTAATATCAGTCCTCTTATATAGCAGTGAATGCTGGACAATCTGAGATGAAGAATAAACTTGAGGCAACAGGAAGGTGATTCTACAGAAGGGTGCTGAGAATACCACGGACTGAACATGTGAGCAACGATTAAATTATAGAGAAAATTAAAACAAAAAGGACACTTATACTGAACGTTAGAAAAAGACTTTTAGATATTTCTATAGCACATAATGAGAAAAGAGGGCTTAGAAAATTTGACACCCATAGGACAGATTGAAGGCAAGAAGAACAGATGAAAGCAGCGAATAACCTACCTAACGAGTTCTTGTATATGGCTGGCAGAACAACAGGGATTAGGAGAGATAGCAAAAGGACAAAATTTACTAAGCGCTACAAAGGATAGGAAATTGTGGAGAGTCATGATCATCAACGTACACGGCACAAAGAAGAAGAAGAAAAGGAAGAAGAATGAGCCCATGTACATGGTTGGCAGAACAGGGATTAGGAGAGATAGCAAAAAGACAAACTTTACTAAGGACAGCAAAGAACAGGAAATTGTGGAGAGCCTTGATCGTACAGGTCCTAAAATGGTACGGCACATAGAAGAAGAAGAATATATATAACAACATCAACGATGGTTTTACACAAAAATAAATAAATCTTTCATAGTGCTCGGTACCTAGAGATAGAGCATTATCTTAACTGTTTTCATTTGGAGAACTGGAAGTGATATCGAAATATGCATATATATATATATATATATATATATATATATATATATATATATATATAAAGGCGTTAAGCATACTTATCCCTTTTGTATTCCATTAGTATGGAAGAAAGTCAAATCAGACCGCTTCTTTTCAAGAGAGTCTACTTTATGGAACCGACTCCCAAAAGGATGCTTTCCCTACTACTTCGATCTTAACCTCTTCAAGTCTAGAATCTATCCTACTAACTTCATAATTAAGACATATTTTTCTTTTACATTGAGCCGACAGCTCAATTAGTAACCTTGGGTGAATCTTCGGTGAATATTTAGTAAAAAAAAAATAAAAATGAATATAAAAATACCAACAGGTGAACTGTTTTCAGCCCTGTTGTTACCCCCCCTCCAACTAGATGAAATTTTACTAGCCTCTCGCAACTCTATCGCTATTTCCATGACAAATGTTAAGAAGATCTACATTCCTTGGTATCACAAGTTCAGACCTTCACAGTTAGGACTCGCCTAGCCACGTATATGGGAAAGGATCATCTCCGCCCATTCTACTTGTTTGTTTGATTTTGTTTAGTGACATATCAACACCTCTATGGATTATTTAATTTATAAATCTAAATATTTTGAAGACAGTTTTATGGCTTCAACTAAATATATTTTAAACGCAATTGTATGCCTTCAACTACAGATAAAATGTTGGTCATTTTGCTTTAAATGTGTATTGTTGGTAATTTTACTATGAATAGATATTGTTGGTTGGTTGATTTTGTTTAGCGGCATATCAACACCTCTATGGGTTATTTCATACAGAAATTTAAATATTTTGAACATACAACTACAGATAAAATGTATTGTTGGTAATTTTGCTATAAAATTTATTGTTGGTATTTCTGCTTTAAAAATTTATTGTTGGTAATTCTACTATAAATATGTACCATTGGTAACTTTTTACTATAAAAATGTATTACTGGTTTCTTTACTATAAAATATAATTTCATACTTTCATATTGTTTAGGGGTTTCAGTATTTGCTCATAGTTGCGACCCTAACAGGTGCTACCACCCAGGATCAGTGTGGATCGGGGAACAACAGCAATTGCGTGGTGGTCCCACACTCCCGATTAGAGGCATTGCTGCCAGGTGTAGTTTATCGTTATACCCGGGACTATTCGTATTCCATTAATAAAAAGAAGTTGCATTAAGACAACTTCTTTCCAAGAATCGCCACTTTGTGGAGTAGACAACTGAGTGAGTGCTTCTTCAATGGCTCCTCGTTCTGGGTATGACGATAAACTACATTCAACAACAAGGCATCTCACTGGGAGTTTTTAAGGAGCGTGGAACCGCCTCTTATTTATTGCTGTTCCCAGGTGCACCCCGACCCAGGGTGGTGGCACCTTTTAGAGTTCTAGCTATGGGCAAATAGTTAACTCCCTAAACTGGGATCAAAACACTATGAAAGTATAAAATATATTTTATAGTAAAAATACCAGCAATACATTTAATAGAAAAAAATACATAGAAAAAAAAATTACCAGCAATATTATTTTGAAAAAAACAAAAAATAACAGAAATACATTTTTATAAAAGAAATTACTAATGCTCCCAAGAAAATTAAATTTGCGCATTAAATGACCCATAAGGAGCATCCTTCTGTAGAACCACATTGTTGCCAGGTTCCATAAGCCAAAATCCGATTGCTTAATTCTTAACCTCTGCAAGTCTAGGGTCAGCCGTTATCCGTCCTGCATACCCTCTGTTATATTCCATGCTAATAGGAATATGGAATGGACAAACACAGTCGATAAATAGTAACAGGTTTATTGTAGAAACCAGTACAACAAGCAAGGAAGAAATAGTTATGCGCACGGTGATCGCAAGTCAGTACAGTTGTGTGCGTGCTGCTATCGGAAGGCCGCTAGTCTTGCAGATCCCAGCTCGACTCTCCTGTCCACTGTCCTAACGGATACTTATAGGTGGTTACCACCTATAATGCCGCCACTCATGGGGGTGGCAAGTTATTCCATCACATTATCCTCATAACCAACGCTTCTTATTTCCTCTTCTTACGCTCTTACAATAACTTGAGTCAGTAACCCTTGACTTTGTATTGATCTTGGACCTTATATTTGGTGATCGGTTAGTAAAAAATAATATTAAAACAAAATAATTAGCCTTAACTAGTCTGTAAGGCTAGCGTGTGTCATCGCAGGCCAGGTACACTGCAGTAGGTGTACAACTGGCTTCTCCGCTCGAACAAGGTTTCTTCTGTCAATATATTCGTTAATTGATGTAGAGAGAAAGAAACAGAAGCGATGTATATTCCGAAGAGCTGAAGGGAAAGAGGTGGGACAATTGGTCATGCAATGCCAGTAACCTTGAAATAATAGAATTGATTGATGTTGGCTCGCTTTTCCGACAAAATTCACTGATTTCCACGCGCGTAACATGTGAGCGGAAGCCAATTGAAACCGTCTCGAGCGTACGGCAGCCGACATTATTGGCCTTTCTGATTTGAGCATGCGCGCGAAATACCGTCACGCGACAAGTCATTACTGAGACGCCAACCAGCCGCCAGGTTTCTATTTGATTATTCTGATGAGAGAGAGAGAGAGAGAGAGAGAGAGAGAGAGACAGACAGACAGACAGACAGACAGACAGACAGAGAGAGAAAGCTAAATAGAAAGAGAGATAGAGAAAAAGAGAGAAAGAGACAGAAAGAGGTGGGGATGGGGCAGGCGACAAACTCATTTAATTATCTTTCCAATTCGGAGGAATAATACGCAAGCCTGAAAAAAATCCCATTTGGTACATATATTTCGTATCCATTTTTCTCTTTTAAAATTCTTGTTAAAGGGAATAGTTTTATTTTTTAAATCTTTTTCTGACCATCACATTATTTCTTCTTTCTCGTCAACGCGAAATTGTACACCACCCGCACATCCACAATCAAACAAAATGAGAACAAAAAGGATACTTATATCTAAAATCAAAAAGCGAAAAATGAATTTTCTGGGACGCACAGTGAGGGAGGAAGGCTTGGAGAATTTTAAAAAAATCATTTGCTTCATTGTTATTATCATTATGGGCACGTGGCCGAGTGGTTAGAGCGTTCGATTTCTGACCATGGGCCCGGGCTTCGATATCTCATCATGGAAGGTGACTTCTTGATGTTGTCGGTCTGGGAGAGGTGATCCCAGCGTACGGCACCTTTGGAAAGTGCCTGAAAAATCATATCACGGGTTGAGTGAAATTAGGCGGACGGAACTCTTTGGTAGCCGTCGATGGTTGTGCTAGTACGAAGTCACAAGTCATCGTGACCGAGAGTTTGAACGTGGCCTTGTTCAATAACAGATAACGCATAATTGCAGTGTAAATCACAGGTGGGCTCTCTGGATGTTGAACAAATATAAATGTGCCTGAAAAGGCATCTGCAACAAGGATTGGCTAGCCGCCCTAGTAGACAGGTATCTTTAGATATGAATCACCTACCATTATTATTGTTGTTTTCGGTTTGGTCAAGTCTTCGGTCTTTCTATGGTGGTTTATCAAATTAGGAAGATTTTTTCAACGCCATATTATTTTGCAGGTTGTTCTTGAGCGAAACCTGGGCGACATATGCCAGGCAGGAAAACTGACCAGAGAGCTTGCATATCCGCTGCGTATGACATATTCTCAGTATCACATGGATAGACAAATTTACCAAAACTGCTGCGCTGTATAGCAAGCAGATTCCCGGTGCATTTATTTTCTGGGTATGACAATAAACTACATCCGGCAGCAAGGACTCTGATCGGGAGGTTCGTTCTTAATTGTTCTAGTTCCCAGTTCCAACATAATCCAAGGTTGGTAGTACCTGTTATGGTCCCTGCTATGGGTAAATAGTGGATCCTCAAATCAGGGTCAAATAACGATGCAAGTATAAAAATAGATGTTTATATTAAAAGAACCAACAATACATTTGTGAAAAAATATTACCAGCAAGTCAATTAAAAAATATTACCAGCAATACATTTAAAAAAATAATAGCGGCAATGCATTTAAAAACATATTGGCGGCAATACAGTTCTTCTGTAGATTATTGCTGCCTATTCCCTACGGCAGAAGTTTGCTTCGCAGAAAGAAATTTCCATCAACAGAGGATCAGATTATAATCAAAAGAGCCAATGCTGCAGCGAGGTAAAGAAAGTCTCGTGCAAATCAAACGACAGCCAGTAGAGCTTCCAAACCAATGAATTAGTGACTCCCAAACTCCTGAACAAGTCGAAGGATCAACCAAGAACCCTCCGCAGGAGCTAGCTTAATTGCTGCACGATAGATCGTCTTTTAAGCTAGTAAATAATAATTACATAAAATGAACAAAGAAAATAAAATTCAACAGCAATAACATTTACTCACATTAATTTATTAAGTATTTGTCGGAACTTTTCCCGGTTGCATGTGTGTGTGTGTGTGTGTGTGTGTGTGTCTGTGTGTGTGTGTATGGCATTGTGAGTGGAATGAACAAAATACAAGGCTCGAAAAAATTGCTTAACAGCTTTGCTTTGTGGCTAAAAAATAGATTGCAAAATAGTGGTATTTTATGGGGAAAATGTGAGGTTTCCAAGTTAAGAAAGAATGTCCCCCTGAGTAGGCGTTTACTACAGAGAAATTTCTCTGCTTTTTGCCACGAGGAACGATAAATGTCAAACTGCTAAGACGGGTAGGTGTCTCGATGGGAGATTTCTCCGTTTGTTCCTACGAGGAACGAGAAATCTGAAGTCAAGCAGCCAGGACAAGTCACATGTCTTCTGCAGCAAGGGTTGCCCTTCGTTCTGAGCCTTGAAGGTAGCGGCCACTGTAAAAGAAGAGTGGAAGAAAGACCAAATAGGGCTCGGTAAGCGTTTTTATGATTTCTGGGACTTCCGGTTGTTCCCTGCTTATTACTTGCGTTTCTGCTACTGCTGAATCGAGCAAAATAAGGAAGTCCTCTCATGCCACATTAGCCAACAAGCGACATAGTTTCTTTACATGAAATTACATAACTTAGCGTTCTCCATAGTTTACCTTGACTTACACAGATTAAAACCATTTTAGAGCGTTCTTAAATTTAAAAAAATTAAAAAATTAATGATATTGTTACTTCTGTTTACAAATATGCATACATGCTGCAAAATAAAATCCTTACATTTACCTTAAAAGTTGGTTGGTCTGTTGATTTTGTTTGGCGGCATATCAACACCTCTATGGGCCATTTAACGCCGAAATTGAAATATTTTAAACACACTTTTATGGCTTCACATATAAATATGTTAAAATATATATATATTTTAACGCAGTATGTTAGTTTGCTAATAAATAAGTACTGTTTGTTGGTTGATTTTGTTTGGCGGCATATCAACACTTCTATGGGTCATTTAACGCCGAAATCTAAGTATTTTGAACACACTTCAACTAAATATATTTTAACGCAGTATGTATTTTTGCTAATAAGTACAGTTTGTTGGTTTTGTTTGGAGGCACATCAACCCCTCTATGGGTCATTTAACATCGAAATCTAAATATTTTGAACACACTTTTATGGGCTCAACTAAATATATTTTTAACGCAGTATGTATTTTTGCTAATAAATAATTACCGTTAGTGGGTTGATTTTGTTTGGCGGTATATCAACATCTTCATGGGTCATTTAACGCCGGAATCTAAATATTTTGAACATACTTTTATGGCTTGAACTAATTATATTTTTAACGCAGTATATATTTTTGCTAATAAATAATTACTGTTGATGGGTTGATTTTGTTTGGCGGCATATCAACACCTTTATGGGTCATTTAACGCCGGAATCTAAATATTTTGAACATACTTTTATGGCTTGAACTAAATATATTTTTAACTCAGTATGTATTTTTGCTAATAAATAATTACTGTTGGTAGGTTGATTTTGTTTGGCGGCATATCAACACCTTTATGGGTCATTTAACGCCGGAATCTGAATATTTTGATATACTTTTATAGCTTGAACTAAATATATTTTTAACGCAGTATGTATTTTTGCTAATAAATAATTACTGTTGGTAGGTTGATTTTGTTTGGTAGCATATCAACATCTTCATGGGTCATTTAACGCCGGAATCTAAATATTTTGAACATACTTTTATGGCTTGAACTAAATATATTTTTAACGCAGTATGTGTTTTTGCTAATAAATAATTACTGTTGGTAGGTTGATTTTGTTTGGCGGCATATCAACACCTTTATGGATTATTTAATGCCGAAATTTAAATATTTTGTACATAATTTTATACTTTCAGCGTAAGGGTATGTTTTTTGGTATATAGTTTGTAGATCATAAAATGTTGGAAATTTTATTATAAAATGTATTTTTATATTTTTTATGTTGCACTGATTGTCGTGTTATTTTTTCGCGAAATACATGTATGCGATGCTTTGTGCGTACATCATCAGTAACGTTTTTAGCCGAGGTTCATTAGGGGTTTCAGATCTTTCAACATCATACCCGTACTCCACGGTGATCCAGCCCATCAGGTATCAACTTGTGTGCCATCCGTCAGCTACAATATTCCAATGTATTCTTGGTCATTTTATTATAAAAAATGTACTGTTGATTTTTATTTGTTTGGGAGGGTTCACTATTTAACCATAGCTGGGGGCTTACCAGGTGCTACCACCCCGGATCAGGGAACAATGACAGTGAAGAGGTGGTTCCGCGCTGCTCAAAACCGCCAATCTCCCGATCTGAGGCTTTGCTGTCGGATGTAATTTATCGAAATACGCAGGACGAACTTTACAGGGAATAAAACGCGTTGGTAAAGAAAAGCTTTCCCTTTTAGTCTCTTTTATTTATTGATTTTGCTATAGATCCTTTGTGCACCACATTTAAGATCACCATATTTGCCAGGCGGTGATAGCTTGTTCCAGCAGGTTAGCGCCGCCTGTTCTCCCATCGTTTTCAGGTGACAAGAAACATGTTCCGAGAACGCACAACTGACTTCCAATTACTCCACTCCCCTCAGCACTCTCCTGGTTTAAATCCCATTGAGCATGCATAGGTTATGCTGAAGTCTACTCTAGAATTCCTGCAACAAATAAACCATAGTTACAAACAGCCTCCGTACGTGCCCGGATAGCTACGCCCACGCAGCGACTCTATAATTTTTCGCGTAGACACCGTTATTCAGCGAAAAAATTAACTTCATAAGGCGCAATCAGTCATTCTCCTGGGGGTTAGTATCAGCCATGCTGATGGAAGACTTTTAATAGAAGACGGAAAACGTGGTCACCGAAGTCAGAAGGCACATTGGAATAGGGAAAGATGTCATCTCAAAAAAGAATTAATGTATTAAAAAATGTATTAAAATATGGTTTAAAACAAAGAAAAGAGTGATGAACTGCTATGTAATATCAGTCCTTTTATATGACAGTGAACACTGGACATACAGATAAAGAGAAAACTTGAGGTAACAGAGATATGGTTCTACAGAAAGCTGCTGAGAATGTTATGAACAGAGCATGTAAGCAATGAGGAAGTTCTAAGAAAGATAGAATAAAAAAGAACACTTATACTTAAAATGAGAAAGAGACAGTTAAAACTTAATGAGGAAAGAGGGATTAGTGAATTTGACACTCACATGAAGGCAAGACGGGCAGCAGGAGGCAAGCGATTAACCTCCCTAACGAGCTGGAGTATTTTCAGAACAAAGAGTTACAAAGAAAATAAAAAAGTAAGCGTTGGTAAGAGCTGAAACGAATAGGATGTTGTGGAGGGTCATAATCGTCCAGGTTCCGAAGACACACGGCACCTACAAGAAGAGAACGATGGATATGAAAGAGATACAAGGAGCAGGCATGAAATTACTCATCGAATAAGAATGTACGGTTGCTGATCTTATGACGTCACAAAGGTCACTTTTAACGCAGGACAAAAGCGGAACCTGCGGCCATGAACGCCTCTCATCACGAACAAATCGGTTCACGAACGAATTTATAGAATAAAAAAAAACATATGTGATGACAAGAACACGACGAACACGCAAGCTGGCGACAACGTCTGCGGGAGTCAGTTGCGGTGTAGCTTTCGCTCCATACACATCCCCGGCTCGAATTCGCCGTATCTTTTTCTTGAATCACACTGTTTTTTGTGTTTTTTTTTTTATTATTAAATACAACCTTAAAAGCCGACTTATCAGGTGGCATTTAAGTTAGCTCCTACGGAGGGCTATTGATGGTGCCCTCGGCTTGTTCAGGACTTTTAGAATTCCTAATTCTTTGCATATTCTCAACATTGGAAGCTCTCCTGGCTGCCGTATGATCTAGGTTCTCATTTGAACGGGACTTTTTTTTTCCCTCGCTGCGGCCTTGACTCTTTTGATTGCAATCTGGTTCTCTGTTGACGGAGATTTCTTTTTTGCGAGGGATAATACTGACGTAGGCGGTAGGTAGCAATAAACTAGAGAAGAACACAAATTGATCGTTGTATTTATATTTAAGCTTACCTTTTAAAAGTTCAATAATAATTCTTCTGCCGGCACTTAATTTAAAGACATTTTGATGTGCGTAGGTCCTTACTTTCCGTACAAACAATTATTTTTATTTCATGTGTGATTTCGCCAGATTTCGCAATTAATTTCGATTATTCTCAAATTATTAGGTTGTCCCAAAAGTTCGTAAACACTTGCGAAAAATTGAATTTTTATGCAACACAATCCAGCACAATCGAGACAAGCGATGGGTTCAGAAAGGGCAAGAGACACCGTCGGTTCCAAAACAAAATCGATTCGGCAAGAAAGTCAAGGAATCGTGCATTTTGAGTTGGTTCCGAATGGTCGTGCCATCAGTGCCGAACTTTACTGTCAGCAACTGGAGCGTGTCTACGAAAAGTTGAAGCAAAAGTACCCGGCTCTGATTAACCTAAAGCGCGCTTTGATGTAGCAGGACAATGTCAAGCCACACACCGCCAGGAAGACCAAAGACAAGTTTGAAGAGCTGGACGGCGTTGAGGTTCTGCCACATCCAGCCTACAGTCCTGACTGTGCTCCATCAGATTACGGCCTTTTCCCCTCAATGAAACACTTTCTGAAGGCCCGCCGATTCGACTCGTTTGATGAAGTCGAGGAAGCGTGTCAAGAATTCTTTGATTCGAAGCCGGTTGAATGGTACTTTCACCAGATCCGAAAGCTTGCAGATCGATGCCAGAAAGTCTTGGAAAATGATGGTCTTTATTTTGAGGAATAATTTTTGTTGTTTTTGTTATTACATGGCGAGTAAAATTTCAAATTTTTGCAAGTGTTTACGAACTTTTGGGACAACCTAATATTTCCAAGTTATAAAAATTGTTATCGTACAAAAAATTCCTCGCAAAATGTCACGTACAAAAATCGTCGAAAAAAAAATGGAAGTAATGAAAACTAGGGAAAGCCAAATTTCAGGATTGCGGCACTGGATCCGGCCCGGAATGTTATTAATTTGCTCACAGATTCCGCCTGATTCCAAAATGGTATCATATGTTGGGCTACAGACTCTAGGAGTAAAGTTGAAAACACAGAGAATTTTATATTGGAACACTATAACTTAAGAACAGTAATTTTTCATTTGAACATGAGCTATTGAAAATTAGAGAGCTATGTCCTTTCAATTGTTTTTATGAGTAGAAGCCAAGATGGCGGAATCTGAAACTAATCTCAATAATGAACACTTGGGACTCCAAAATTTCAGGATTGTGAGTCCGGATCCGGCCTCTGGGGGTAAATTTGAGAAAGTGTGACACGCTGATATTCGCATTTATTTTATAGAAGGCATAAGGATAATGATAGCATCAAAGTGAACAGTATCACGATAGAGTTAAAGAAAGAAATCTTAGACAAACACGAAGAGGGTTTTCGTGTATCTGATCTTGCTACATAGTTTGCTATGGAAAAATCAACCTTCTCTACTAATCCAAAAAAAAAAAAAATAATAAAAAAAAAAAAAAATAATAAAAAAAAAAATAAAGAGACGATCAATGGGGCCGTTGTTGCACGAGGAGTGACGATTTTTACAAAACAAAAATCACAGATGATTAAAGAGGTGGATAAATTGTTTCTGATTTAGATAAACGAGAAACTGTCAGCCGGTGACAATCTTTCTGACGGTATAATATTTGGAACTTATTTATTGTCTTGTATTAATCACTTTCTGGGGAAGGGGTTGTATAAAAATAGGAAAACTATTAAAATTTATACCATATATGCTCGTGTAACACGTGATCTAACCTCTGATCGCACCCTGTATATATATATAAATTAACGGATTTAAAATATGTTTTTCGCTACACAGTTCTAACCATGTTTCAAAAAAGGAAGCTAAAAGCTTCGAATTTAATTTTGTAATTAAATTAAAGACATTAGTTCCATTTCCTCCTGAAGCGAATTTTGGAGTAACTTATTTTTAAAATTACTGGGTTTTAAAGGCACTGCAAAAATTCATAATCCACATTTCCAAGGATACATAGAAATCCATTCATCCAGACAAGGGGTGGTTGCGTGTTCATTATCGCTGTATTTTGTTGTATCAGTTATTAGTTACGTTGGAAGAAGGGTTTTCGTTTAGATAGGGGTAGAGATGTATTTTTCAACGAATTCTGACATCCGTTAAATGCATGTCATCGGGATTTTTAAATATATATATATATTGTAAAGAATTAATGAATTCATTTTTTAATCCTACATACAGCGACTTGGCTGGGAGACATTGTGATATGCACCTTACCCCGCACACTTGACGCCAACAGTTTACCACCTCTTCAATCCACTGGGCAGCCACTTTTTCATGGGAAATCCTTCGCAAATAAAGCAGACTTGCAGTAGGCGTTCCATATATCATGTGAGTATCAGATTTTACAAGTCTTCTATGTGTCATAAATTTCAACTCTTTCTCATTTTAAGTATGAATGTGCTTTTCATTTACATTTTACACAACACTTCCTCGTTCCATAGTATCCTCAGTATCCTTCTGTAGAGCCACATTTATGTTTCTTCAAGTTGCCGTTTTAATTGTGAGGAAATTGTCAAGAATACATATCAGAAGCAACAGATCAGATGTGGCAGCAATATTCAGTGCATGGAAAAATGATAGATTTATAGATGTATAAGATAGACTCTGGAGGGACAGATAGTCTAATACAATATAGTGAGCCAACTTTCCTAGCAACAGACTTAGCAATTGATTCAGTATAATCATTCCATTTCATGTCAGTGGAAAACGTTAAACCGAGAAGGTGGAAGGAGTCATTCTCCTGGAGGTTAGCATCAGCCATACTGATAGAAGGTAATAAACGTTCTCTCAGACGATTAAAAGAGAGTAGTTTTTTCTTTGGAGGGATTAAAATTAACAAGCCATTTATTGTCCCAGTTAACAACATATTTTAGGCAGATTTTGATCTCAGCTAACCATTAAATAAATGGCTTTGTTAACAGCATAGATATTGAGATGAGAACTAATGACATCAGTGGTGGATAGAAATTAGTAACAAACTAGATACTAGGATAGAGCCCTTGGAGACACCAGCATTAATAAAAAAAATCTAGAAAACTTCCATTTCGTGTTTTGAGAAGAAAGTCTGGATCAAATAAAAGATTTGTTCAGAAATATCATAACCTTTGAAATTGTGAAGAAGACAAGAAAATTTGAGAAGGCATTTGACAGGGTTTGACGCGATCCTGTCAGATGACTTTAAGATATCAAGCAACAGCCTGTGCTTCGCCATTCTTATCTAAAGCTTGATAGAATCTTCCCATAATAACCCTTAATGTATCAGCAGTTGACCCAGAGAAGCGAAAACCATATTGCTTATCTGAAAGAAGACACTGAGATGTGACATGTTTAAATAATTGAGTATTAATTAGAACCTTCTTCCTTATGTGCTGTGTCCCTTCATGATGTAGTCGATTTCGGTTCTCCACAACTTCCTTTACTTTGCAGCTCTTGATAAATTTTGTCTTTCTGTTATTTCTCCTAAACCCTGTTCCTCCATCCATTTACTCAAGATCACTAAGTAGGTTATAGAGATTTTCCAAGCGTAGCTTAGATGTGGCACAGTTTATTATCGGCTAATGAGCTATTCTATTTGGTTATTACTACTCACTAGTGAGTTCGATCCTCATTGGGTACTCCATACGTGCGGCTTTGTAGCAAACTAGGTTAAATCTAGCAAATAAAAACTAAGCATGAAGTAAAAACGACCTAGTCTGATTGACTATTACTACTCCTTAGTCTATTCGATCCTCATTGGGTGCCCATATTTGTGAACTTGTAGTAAACTAATTGAAGTTCAATGATCCCGACAAAAAAATCTGAGAATTATTCCTAAAAATATCCTCATTTCCATCAACAAAGGTTATTCCGAACGACTGACAAATTAAAAAAAAATGATTTAAGCTCAGAATTCCAGACAATGTTTACAGTTGTTGGCTTGTAAAATCTGCAATAATCTTGAGTCAAATACTAAATAACGACCTAAATAACGTTTACACATTTCTAGTCTTTTGTTTTATTTTTTTTAACTATTTATTAAAAGACATTTTCTCGAGGCAAGTTTGTGCATCAGATAAATGCGACGTTTGAAACTTGCAGACGACAGTGTCTCAATTTACTTGATCAAAAGAAGAAAAGTTTTTTTTTTGTTTAGTTTCCTTTCCTTTTTCTTTCTTGCTTTTATTTTTATTTTTTTCAATTTTCATTTTGTCTTCAGAAGACGTCGATGAAGTGAGCACGAGATTTTGAACGGGTAAGCATTCTTCAAGCATGTTTGACACGAGACGCGGGTAGACTGGAACAGTGAAAACATACTTAAGAAAGGCGAAATATTTAAAACTTGTCGAGATATCAGTTCGAAAATAGAACAGTTTAAAAATGCGTTAACACTATATAATAATTATCGCTGTGTATCTATTTATTTATATCTTTCGTGTCACGCTTTATGTAATTAGATAGGAGAAAACGAATAATATCTGTCTATATCTCTGAGATGAGGTATTATGTTTACTTACATTATTTAAATTATTCGGACTGTTATATTCACCTTCATTGTCATATTCATAAATAATGTAAGTAAAACGAATAATGTTTATAATTACTTCAATATTATAATAGTGATTTCTTTTAAATAAACGAGCATAAAATAGTGTAGTAATGATACAGTCTTTAAATGTCTATGCCCGCTATTTCATATATAGATTCATCTACTTTTTGACGGCTTATTAACCCTTTTGAGGTTATTTAAAGCCGAAACATGTTTCTGGTTGTAGGATATCGCTTTTGTACCTGGTGTTCCTATACGGAACTCCATCTGAGTACAAACCAGATCTGGGTATGATGATAAACTACATCGGGTAGCAAAGCCTCTGATCGGGAGATTAAAGGGTCTGAGGTGTATGAAACGACCTAGAATCATTCTATTTATAAGCAACTGATCTTTTCAGCCGTAAGAGCCAACCAAAAAACCTTTTTGCCCGGTATAACATATGCTCTAGATGGCTACAGCAACGTGTACAGGTTGGGTGATGTTTGGTGATGACGGGCTAACTTCTCGATCGTATGCCCCTAGAACTCAAGTATGGTCTTAGTAATGAGAAATATGAGAAAGGAAGATATTTTAAACGTATAAAAACAGATGAAACGTGCGATAAACACTTTATTCAAATTAAATATAAACTAAATTTATATTTCACTCTTTGATTGGATGCCCACCCCATATAGATGGTAGGGGCCGTCGCACCCTCTACCCCCCAATTCTACATGGTACTGGATGAAGTTTTTCTGTGTCATTATTTTTAACAGTAATTAAGTGACAAGTTGTGAGAACCATTCTGCTGTTGTTGTGGGCTACAGTATAATTTCATTAACTTTTTATTTTAAACATTTCACCACATGCAAGTCGATAACGATCTTAAGACGCAGCGGAATATAGAGAGTGGATGTGAAAGAGAAGACTAAGAACAGGGAGGATTGAGGAAAGGACAAAAGAGGAAGGCGATTTAAGAAGATGGAAGATGGCGATTGAAATTGCATTTAAATTTTTGAACATTGCAGTTATCAGGGAAGCAAGTAAACGGAAGGGATTCCACATGCGAGAGGTGCGAGTAAAAAACCGGTTTGAGTAAAATGGCGGTTGCATTTCGTTATCTCAACAGTAAAAAGATGGGAGCTAGATGCCAATCTAGTAGTACGCTTAAATTCATGTATTCGGGGCATCAGGGTAAAAAGCTCTTCAGAGCAGATGCCGTGAATATATTTGTAAAAAAGACAGAGAAGCCAAGTCACGTCGGTGAGAAAGTGATTCAAGTCGAGATGCTAGGTCAGGATCGATTACATTCCAGATGCATCTTTTTGTAAACAGAATGAGTAGCAGAGAATGTGACATGGCAGAAGTTTGGAAGTTTTATCAGTTACAGGTAAGATATTGTCATTGCAGTTCTTTGGTGTTTTCCTTTTTCTCCATATCTTTTAGTATACCCCCATTGTGTCAGCACCCCATATGGTATTCCAGAATATGCTTATTTTTCTTGCCAGTAGTGTTTTTTTTTATTTGGTAACTGTTTAGATTCATATTTCTCTGTAAAATTTTCTTTACGTTTCTTTCAAAGTTCTTGACGTTTTGTAGAATTTTTCGCGTTTCTTGAGCTTCGTTTTGGTTTGGATTTTGTTTTGTTTCAGTTCTTTCAATTTCGATATTTGTTTTTTACTTCGCAATTGATATTTTACGTACTTTAACAGATGTTAGTTCGTTATTCTCGTGAAATTCCTCCAAAATAGATATTAGGTTGGTGCAAAAATAATGACGTAATAATGTCGTTTTTTGACGTATTTTTTAACGTCAAAAAACGACATTATTACGTCATTATTTTTGCACCAACCTAATATTTCTGCTCATTTATTTTTTTAAATATTTTCTCGGTGTTTAACTTCCATCTTGGTTTATTATCTTGGTGACCGGCTTTTCTTCTTTTTTCTGCTCTATTCCGTACTTTGACTGAAGAACCTTTGCAGACGGGTATATCAGTTGGTTTAGTTCTGCCAAATTAGGTTTTGTTGCATTGCATATTTCTCTTAAAAGCGAAAAACTCCAGGATAAATTGTACGTTTAGACGTATCCTTATTTCTGATTTTCCAAAGAGGCTTGCTTGCCAACATTTTAATGTGGGTTACCTTCAGTAGTTCTTCAATTTCTTTCTTAGTTCTAATATCTGCATATTTGTTTTCAAATTCGGTTGTTTTATGGTCCATTTCAGTTATATTTTTATCTCCCTAATAAGCGACTTCGGTCGATTTTTTAAAGCAATTTAACCCAATTAAGGCGAGAGTGCCACAATCTTGCAAAGAGTTACAGAGAGTGAAAGTAAGAGTAAAGAGGAGTGTTTAAGGAAAGGATAAAGAAAAGGACGGGGATCAAGATCAAGACAACAGAAGATGTCGATTGTCATTACATTTAAAATTTTGAAGATTATAGTCATCAGGGAAGAAAGTAAGAGGAAGGGAGTTCCACTGTCGGGAAGTGCAAGAGGAGAAGCTGTTGGAGTAGAAGAGGCGGTTACATTTAACTGTTTCGACAGTGAGAAGGTGGGACCGAGATGCCAACATGGTAGCACGCTTAAATTCATGCAGTTGGGGGCACCAGTGAAAATAGCTCGTTAGAGCAGTTGCCATGAAAATATTTGGAGAAAAGACAGAGAGAAGCCACATCACGTAAGTGACTGAAGTCGAAATGCCAGGTCAGGACCTATCACATTGTATATCCCTCTTTGGATTTTGTCATGAACCTCGTGATGAACAGCGGGGGCACCAGACCATAACCTTTTTAAAAACTTTGAATATTAAATCTTTGATTTTGTGGCTCATGCAAATATTGGATGTTATTTTTATTCATGGCTCACAGATATAGAGTGTCGTCTTCAACGGGAAGTTCATGTTGGCACATGGCGATATTAGCACTGACCCCTCCCTCGATCTTGGAACTTGTTAATAATTATTAGGGCTGTTGGTGCCCACCTCAGAGAAATTGGTGCTCTCACCTTCGTCTGTTTCCTGACCATTATGCTGTTTACTGCTTTGTTTTTTGCAGCACTCAACTCTTGATTTAGTTTCTGTTAATTCAGCATGTTGTAAAATGAAGCAAGGGTGAGTTGAGTGTGGTGGTGATGGAAAACTTAACCGATTGTTGCTCTTAAAAAGGCAAAGAAGAGAAAGAAACTTGAAGGAAACAAAATCAAACTGAGTCATAACGAGCGAGGTCACTGTCACAAAAAACACAGTATGGCTGGCGTCATTCAACATCCAGAGCAAAATGCGCCAAGGGAACGTCTTCACAAGACACCGAATCTCTGGTAATAGCAAAGCGACTTTCGCCAACTGCCCACTGTTTTTATTGACATGAGACAGTTGAAGAAGAAACGGATCTGGACAAGTTGCAGAGAGGCCCGTATCTGGACATGCCAAACTGTTTTGCTGCTAACGGGGAAAACACGGATGCAACTAGACTCACATGCAACCTTTCGTCGCGGTCAGCCCGGGGTGGATCCTGGTTTGTTCAATGGAATGATCTCTTCAATCCTGACCTGCCTTACCACACGTTGTGATTGTTTTGATTATAAGGAGGCCAAGATCGATTCGTCGCAGGTATCTTCGTGTTGGGCTGGTCCAAGTCGAGCGAAGTCGTGCAATAAAATTGGAAAAAGAAACAGCACTCGAAATATATATATATATATATATATATATATATATGATTACTATATATATATATATATCTATATATATATATATATATATGATTACTATTTTTATATCAATCCTGTGTACAACGTTTCGTTAGTAGTTGTGTTAGCATACAGGTGTTTGTCGACCCAACTCGGGCGCAACACTTGGTAAGCTGGTAAGTTTTTGGCTTGCAGTGTTATCGAAATTTGTTTTACTGTTTTGGTAAGTTTGGCTCAATGTTGAAGTCGGCGGTTCTTGTGTTTAGCAGGAAATGTGGAATCTCTCAGCGACATCCGTCGCTTCCCTACTCAGCTCTCTGACTGTCTCTCTGAACTCGAACTCAAACTCTCCGCATTCATTTTTATGGACTCCAACTAGAAACCGGTGCGGGGCAAGATGTAGTCTGGGTTTCGGTGAATCCCTTGATTTCTAACAAAATCTATGATTTTTGGTCTTGCGAAATCAAATTAGTTTATAATTTTGGAGAATTCTCCCTCTCTCATAGGGGGGATGCAGACATTGCTCCGCCCGGCTTCCTCCACCTTCTCTTGGTACCATCTCTCAATATTGCCCCCAGTGGGCGTGAGCAGCTCTTTCAACCTCCTTAATGTCTCCTCTGTGCCTAATACCCTTCAGTAGGTGCAGACAACACCTCATCCTTCCTCGATCGCTCTTCTGCGCCTGTCACCTCCAACATTCGATCGAAAATTGATAAAAAATATCGTTTCAAATGTACTTTTCTCATAAGTGAATTGATACCTACATTTGGTTTTCTCACCTCTAACCCAAGAGATACTATCTTAGGGATATTTTTAGTGCTCAGCTGTAGGTGTTCAATTCATTGTTTTTCATTCTTATATTCCGCGAAATGAATTCATTTAGCTCTAACTCAATTCTTCTCTTGTCAAATTTAGGCATAGGTTGTCATTGGCTGTCAACAGCTGATTTGTTCGCACAAACTGAGAATCGCTTTCAAGCAGTCATTTGTTCCATTATACATATTTCGATTCTCTCGGAACAAATCTATCAGCCTATTTTTCCGGCATTCGTTAACCCTTTTCATGCTAAGTTATTCATTTATTATCTCGTTTTCATTGATTTTCCAAGTCGTTATTATTATTAATTAACAGCAACCCAAATAGTGTTACACTTATATCTTTCACACCTCATTTGGTAGGCACGTTAATATGGTCTTCCTTGGGTTTATTTCATCTAACGTAGGAACAATACAACTTGCCGTTATTTTGTTCCCTTTCTCATTTATTTCTTTTGTTTTCTTTTGACTTTTGGCGATGGTAGACCCGGAGCGCCAGAGTTAACGACTTAGCTCGTTCTGGTGACTTGTTTGTCGAAAAAATAGATCCAGTGGCTAATTTTCCGCCCACCTTCAAATTCTGGCGGACGCACACTCTTGAACCATAGAAGGAGCAATGTAGTTTTTTGCTTGAACTCTTTTTTATGTCTTCGCAATGGGCTTACGTGGAGGCACGGTAGAGTAATTAGCGACTCGGATTGGTAAATTGGAGAGCCGAGTTCGAATTCCTGTCGAGCTCATTCTTTTATTGTTCTCTCTCTTTAATACTGTTTTTTTTCTCGTCGTATTCTCTAACGCTCAGTAACCTCTTGCATCTTACTTTGCTTGGTGTTAAATGATTGAAAAATTAAATTTAAATTTGTAAAGCTTTAATATTTAAATATTTAAGCTTAACAAATTTAGAATATTTCAATAAGAATCATCAATACAAGCACGTTAGGGACCTCGACGTGGTGCAATGGTTGGCATCCTTCTCTCTTTAAAACAAGCACGGTTGAATAGTGAGTTCGATCCTCTCTGGGTGCACCATATTTTTTTTGGCCTTGTACTATATCTAAGCTATGGGGAGGAAATCTGTTTGAATTGTTTGATGAATTCTTAAGTTAATGATTGAAGAAGCACATGGCAAGTACTCCGATAACAAAATATTTGTAGAAATTCCCCTATCAGATCGTTAAATATTTGAGCTTAACAACTTTAACAAAATATTGCAATAGCATTCATAAATAACAATGCTGGTCGTTACTTAAAGAAGTAAGAGGGTACAAATGAAATGATTAAAAATGACAACATTTTCCATTTCACTGAAACGGACGTTAAAACAATTTTTCCTGTTTCTTAATACATTTCTTAGTAGAGGTCAGCCAGTATTATACTAGCTTGCGCGATCATGTCTCTTTCGGTTAATGACTAGACAGATTTTCCAGTAGGTCGCCGTTTCTCTCTGCGATAGACTGGCTGCCAACCCTTTCTGTCCCGCTCTTCAAATCATAGTTAGGAAAAGAAGAGATGGATTCATGCCTTTTCCCAAGAGTTTTTGCGCGTAAGTAAATATAACGATCCCGACTGGAATTCGAGCTCTCCAATTTCTCATTCCGAGCGGATATCCATTAAACCACAACGCAGGTTCCAGGAGAGGTGTAAAATTGAATTAAAGCAATAAAAAACGGATATAATTAAGAGAGTGACAGAAAAAAAAGTGGAAATAATTATTATGATCTTGCATTAGAATCTATCTCGCACATTTTTAAGTCTACCATTCCCCTGAGCATCGAATATTGCTGTCACATCTGGTCTGGTGCTGGAATTGGAATTGCAATTAGTTCAAAATGTCGTTTCAAATTTCGCAGATGCAGCATCGAACACATTTCAGAACTTCGAACTCTTTGACTTTTCACTGGGCTCATGTGGAACCCATTTAGCGAATTTGTTCATTTTGCCATCTCCAGAAAAAAATTGGTGAAGAAACTCGATAAATGGATTCTACATGAATTCAGTATACATTATTATTATTATTATTATTATTATTATTATTAAGCAAACAAAATGATTGTCGTAACTCTTTGAATATTTTCTAACAGGTAAGAGAAGAACACGACTTAAGAAAAAGAAAAGAAAAAAAACTGTTTGACAATGTTAAACAATATTTCGAAAGTATTTCTGTCTTCTTAATGTTATATTAAAAAAAGTTTTAAGGATAAAATATATATAAATCTACAAAAGATTATAACTTTTTGTGCAAACGTTGCTTACTGACGGAATACAGTAATTGTGGCACAAGGTCGTAAAAAAGGGATGAGAGGGTCAAGGTTTGTCGACACTAGCTTTCCTATACCTAGCTAATCAGATTCACGACCCATTCATCCATTACAATTTATTCATTCACCATGAGAATCTACTGGTCACCATTCGCTCCAATATACACCAAAATATTAGATTGGCGCAAAAATAATGTCGTTTTCTCACATATGTTACTATGTGAGAAAACGACATTATTTTTGCACCAACCTAATACCTTACACACACAGGGTCGCTACTAAAAAATACCCCAAAATTTAAATATGTACAATTGTGTATACAAATATATATCAAATATATATATATATATATATATATATAAACATAAAACATTAGGCAGCATATAATTTACATACAAAGAAATAATCACACATAGAATCAATCAGAAATATTAATGCCATTAATGGTGACATTCGTCACTAGAAACATAATATATGCCTTAAATACTGTTAATGGCATTAATATTTCTGATTGATTCTATGTGTGATTATTTCTTTGTATGTAAATTATATGCTGCCTAATGTTTTATGTTTATAAAAAACTATTGATCCGCAGTACAGAAAAAATCCTATAAAAAAAACTACTACTAAGACATTACACTACATTATTGAACTATATGCTTAGTTCATGCCATATAAACTCAATTCACTTGTAAAAATAGAATACGTGGATTTAACACATCACAAGAAATATTTAAATAAAATTTTCACTTAAAATTTTGAAAAACTTATCGTTGTGTCTTTGCACGTTCCGAAATTTGTTCATAGCCGTCATTAATAGCAGACATTCAACAAACATTTTTCGGTCGACAATTATTTCGTCTTCAAGTTTTTGATTTTATAAGGAAAAAAAACACATGCCTGATGATGAATAGAGGACTAATCGTAAGTACTAGCATTTTAACATCAAATAAACTGAAAACTAATGACATCAATTGTTTCGACGAGGATCACTTCACTCTATGGATTAACAGTATTTATTTTATATTTCTGATTGATTCTATGCGTGATCATTTCTTTGTATATATATATATATATATAATGTCATCCACAGACAGACAGTTCGCTGTATCACAGCTCATCAGTGCGGAGAGACATCCGGTTGCCTCTAGCTAGGATCGAAACCCAACTGAATTGGTATCAGGCGGATATTCTACCACTAAGCTGTCGGCGTACGGTTGGGATGAGGATGGATTTTTAGCGTATTTATTTTAGGAAACACGCCCAGTTACCGACAGTGACTCAATTCGGCTTGCGAAGAGTCTCGCTATATAGCTATAATAGTCACTGTTTACAAACCCATACCTCAGCCCGAGAGTGCTCAACTGGAATTAATTCAGGAGCTAATATAATGTCATCCACAGACAGACTGTTTCGCAGTATATATATATATATATATATATATATATATATATATATCAATGAAATGGTGGGGGGATGATGGCCCCGAAAAACTTAAAATGAATGATGCTAGTAAGACCGTCCACCAATCAAAAATCAAGAGTGGCTGCTGTATTCTGTTTTCCGACAAAATCAAGAGGTTCTCTCGCTAAGCGAAGGAGATGAAAAAAAAAACATTACTTGTGAAAAGACGGCTGTACCGTTAATGAACGCATCAAACGGAAAATTCCAAGATGAAGATGAGATCACCATCATATTAAGTACGTTTCACTTTCATGCCTTCACGCTGGCGGCGTTTCATTCATTTCGACGAGTTGATTACCAGTACAGCCGTTTTTTTTTTCCATTACAAGACAAGCAACATTTATCAAAGACTTATAACTTTTTGAAGATTTATATATTTTTATACTTGAAAAATATTTTAAAAATATAGCTTAAAGACAGACATACTGTCAAAATATTGTTTAACATTGTCAAATAC
Organism: Acanthosepion lycidas; assembly: GCA_963932145.1. Classification (NCBI taxonomy): domain Eukaryota; kingdom Metazoa; phylum Mollusca; class Cephalopoda; order Sepiida; family Sepiidae; genus Acanthosepion; species Acanthosepion lycidas. Next base: position 65,068,048 of record OZ010599.1, on the reverse strand, counting down.
TGTATTTTTTTTCTTTTCTTAAATCGCGCTCTTCTCTTTATTATTATTTTTTTCCAGTAGTGACAAAATTTTAATTTAACTTTGAACAAAGTATTTATAAACAAAATGTTTTTTGCTATTCTCTGCCAGCTGCAAAAGCATTACCTCGCACCATCACAAGTGAGACACGCTGCAAGAGCCACACCGTTTCGCGTGGCTCGTCTCTTAATCGAGACGCCTTCCCGCCAACCCTCCGAAGGAACGCCATCGAACGAGGGCCAATAACCCCTGAAGTCTCCACTACCACAGGAGTAAAAAAAAAAATCTATCAGCAAGAGAAGAATATTTAAATATTTCTTTTTATCTCCGCATACTTAAATTATCGGTCGAAAATGTATTGTGAAAGGTCGCATCCCAAATTAACGACTTTCCTATTTTAAAAGGGAAAATGGTAATACCATCCGACCACTTTCCAGCACCACGGTCAAGGCCTATGGGTTCGATTTGGGAAGGGAACCCAGCTGCATCCAGACCTCTTCTGATGATGTCGTTTATTGCTGCGTGCTTTGGAAAGCGGCTGCACTACGACAAGAGAGAGGATGCACACCAAACTCATCAATGGAAGCTCCACATCTGCATCTGTGACCCTCACATATTATTATTATTATTATTATTATTATTATTATTATTATTATTATTTGTGTATGTTATGTTTCCTGCGTTGCATTCAGACAATAGTCCTTTGGCCCTATAAGAGAATGGTCATTTAATTGATAGCACCTTTCTTAGTATATAGGATATTACTAGTACGACGATCTTCTGGGTATCTTGTACGTATAAATTATTATTATTATTATTATTATTATTATTATTATTATTATTATTATTATTATTATTTCCTTTGATTTCTGGTGTGTACTCAGTTCATTCCGGGTCCCGACCAGTGACCTAAGGTCCGAAATGATATGACATATTCCACTGAGCAAAAAAAAAAAATAAAAAAATAAAAATAACACATATTTTACATAGATAAAACTCTTTGTAAGGTGTGGTCTGTACTCGTGAGAACATTTTTTTGTATTTCTTTAAGGCATGGGCTTCCAGGAATCCCTTCAATTAGTCTGTTGGAATATTTTCCAATCGATCCGAGGGCTCCACGTACAACTGGAATTGGTGATGTTCTCATTTGCCATATTTTTGAGATTTCGATTTCAAGGTCCTTGGATTTTGATAGTTTTTGAAGATCTTCAAAGATACATTGCAGTCTGCAGGAACTGCCACATCAATAAGGAGACTCTTTTTGGCTTTGCAGTCTCTAATCACGATGTCTGGGCGATTAGCTTTGATTTATCTGTGTGCATTGTGAAGTCCTATAAAATGTTTACAGGTCCTATTGCCATAACCGGGTTTTGGTGGTGTTGATACCAATTTCTTGCAGTTTCCTTTCCGTGAAAGTTGCAGATTTCCCAGTGCAGATATTGGCCCACTCTGTCATGCCAGGTTTTATATTCAGTGGGGGTGTCAATACTGTGTAACCTGATACAAGTTAGTTAATTGTTTCTGGATATTTATCACAGAATCTGCATTTTGGGCTAACACAATTTTTCAGTATGTTTGCTTAGTAATTTATAGTTAGCAAGCATTGGTCCTGTGCAGCAAGAATAAAATCTTCGGTTTCAGCTTTTAACCCTGCACTACATAGCCACTGATGTTTACGGAGTTTGTCTACATCAGCTTTTGTCTGGTACGGGCAGAGTATTGACCGTGAAGCACAGCTTATCTTGTCATCGTTTATGTATCTGGTCAGTTGCATTTGCTTTTGACTTTTAAAAAAAATATTTTGCAGCTTCATTTGGTGTATTGTGCTTCACTTGTATTTCTTCGCCCTTTTGAAACTCCATTTTGAACTTGTTGGATTCCTTTATCACTGAATAAAGTCGCTTACTACTTTCATGTTCTTTGACACATATCAGCATCCAGTCTGCTGTATTTTTCTTTGAAGGCCAATGTTATAGTTTTGGAAGACAGTTTTAGTTGAACTAATCCTCTGCCGCCTTCGGATCTTGGCACATACAGACAATCAACATCAGTTTTGCGATGATGTATGCAGTGGCAGGTGAGAAGCTTTCTTGTTCTGGCGTCCATTCGCTTAATGTCAGTTATGGTCCAGTTAAGAATGTTGAAACTGCATTGCACGACAGGGACAGCCAAGATTTTTATGACTGATATCCCTTCGTTTTTTTAAAAATTCACCTCAGAATTCAGTACCAGACGCACACGCCTGTAGTATTCCTTTCTTACCTTCTCCTTCATTTGGGTATGTTGTATTCCATCTCCTTCGCTAAATCCTGGGTACTTATAGGTTTCTTGTTTCAGTTCTCTAATCTTTGTGACAAAATCTAAATCTATTGATTTTATTTCGGTAATTCTTCCTTTCTTGAATGTTACTTTTGTACATTTATCTGATCCCAAATCCATAGCTATGTCGTTTCTGAAATATTTTATAGTATTAACGATACCCTTCAACTCATTGTTGTCTTTGGCAAAGAGTTTGAGATCATCCATGTAGAGTAGGTGATTGAGTACGTTTTTGTTTAGTTCTTGACCACAGCTATTATTATTATTATTTTTATTTTCTTTGCTTTCTGGCGTTTACACATTTCTTTCCAGGTCCCACCCAGGGACCTAAGGTTAGAAATGGCATCATGACACTTTTCACTGACAAAAAAAAAAAAAAAAAAATTATTATTATTATTATTATTATTATTATTATTATTATTATTATTATTTCCTTTGGTTTCTGTTGTATACTTATTTTCTTCCAGGTCCCAACCAGAGATCAAAGGTCAGAAATGGCATCATGGCATTTCCCACTGAACATCTGTATAAAAAAACAAACAAACAAAAAACACCCTAAGATCACAGACATTTTACATAGATAAAACCCTTTGTAAAGTGTGAGCTGTACTTGTGAGAACATTTTTTGTATTTCTTTAAAGAATGAGCTTCAATGAGTCTATCGTAACATTTTCCAATCAATCCGAGGGCTCTAACAACAACTGGAATTACTGATGTCCTCATCTGCCACATTCTTGGGATTTCCACTTCAAGGTCCTTGTATTTCGATAGTTTTTGAAGATCTTCAAAGATACATTACAATCTGCAGGAACTGTAATTTTGATAAGAAAGTACATTCCGTTTTTGTGGTCTTTGCTCACAATGTCTGGGCGATTGTCTTTAATTGTTCTGTCTATGTATTATTATTATTATTATTATTATTATTATTATTATTATTATTATTATTATTATAAAACCATTTCGGGACATCACTTGTTGAAATTCTGACAACCATTATCTAATACATTTCTCTGACACTTTGACATGGGTTTTGTTCGACTAGTGTTTTCAGATGTTGATTGTGAATTGCCGATGGATATCCTCTACCACCTTTGATCTTTAAGCCTCGTATCTTCTTTTTTGGTATTTCAGAAATCAGCTCCGTACTGTTCGTTCACAAGTGGATCACATTGGACTATTCTCTGTTAACGCTGGTAGCAGTTTGAGAAGGTATTATTTGAGCTCATACCAAAAAAAATAGACACATCTCTTCTTTTTTTTTCATGTTCAAGATCAGAGGCATATGAAGTTTTAGGTTAAATTCCTAAAGAAAAACTTTTGGTTCAATCTCGTATCCTTTAACAGATATATTTTTTATCTGATGTCTCTTCCATATCTATGTGTTCTTTTGTTTATAGTCTTTAAATATAGTCTGTTCTTGTTGGTTGCATGGTTTGAATGTCAGACAAAGAAAAGGGATGGAGTTGTGGGTAGAGGTTTCAATTCGTAATCTTACCCGTATTGTGATAATCAACACAGGTTAAGTGAATGATCTGTGTTTGGTTCTCATTCACTAATAAAAAAAAAATATTATCTGTTCTTTTTCTTTATTTCTTTCTTTCTCACTGAAAGCAAGTTGCGTTCCTAATGTCTTTTCCGTCTTTTCAAGTGAAATAGGACATTATTTATGATAATATACAGGATAATTTTATTTTTCCTCCTTTTTCTTTCTTTCTTTCTTTCTTTCTTTCTTTCTTTCTTTCTTTCTCACTGAAACCAAATTGCATTGCTATGTCTTTTCCGTATTTCCACGCGATCAAAACGAAATAGTCCATTATTTATAAGGTATTGGCAAGGCGTAACGGTCTTGCTAAATAAGGGTGGGACAAACAGAATTACAATAAGATTATTATTATTATTATTAAAGAGAGTCATATCTAATTTTCAAGCATCAAAAACGAAAAAGCTAAAAGGCCAAGGACCCTTAAACAACTTGATTCATTCTGACGTTCATCCAAAAAATAAATAAGAAATCGTTCCTCTTCCATTTTTCCGTTTACCTAAAAATTTTAATGCAACTTCTTTGCATAAAACATGTCTGCTCGTAAAATAAGAATTGTCACTTCCAATAAATAAGCAGACGATACGAAGGTGCCCGCGTCTTCCTCTCGGTTTTGTGCGCATAACTTTTCACTTTATTAATCTTTTTCATTTTATTTTATTTCATTTGATTTGATAAATCTTGTTCTGGGAGAAGAGAAAAAAAATTCCTTCTGGTTTTTAATAAGAAGTTATCATGTTTTTATTCGTTTTCTTTCTCTCTTTCCTATTAAGGACATTTGTAAAAAAATAAAAATAAAAAATTAATAAAATACTTTATTAATCTGCAGTAGAAAGTTGTATCCAGGCGGAATAACTTATTTTAATAATTCCGTTAATACGGGGTTTTAGCCACACGATTTAAAAAGAAGCATAATAAATAAATAAATAAAAATAAAAAATAAACCAGATGACCTTACAAAAAGATATAACACAATCTTTAATAAAAACTAATTAAATAAAATTTTACTACGTCACCTCAGACATATCTGCTCTCCCGACATAAATAGATACTTAGTTAAAAATATATTCTTGCACGAGTGCACTGTCTACGGAAGTAATAGTCCCTTTCCAACTTTCCTGACCTGGCTTCTCGACTTCAGTTACTTGCCCACTTTCCTAAAATGGCGTCTCGGCTTCAGTCACTTTCCCTCTTTCTGGACCTGGCATCTCGGATTCAGCCATTTTCTTACGTTCTTGACTTGGCCGAGTAAACTTTCCAACCTACCTTAAATGGCGTCTCAGATTCAGTCACTTTCCCTCTTTCCAGATCTTGCATCTCGTTTTCAGCCACTTTCCTACTTGCTTAAAATGGCATCACGGCTTCAGTCACTTTCCCATTTTCCTGAAACGGCATCTCGGCTTCAGTCATTTTCCCTCTTTCTAGATCTCGCATCTCGGCTTCAGTCACATTCCCACTTTCCAGATCTGGCATCTCGGCTTCAGTCTCCCACATTCTTGATCTGGCATCTCGGCTTCAGTCATTTTCCCTCTTTCTAGATCTCGCATCTCGGCTTCAGTCACATTTCCACTTTCCAGATCTGACATCTCGCCTTCAGTCTCCCACATTCGTGACCTGGCATCTCGGCTTCAGTCACTTTCCCACTTTCCTGAAATTGCGTCTGGGCTTCAGTCACTTCCCTACTTGCTTAAAATGGCGCCAAGGCTTCAGTCACGTTCTCAATTTCCTGAAATAGCATCTCGACTTCAGTAACTTTCCCTTTTTCCAGACAGCTGATCTCGGGATCAGTCAATTTCCAACTTTCCTGAAATGGGATTTCGGCTTCAGTCACTCTTTCCAGACCTCGCGTCTCGGATTCAGTCTCCCACTTTCTTAACTTAGCATCTCAGCTTTAGTCACTTTCCCCACTTTCCTAAAATGGCGTCTCGACTTCAGTCACTTTCCCTCTTTCCAGAGCTCGCATCTCGGTTTCAGTCAATTTTCTGATCTGGTGTTTCGGCTTCATTCATTTTCCCTCTGTCGTTAATTTTCCTTCCTTGTGCCTTTTCTATAAATACTTTAATGGTAATTATTTGGATGAACTCTCCTCTATAATACCTAGACTTTATGAATTTAAGCGCATTACAAGATTATATTGGCTAGATGAACCCTTAAGTTCTTCGCTAACAATTTCTTTTCTCACACTTATCACTTTTGGAATTCTCTTCCGGCCGCAAGGTTTTCAGGCAACTTTGATTTTGGGAAATGGAATTTTTATTGTTAATTCCTGTCTTCTTTATTACTCTTTATTTTTTTTTTATATATATAGTTTTCTCACCTTAATTATGCTCTTTTTCTTATTTTTTCACACTCAATAACCCATTGTTTCTCAGTGGATTTGCTGTCTTGCATGGAATGAAATGATATATATATATATATATATATATATATATATATATATATATATATATATATATATATATATATATGTGTGTGTGTGTGTGTGTGTGTGTGTGTGCGCGTGTGTGTGTGTGTGAAAAGATAAAGAAAAATAGGAAACGTTTAACAATCTAACATGTTTCACTTTTATTAAGGTTTCACTAGAGAGTGAGATATGGACAAAAATAAGAAAATCTGTTATAATCAACCAATTTCTTCATTCTTTTTCTCCATATCTCATTCTCTGATGAAGCTTTAGTAAAAGTGAAACATGTTAGAGTGATAAACGTTTCCTATTTGTTCTGTCGGACTCCGATCTTTATTTGATCCCAACTCATCATATATATATATATATATATATATATATATATATATATATATATATATATATATATATATACCCAAGTATATGATTGGTGTATATGGAATGAATTCCAATAACCAACAATTACTATTCTTAAAAGAGTGCTCAATACAAAGTAGAGCAGATATAATTATTCATTTTAAAAATTTATAACATAAATATGTTATAAAATCACTACAAAAATAGCCATTTTGTTTCAACACCCTCGGTGTCTTATCAAGTGATGACGTTGAATGTAAAATAAATGGTTTTAAAAGTTTCAAATTAATTAACAATCCTTCGCAAGGGGAAAACGTTGTTACAAAGGCTAGATGGACCAATCAAAACACAAGTATAGGAAAATTCAAAAAGCTTGATAACAAAGTCATGTTATAATATCTATTCAGATGTTTAAAATATGGGTAGTATTAAAAAAGAATTTATTCCAACGAATAATTACTAAATTATATGATAAAATTTAATATTAAAATTTAAAACTGCTAATTACAAAATCAAAATTTAAAATTTAGTCGCTATTAAGTTTACAACTATAAAATTACTGAGGAGAAAAGAAGAAATATATATGTTATTCAATTTATTTCTTCATTGAAGTTACTTTAGCTAATTTAATATCCGGTCCTTTTACAATGTATACATTTTATTCCTAATAGTGTGTGAATGGGGTCCTAAACTCACGCGTAAAACAAGCGCAATCAGATACTAATATATAAGCACCAAGACATATTTATATATATATATATACACACACAAAAAGAGACGAGACAGAGAACATCTTCACGGTTTGTCATGAAAAAAAAAAAAAAAAAAAAAAAAAAAGAGGAAGTGGGGGAAGGGAAACCAACACACACGTACATACATACACAATTAAAAGTGAATGCACTTTCCATACACATAGATATCTATAAATACATGCACACACATCCACAGACATTGACCCAGACAATCGGATACCACAACCGATAAATATTTAAGACAGAAAATGTCATTACATGAATGCTAACAACCTATTGAAATATAACTTAAGCGAGTAAAGATAAAAATGATTAAAAATAATATTATTTAATATATTAAAATAGTGTATGTAAATATAAAATCGGACATCAAAGTCAACACCCATCGGTAACTACGATGTCCAGCTCATATACATATATATATATATATACACACACACTTCTGATAGGACTTCTAGATCTATATATATATATATATATATATATATATATATATATATATGAAAACGCATATATATATGAAATGTCAGTGAGAAGAAAGAACAGTAAAAGAATAGGATTTGAGGAAGAGAGAATTTTGCGACGCTGCATTTAATTTTGTGAAGATCATAGGGTGGGAGGGAAGCGATAAATTGAAGGGAGGGTTCCACAGGTAAGAAATGCGGTAAAAGGATCTATTAGAATAGAACTTACGGTCGCATTTAGCTATTTCAGCACGCGATTAGTAGTACGCATAAATTCATGCGATCGAGATACCAAAGAGGAGAGCCCATTAGAACAATTGGCATAAAAAACATTTATAGAAAAGACAAAGAGAAGCCACGTCACGGTGGTGTGAAAGTGACTGAAGTCGAGATGCCAGGTCAGGATTGATAACATTACGGATCCTTCTTTGGATTTTGTTGAAAATCTCGAGTAAATATATCAAGAGCACCAGACGAGATATGGCAGCAATATTCAATGTACGGACGAGTGGTAAATTTATAAATTTTCTCAATCAATTCAGTTAGGAAAATTGTTTGGTACGCTATAGTGAACCAACTATCCCAGTAGTTTTTGGTTTTTAGCATATTCGCATAATTTTCCGAACTAATATTAAGAATTGGCTGACCGCTTTCTGAGCACACCTACCTACCGGAGCAGCTAGTTAATCCCTATTGCAGCCATCTGCTCAGACACATATCTTTTTTTTTCAACACTCATTGTCCCATCTACAGTTTATACTTCAACAATGCAGAGTAGAGCTTGCTTACAGTTTCTGGGAGAGGGAGTTTGTAAACGGTGTAAACGACAGTTTGAATAATGCCATTACACTCACAGACTCAGTCACGATAAATTGTGACCCTGTGCTTGGGCCAATATAGGTCGTTTATAGTTGAGTCTGTAAGTATTTACTTAGTTTGGGGATAGGTAAATTTTGGTCATATAGACTAAAATATATACGACCAAAATTTACCTATCCCCAGACTAAGTAAATACTTACAGACTCAACTATAAACGACCTATATTGACCTATCCGCAAACCGAGTAAATGATTATAGACTAAAATATATACGACCAATAGTCACCCATCCCCGAAGCAAGTAAATGCTTGTAGACTCAAATATAAAGGACTAATATTTACCTATTCCCGAACCAATTAAATACTTACAGAAATAAATATAAATAAAATGTTTATTGCGATATTAAATTACCGGTTTTGTCATGTAAAATCAACCACTGCAAACCTAAGTTGATTTTTTTTTATCTGGTCTCAAACACCACCAACACTTAGTGGTGGTCGCAAAATATGCAGGTATCTTAGCCACGAGGCTCGCCAGACATTCATCAATATTAATATTCCTTAAACTAGTATAAAACATATGGAGTAAGAGGATTGTGTTACTTTTAATCCATAATACCTTGTCCATGAAAATTAGCATTCGAAAGCTATTTTTTAAATTCTTACGACGATAAATTCTAATATCGAATACTGACACCTGGAGGATAAACGTCGTTGCATAAACCACTAAGCCTATTTTTTTTTTGTACACTCGAATTGACACTTGGACCTTTAAACATCCGATCCCGAGCTTTAATTACTTAGCTTTTACCTCAGTTAGATAAAAAAAAAAAGCTTAAGACATTGAAATAAAAATAGATTTTCTGAATGGCATTGATAGTGTTCTTCGATAACGAAATATCTCCTGGTCTTTCAGAAGCGTCTTAAAATTTGATACAAATCTTGTCCATTTGTTGGTAGCTGACGGTGTGCAAAATTATTAAATTACGCGCCAATTTAGAACTGGCAACATTTACAGCGAAGTCCTAGAATGCTTATTATTATTATTGATTTAGAATTATCGGATCAAAAATAATGCGAACGCAACCTTTCAAGCTAAGGTGTAAACGCGCATGCGTAAAATGAATATCTACCAAAAGAACAGAACGTGGATTCGGCGAGCCAGGTTCGAATTCCGGCTTATGTTCACTTTCGCACAAATATAAGAAAAACATTAATGTTAAAATTTTATTTTTATTATTTAAAAATGTTAGTCTTCAATAAATGTTTAATCGTCTAGCTTGTTTTTTTTAATACACATTCTCTTGAGAGAAGTGTATTATTATAAAGGTCAGACGATTTGTATTCAAAATTGCTACAATTTTGCGCCAAAACTTTTTGAATTATCTATTTCCAGTTTATGGAAAAATTATTTTTTTTGTATATATTGATCACTGAGAGTCGTGGTAGTAGAGCAGAGGTATGCCGAATTTTAAAAATAAATAGAGTATAGGTCAATAGATATGAGAAGAAGAATTTTGACAGCAAAGGGACAAGGCAGGTCGTCAACTTCAAAGAAGGCATTTGTCATCAACAAGAAAACATTAAAGAAAGCACCAGTTACAAGCCAGCCGCGGAAAGACCAAAAGTTCAAGTGAAAATACTCATGTGGTTGGACAGCTAAAAATTACTGTACCCCAGAAATGCTCGTTGGGCAAGTGAAAGTGAAAGTAGTGTTTTTTAATTTTTATCTCAAAGGCTGTTGAACCTTTGTTCTTTTATTGCCTTGCATTGTTTTCTATTTTTGTCATTTTTAAATCCTTTTCTTTTCCCAAGCTGCAATCTTTTCCTGTTTTTCGCTGGTAATCCTTTCTATCTGAAATTGTTGTCCTGCCTGAATAGACGCACAAAAGGAAATTTTTGAGCAAACTTTGTATTTGTACCTTGTTCGTAATTATGCGAATAAATGTTTCTTTTAAGCATTTCCCAACAAGCAAGGCGGGAGTGCCACTAGCACGCAAGGGGTAACAGAGGATTGAGAGCAAGAGAGTAAAGAGGCATGATAGAGGAAACAATAAAGAGAAGGACGGGGAATAAATCAAGGCATCTGTAGATGTCGATTGACATTACATTTGAATATTTGGAAATTATAGCTATCAGGGAAGCAACTAACAGGAAGGGAGTTTCACACATGGGAAGTGCGAGACATGAAACCATTGGAGTAGAAGAGACGGCTACATTTAAGCGTTTCGACAGTGAAAGGGTGGGACTGAGATGCCAACCTACGTCTTTCCTTTTAAAATTTTACGTAGTGGTTGTCTTCTTTTGCAATTTTGTACTTATTATTATGACTTGCTGTTTCTACTAAGTTTTTGAGTATGACGCAAGAACTTGGATTTGGTAGGGATAACATTTTATATTCATCAATCGCTACTCTCCTCAGCCATAGTTTCTGATATAATAGAATATGCATACACCTGTGTTCCCCTCCTAACTGGAATATGATTGCCTGGTGTCCGTCATAAATACAGACGAACGTGTAGGTACGACAGGGTTTAAGTCTATGACGACGCCCATTGGACTACGCCATTGGCTATCCTATTGGTATACACTTCTTACCTGCGACTACAACGCGTACCAGTCGATTATTCTACTTGGTTATAGTAGCCAAAACCACTTAGCTACTTCGTTCAAATATGTCCCTTCCCGGGACATATCATGTATCTACCCCAGTCTGTCCATTATCTATCTATCTATCTATCTATCTATCTATCTATCTATCTATCTATCTATCTATCTCAGTCTGTCGATTATGTATTGATATAATGGAATATGCATACACCTGTGTTCCCCCACCCTCACTGGAGTGTGATTGGCTGGTGTCCGTCATAAATACCGACGGACGTGTAGGTACGAGAGTCAGAAGAGCCTTAGTCTGAGAGCTAAGTCTATAAAGATGCCCATTGGACTACGCCATTGATCTACCCTTCTTACCTGCGACTACGACGCGTACCAGTCGATTACTGCTACCGTATTCTACTTGGTTATAGTAGCCAAAACCACTTAGCTACTTCGTTCAAATATATCCCTTCTCGGGACATACCAGTTTCAATAGCGGGATAGATATCACGCTCTAGCCTTGGCTGGCAACTACTCTAAGAGACTGAGAAATTTTATATGCAAACCGTGGAGAAGGCATCGGAAAACTTCTCCACTGTCTTTTCCATGAAGCCATGGCAATTCACAGATAGTACAGAAAAGGAAGTTCTGAAGAGCCTTGAAGATTTTAGATTTAGCTGTTAAAATAACACAAACAATTGCTTTGTGAATTGTTACGAATTCATTTTGAATTTGTGGAAAAAATATTTTGTATTTCGTGACCAATCAGAGACGTTGTCTCATGCTCTAATAAAAGGACTCCGGTGAGCAGATAACTTCAGAAAGTACTTAGTCGGCAAGGCAGAAAGTCGTGAACAAGCCGGACAGCGGAAGGGTTTTTGACAATTCACTTATGAGTATAGCAGTCACGACAAGATCAAAAGACACTCAGCTTTCGCAAAGGACACTGTCGACGAAGACCCCCCCCCAAAAAAAAACCCAAAACAAAGAAATTCCGAAATATGGTTAAATGCCCCAGTGGTACCACGAAGAAAATTTCCGAGGTCCAGCACTCAGATTATTTTGAGGACCCCTCTCATCGGAAAAGAAGATGCTGGCACAAACAAACTCGATCTAGCATGTTTTAGCAGACTTTTTAAAAAGCCTGTCTTACTTGGCAACCCTTGCGATCAAGTGTGATTTGAAACGAGAATTAGACTTTAAGGAACTCATTGCGAATTTTGCTTCAATGAGAGTTCGAAAAATTCACTTTTAAGCTGATTTGGAACTGGTTTTAGCCTTTTTATTTCTTTCAATAAAATGCAGATTCGTAATTTTGCTCTCTACTTTTTGTAAAGAAGGCTCCTTCCAAACACCTAAAGGTATTTTCTTGAGGCCCGTTGGGTTGCGAGGTCCGACACATTTGTTCCGGCTGTCCCTCCAACCCTTACGCCACCGCCGGGCCCCAGGATAACCTAACAGAAAGAAAATATGAAAAAAATTCTATATCGTACAATGTTCCAGAGGCGTCCGTGCGATTAGTCAAAAAAGATTTTTTTTCTGTTTTTTCTATTAGATGGGTGAACCTTTGTTATTCTGAATTTTGCTTTCTCAAAGTTGGTTTTTTCACGTTCAAAAGTTGTTTTGTTGTATATTTGAATTGTTATCCTGTCTTAAGTATAGTATAAAGCGAACAGAACGACATTTTGAGAAAGCTCTTGTATCATAAAATGGATCAAGTCCGACAATTATTTAATATATTTTCTGTTTATACGTTATTTTTGTAGATACAATTTATTTAAGTAAAAGCTTTTTTTTTTTTTTTTTTTTTAAATTAAACCGTATTAATTACATTTAATGGCCTGTACGGCCAAGAAATTTCGTAGAAAATGCGTTCTCCGACAGTAATCGAACATGTATTCCTATACGGAAACCGTCATTTGGCCTGACGTGATGTTCCATTCAACTACAGAGTCGTTTCTGTTTGCCAAGTCCGAATTATTGTTTATAAACAGAAAAAAAAAACAACAAAATTTTATGGCGCAACACCAACATTTATTCTTTAAAATAAAGTCCCTCATTTGCGACGATCTTCTGGCAGCAATCAACCAGCATCCGAATCTGCCCCAGATACCAGTTCGCTTGGCTTTGAATTAAAAAAAAAACTGTACACAAGGGAAAGGTATGAATCCTCCACTTCTCCCCCAGCTATGGGTAAATAGCAGAACAGACCGGGTTCTATAGCCCTGGATGGCAACTGGTCTACTCCGGAAAGAAATGGAAACCTAATGCGGGGAAAAATCTGCCTCGTCAGTCATGTATCGAAAGATACATGATCGCCTAAGCGTGTATCACGCATGGCACATAACTGACTGAAATTCACTTACGCGCTTATATCCTTGAGGAAGGTGTGAATACGCTTCTTCTCCTCCCAGCTATGGGTAAATAGTAGAACAGACCGGGTTCTATAGCCTTGGATGGCAACTGGTCTACTGCAAAAAGAAATGGCAAACTACTGCGGGAAGAAATGTGCCTTGTCAGTCATGTATCAAAAGATACATGATCGCCTAAGCGTGTATCACACAGGGCATATAACTGACTGAAGTAAATCAGGACTTTCTGGCCAACTTCGTAGAATCTTTTTTGTTCAAAGAGTTCAGACTGTATTTACTCTCCTTTTTTTTTTGCTTTGTTTCGGTACTTCCCTATTTCGTTTGAGTGTTTCGTTGTTTTGTTTGTGTGTTTTTGTTTCTGTTGCCTTTTTCTTTGCTTTGTTTGTGTATTTCATTGTTTCCTATGAGCGTTTCTTTCTTTCTTTGTATGTTTTATTTTTTTTTTTTTCGTTTGTGTGTTTCTTTGCTTGGTTTATGTGTTTCATTCTTCGTGTATTTCATCGTTTCGTCTAAGCTTTTCATTTCTTTGTGTGTTTGTCGTCTTTACGTGTTTGCTTCGCTTATGTGTTTCATTTTTTCGTTTGTATTTCTTTGCTTCGATTGTGTTTCTTTGTCTCGTTTTCTGTGTTTCATATAAGTGTTTTATTGTTTCATTTATGTTTGTCTTTGTTTCGTTTCGTTTTCTGTGTTTCATTTAAGTGTTTTATTGTTTCGTTTATGTTTTTTCTTTGCTTCGTTTGTTTTGTTCCGTTTTCATCTGAGTGTTTCGTTTGTTTTTCTTTGCTTTCTGTGTTTCATTTGAATATTTTATCGGTTCATTTGTGCGTTTCATTGGTTCGTTTCAGTGTTTCTTGCGTGTTTCTTTGTTTCCTTTGCATGTCTCTTTGTTTCGTTTGTAAGTTTTCATTTGTTTCTTTGTTTCTTAGTTTCTTAGTTTCTTTCTTATTGATTTCTTTCTTTCTCTTCTTTTCCTCCCTTTCATTATTTCCTCTCTCCCTTTCCTTTCACTTCTTATACGCACATATCATGATTTATGTGCTGTGTCCTTTAAGGACTTCAGCTATCATGGCTTTCCACAGCTTCCTAACCCTTGTAACTCTTCGCAAAGATTTTACTCTTTATCTAAATTTTAATCTTTGTTTCCGTTCTGTCATCTATTCACAAAAATATATATTGGCAAAATGTCTTCTTTATAATAATCCCTACCGATTACAATTTGGTACTATATATATATATATATATATATATATATATATATATATACATATATATATATATATATATATGATGAAATAGATTAAGTCTGATAATTATTTAATACATTTTATGTTTATAGGTTATTAGTAGATACAATTTATTTCAATTTATTTAGGTAAATTCTCTGTTTTTAATTAAATATGTTTATATGTATAATTTTTTAAAATTATATATATATATATATATATATATATATATATATATATATATATATTGCCAATTCAAGAAAGAAATTCGGATTACAAACACAGAAAATGTCTCTTATCGAGAATATTTAACATTGAAAAACAAAAGAAAAAATGAATTATTTTTAATAATATGTGGAAATCTCCGTTTTTACCTGAAGACTGTCATGAGACCAGAAACACGTGTAGTGTAACATTATGTAAAACAAAGCATAATATTTTTTTCTAAATAAATCCACATTACAACCAAAAACGTTACGTTTACGGCACCTCTCTTCTCTTCTTTTTAATATACATACTTTTCTCTCGTTGGAACCACTACAACCTCTTTCCTTATATATATATATATATATATATATATATATATATATATATATATATATATATATATATATACACAAGTATAGGGTTGGTGTATACGGAATAAATTCCAATAACCAAAAATACTGTTTTTAGCTGAGTGCTAAATACAGAGAAGGGCAAATATAATTTATTCAAAAATTATAACACAAACATGTTATAAAATCACTACAAAAATAGCCATTTTATTTCAACACTTCTGGTGCCTTATCAAGTGATGGTGTTGAATGTAGTGTTTTAAAAGGTTCAAATTAACAAACCACCTCTGATAGGGGAAACGCTGTTACATTGTTATCATTTTCGAATAAATTATATATATATATATTTATATATATGTATGGGTGTGTATGTTAAAGAAAAACAAAGACCGTTGGTAGAAGCAACGGACAACTTGTCAAAACCTAAATTCTTATCTGGATATGTTCCAGAATAAATGCGACAATAAAGGAAAAAAGGCCTGAAAGCAAACAACTTACTCAGTAAATTAAAGTGCCCGAAGCCTAGATTGCTTCTATCGGGGATCGGTTAACTATTTGCCCATAGCTGGGACCCTGCTACCACCCCGGGTCTGGGTGTACCTTGGAACGCCAGCAATTAAGAGGGGGTTCCACGCTCCTCAAAACCTCCTGATCAGAGGCCTTGCTGTGAGACGTGGTTTATCGTCTTACCCAAGATGCGGATGTAGCTTATCGTCATACCAAGGACTGATGTATGTATGTCTATGCATGTGAAAGTGTCATCCTCACCGCAAAAAAAAAAAAAAATCACAGAAGAAAGTCACCTTCATCATACACAAATAATCAAGCACAAATAAGCATAAATAGATCCATCAAAAAAAGAAAAAAAAACAGTTTGTCTGATGATCGCAAAAGCGTGAAACCCAGGGTTACAGACTAATATCCATACAACTGAATATGTTGGCTCTATCACAGATATTGAGCACTTTCCACTAAGCACGAAAGATGTTCTGACGATCATTTAAGTGGCAAAAACATCTATGAACAATGCAATATTGATTTGTATAGCCACATCATTGTTCATATCTACAAAAGCTCTATCCTGTCGTTGGAATCTCTCCCCTGTAAATATATTTATAAGCACACAGAAACATTTTACAGTCGGAAAGAATAAGTTTCCTTTTTGCTTCTATTTTCTTTAAAACTTGGTCATTGCTCACTTCTTCGGTCCATGGTATTCTCAACATCGTTCTGTAGAACCAGATTCCTCGTGCTTCAAGTCTCTCCTTCATCTCTAAGGAGATTGTCCAGCACTCATTGCCATACAGGAGGACAGATATGACATAGCAGTTTAGTACTCTTTACCTTGTTTCTAGCGATTTTTTCCCTATTTCTCAGTACTCTGTTTAGCTTGGAAGTCATCTTTGGCTATCCCAATACGTCTTCGTATTTCGGTGCCACACTTTCCGTCTCCTTTAAATTAATGTGTAATGCGTCTTTAACTAAAATCATAAACTTAACAGATATACACTAGGGGATTAACCTCAATCTAACTTTACCTTAGATTATCGTACATTCATATCCTGCTAAATCTTAATAAATACATCTAGGATGTAAAAGTTCAGGATTCTAGGTATTTAACCTATATAAATATGTTTCTCCGAATTTAATTAAAAATCACCTAGGTTTTTAACTTAAATTTCTTGGTTGATTATACAAAAAGCTTATACTAATGTATATTTAATTTTTTAAACATTTTTTTAGCTAATTTTGAAAAGACTTTTTAAAATGTTCCGAACTAGACACTTTTTTTTAATATTATTTACAGAATTTGTTGAATAAACTACAGGGAATTAACCCCGACCTAACTTTTCCTTAGTTTAAAGTACATTCATATCCTGCTAAATATTAATAATCTAAGACATTCTAGATATAAATTTGTTTCTCTGAATATAATTAATAATCATTTAATTAAAATTTCTTAAGTATATTTAACTTCTTGGTTAATTATATAGAAAGCTTATGAAAACTTGTTCGCTAAATTCGAAATCTTTAAAAATGTTCTCTTTTAATATTATTTACAAATAATTTGGTGAATGAAATATGTCAGAACAGAAAAAGACGGGATTGTTTCAGATTCACACTTTAAGACCTTCCACCGTCTTCAAATGACATACTGAGGTCAGTATGTCAAAATAGGTCGACATTCACTGCCTTTTCTCCCACTCTCTAAAGAAAATAGCAATATCTCATTTGTGATTTGTTTGTAGGTCTTGAAGATTGAGAGCTGCTGTGTTTTAGAGTTCTCATGAAATAAAAATTATTAACTATGGGATTTTAAGTGTCTAATTTTTATTACTTATTAATAATTTTGCTCTGTCCTTTGATATAGAGATCTTCCCAGATTTATATCCTCCTGGAAATTCCATACGGATTACTATATTGTAACATTACTATATATATGTATATATATATATATATATATATATATATATATATATATATATATATATATATATATAATCTAATATAATAATGATTGCGATCTAATCTATAATGTTTGCGATTCTTTTTCGAGTAATCTATTCTTACATACGAGCAAATCTGGTGTGGCTTTTTACGCCAGCTTCCTGCGTAATGAACGACTTCGATAATCTAATTATTCCTCATTTATCGTTTCATTTAATGGATAGAAACTAACAGACATAGATAGATAGAAAAATATAAACAGACTCGGGAAGACACACATGCATATATATATATATATATATATATATATATATATATATATATATATATATATATATATATATATATATGAATAAAAATGACAATTGGAAAACTGGTAATTGCTGACGCGTTTCGTCCAATGTGGACTTTATCAAAGCAAAATACAAATTCTTCTCTACTGGTTAAATCGGAGAAATTTTCATATATATATATATATATATATATATATATATATATATATATATATATATGAAAAAATATAGTTTCAAGGTATTTATGGGTTAAAGTGCTCACTATCAGGGATAGTGTGTATGTAAATATGAAAGTGTACACGGAAATTAATATCCAGAGGTATATTTACACAACAAGTATTCATTACCAAAAATTTAATAAAAAAAAAAAAACAACACGAATTGTCTGCTTAATTTTTATTGTATTTTTCGTTTTTTCAGGGCGCAATATTCAATAACTTATCCGAAAGTTGGAAAATTATAATAATAAAATAAATATAAAGACCATGTTGGCTCTTTTTAATCAAACATATTTGTATGTATATATATATATATATATATATATATATATATCCGAGACGGTTGGTCTTACTATATATAATTATATATATATATATATAATGTGTGTGTGTAAAGCGTGAGAGAAATAGAGAGAGAGAGAGAGGGAGAGAGAGGGGATCATACTGGAAGAGATATATCAATGCGATCAGTTTGTGATTAGATAGATAGATAGATAGATAGATAGATAGATAGATACGAACAGAATGAGATAGATAGATAGATAGATAGATAGATAGATAGATAGATAGATAGATAGATAGATAGATAGATAGATGAACCGTCTCGGGTAGACACACACACACACACACACACACACACACACACATATATATATATATATATATATATATAAAGAGAGAGAGGGGATCAGACTGGAAGAAATAAATCCATATTATCAGTTAACTAGTTAGATAGATAGATAGATAGATAGATAATGAATAAACTGAGATAGATATATAGATAGATATCACTAGACTAAGATTGATAGAGAGAGAGAGAGAGAGAGAGAGATGAACATTTTTATATCTTTCTCTTTCTCTCTTTCATTTATTCAGATGTTAGATGCATACATGCAACCCCACCACACACACACACACACCTCCCTCATAAAACATTAGTCGTAATGGCGTCTTATCTAAACCATTATGGGAGAGGTATATATATATAAATATATATATATATATATATATATATATATATATATATATATATATATATATATATATATATATAATCACATTCCCCTTTCTTTCTCTTCTTTGAATCCCTCTACCTTTCTGCTCTCCACCCACGATAATATATCAACACAGCCCCACCCAATTCTTCACGAAATATCAACAAGGAAAAGCAGTGAAAGATTAACATACGATAACCTTAAGTGGCCAAAAACCATTCTTTTTTCGCCTCGGCACCCGATTCTGCACCACTGCTCCGCAAATACTGATTCATTTATTTAATTAAGAGGATACATTTATATTTTTTAATTGTCTAATTAGCAACAATTAACGACACAAATTACGAATGGCTACGAGCCGTGGTATTGAACACTAGGAAACAAAAGATTAAAAATATTGTCGAAAAATAAATAAATTGAATATATTCGTTTCCTTTTGAGGAACTGCCTGTATTGTCTTCGTGAAAATAGAAACATTTGATTATCACAGCTGCTAATAAAATTATCAGGAATTCATCATCAATATTCTTTTATTTTTCCTCCTTATATTTTCTTTGTTCTTTCTCCAAGAGAATATCTCGATAAACTGTTGATTCTTGCACCAGACCAAACATTAGATACAATGAAAAGAATTTAATGTTGCAGGTTGGAGAGACATTGACAGCGAGCAAGGCCTTGTTCAGTCATTTATTTCGGCGCCATTTTAAATAATCCCAGCTTTGCATCCTGATTAACGACTCCCTTAACCCAATCCGCGTGTCCCTTATTTATCGTTTAATTTAAGAAAGAGGAGCATTTTTTTCAATATTTTGCATATATATATATATATATATATATATATATATATATGTTAATAGATAGATAGATAGATAGAACTGAAAATCCGAACTATAAATAAACAGCCAAAGAAAAAAAAAAGCAACAAAAAAACAAACAAAAAAACAACAGTTTTTCCCTTCCTTATCTTCCCTTAAAATATCAAATATATATTATTTCTCTTTGATATGAACTGACTGATATATATATATATATATATATATATATATATATATATATATATATATATATATATATATATATATATATATGTGATTAATATATATATATATATATAATTGTGGATCAGTTTTTATAACTTATACTATTAGGATCCACTTGGACTACTTACCCACGGATTTTTATCTGTCTGTCTATCTATCTATCTATCTATCTATCTATCTATCTAGTAGATAGATACGTAAAAATCCGTGGGTAAGTAATCCAAGTCGATCCTAATAATGTAAAATATTAAAACTGATCCACAAATGAGAGCTCAATATATTAATTGTAGATCATATAAATGAATTACATAAAAATGAAACCCCAATTGTACCTCACTGTGATGGCCATTTCGCCACCCCGAGATTATCTTCCTGGGGCTTGTCAGTACTAAAAGGTTTGTTAGAAACAAAGGCTTTAGCATTGACAAGCTCCACGGAGATTATGCCGGGGCCATCAAAATGGAGTACAACTGAGCTTCATTTACATATATATATATATATATATATATATATATATATATATATATATATATATATATATATAAGCAAATATATGGGTATAGATCCGACAGTATGAAGAAAAATATACGGAAAAAACAAACAAAAATCCTTATATGCAATTATGCTGTTTTAATGTTAATATAATGTCAACGTCGGACGTTTCGGTCTAATAAACCATCTTCAAACCAGCATAATTGCATAAAAGGATTTTTGTTTGTTTTTTCCGTATATTTTTCTTCATATATATATATATATATATATATATATATATATATATATATATATGCGTCTGTGTGCGTGCGTGCGTGCGTGCGTGCGTATGATACCTCCAATATCCTCGTTATTCCATCCACGATGCTAAGAGAAAGATTTACAAAATATACAACTACAAAAAAGACAACATTATTAACAACAATAACTCTGGCAATAAACTAGATAAAAACAGACATGTAATCCCACCTATTACCTCCTTAAAATCAAGTATCCAAAACAATTTATCTAGTCTTAACAATATCAGAATAATTACAGCCATATCTAAAATTATTATGGATATGATCATAAAGAAAAATACCCATAACAATAATAATTCTGAAGTAGTTATATATAAAATAAAATGTCCCAACTGCTCCTACTAATACAGTAGGGAAACTTGCAGAAATTTAAAACAAAATGCATTAGTATTACATAGAAATAACTTCAACTACACCTTAGATCTTAAGAATGTCACACTTATTAAAAGAGAAAATAACTTAGTTTCTCGAGAGTGGTGCTATCGAAACTTACCAAATTATAAATTTGCGCTCTGGATTTAAAAAAATATTTCAATTCCCAAGAGAATTCTCATTTCTAAAGCCAAGACGTATTACTAGAAAAATGGTTAAAAACTAAAAGAAAACGATTAAATTGATAACCTCATAATTTAAAATATATAATACAATAATTAATCCCAAACTAAAATAATTTAAATATGAATTGCATAAATATTGTGAGACCGGAAACTACCTACACAATAAACTCTTCCAGGCCTATATTAAATAGGCGACATAGCACTCTACAGAGAGTGATAGAGAGTGACACAGAGAAACAGTGAGAGTGTTGGACACTAACTTATAGTAAGCTCTGCTTACACTATCTCTGTAACCGGTTGTTAATATATCTTTCTTACATCTAATCTGTGTTCCGTGTTTTACTTCTGTGGGCCCAACTTTGGCACCCACATCAATAAATCAATTCAACATCATTTACTCACTTTCGTTTATTAGACATTAAATTTGGTCAATTAGCATCATCCATAATTTTCCTAGATTTTTTCACTTAACCTTAAATTTAAAAAATTGAAAAAACTAACATTTTCACTTTTGTTTGTAAATAAATGTTACAAAACAAAGTACTTATAATTGCCGTGATAAACTCCATCAAAGGACGAAACGTGTTGGTAAAGATAATTTTTCCTTCTGCCTTTATTCATATTGTTCTTTTACAGATATATATTTTAGATATAACTTAATTTTTACACATTGTCGATATGGAAAACAAAAATATATACATATACATGCAATTAATCAGAAGATGCAAACAATTATTAATATCCACGCATTGCCACAGAAACAGAAATGTTTTTATTGAAAATTGCATTGATGGTTCTCCACAACTTCCTGTGTCATGTAATTCTTAACAATTTTTATTTTTTTGTTATTTCTCCTAACACCTGTTCCACCATCCATTTAAACAAATTCACTAAATAGGTTATGCGATTTTTTCGTCTGCCCCTCGTGAGTATTAGTTTTTCCAAGCTCTCTTTCCTCATTACGTGCCCTAGAAACCTCAACTGTCTGTTCCTGATGTTAGGTATAAATTTCCTTTTTGTTTCTATTTTCTCAAAAATTTGGTCGTTGCTCACATGTTCAGTCCATGGTACCCTCAACATTGTTCTATAGAACCAGATTTTTGTTTCTTCAAGTCTCTTCTTCATATCTAAGGAGATTTTCCAGCACTCACTGCCATACGTGGGGGCAGATATCACATAGTGGTTTAGTACCCTTGTTTCTAGAGATTTTTTTCTATTTCTCGGTACTCTGCTTTGCTTTTGGAATGCATCTTTGGCTATCCCAACACGTCTTCGGATTTCAGTGCCACAATTTCCGGCTTTTGCTAAAACACTTCCTAAATATTTAAATTTTTGTACTTGTTTGATTTTGGTATCGCTGATTTGCAGTTCGCATTTTGGACTCACACCTTTTGCTAACAGCCATGCATTCTGTCTTCTTGCAGTTCACTTTCCTTCACTGCCTTCTGTAGGAGATTTTTTTGCCTTCAATCTGTCTCGTGAGTATCAGATTTTCCAAGCCCTCTTTTCTCATTATATGTCCTATAAACCTCAACTCTCTCTTCCTGGTGTTAAGTATGAGTTTCCATTGATTCCATTTTCTCTAAAACTTCGTTGTTGCTCATATGTCCGGTCTATGGTATCCTCTGCCATAGCGATGATTATTTTTTTTATTTCTGAGTACTTTGCTTAGCTTTTGGAAGGCATCTTCCGCTATCCGAATACGTCTTTGGATTTCAGTGTTACTTTCCGTATTCTGTTAAAACACTTCCCAGATACTTAAATCTGCTGAAAACTTCGTATCACATAGTTCCTCTTGATATACACCGATTCCTAAAACCATCTGCACGTGAATTCGATGACGAAGAAGCAATAAGCTTACAAAATAGGAAATGGTCTTCAGTGTTGCAACATGTTAAATAAATATGAATAGAGTGAACTAAAAAAATTAGATAAATTACATAAACAATAAGCAAACCGCAGTTTACAAGATAAACTAAATACATTAGTTTCTAAAAGTAAATTGTCTAAAGTCAACAGAAAAGACATTATTACAAATTGATCCAAATTGAAACCATCGGGTACAAGACCGGAATCTCGTTGCTTCGGTCTAAAATTTGGCACCGGATTGCCAAAAAATGTAATTATAAAAAAAAACTACCGCGTAAAGATTCTGAAAGAGATATTAAATAACATAACTATTCACACACACACACACACACACACACACACACACACACACACATATGTATAGCGGATACGATAGGTAAATTATCGCTATTTTATGTTTTTAATTTCGCACATGCGCATTGTTTGTTTTTTTTTTATTTTGTCGGCTGCACAATATATTAGGGTCAGTTGGGCGCCGTCTGTGAAAAAAAGAGCACCATGACGCAATTCACTCCGCCAGAAATTTGGAAACGGCATGCTATATTGCTTGGCATTCACATCGGAAACTCCAATACGAAAATTTCAGGGTGTGTGGGTATCAATCTAAGGACAGTGTAGAGGATTCAGAAAGAGGTGCATTAATATAATGGTGATTATGAACGTACGGCAGCTCGGAAAACTCACTTTGATCGTTCAGATAAGAAAAGAACTTCCGAATTTGTTGGCGGGCGTCTCAGACTCAACACGGAAGCCTACATCAAGTGCCATGAGGAGGTAGTGCTGCCCTGGGTCGAGGGGGTGGAAAACCTTATATATAGCACCAAGTCTTTGCACCATGTCACACAAACAGGAGAACACCATTATGGCTGTCAGTCAATTTCTGCCATCACATGACTCCTTACATCTGGCCACATAACTCCCCAGACTGCAACCCCTTTGTTTATTATGTGTGGGGCGCAGTTGAGTGAGAGACCAACAAAAATCCTTGTAACACCAAAGATTAACTGAAGGCAAGGATTATGGCAGCATTCACGAACTTAAACAAGGAAACTGTCCAGAAGAGTTACAAAAAAGCTTCCGTAGCCGCCTGGAGGCCGTTGTTGAAGCCAATAGCGATTTTATTGAATAAATTTCAAGATATTCGGTAAATATATCTGTTAAAATGATATGTCAGTGATACTTTTATTTTATTTTTATTTTTACATAATTTAGACGACAATTTACCCATCGTACCTTTCACACACACACACACACACACACACACACACATATATATAATTTAAAAAAAAAGTAGGTCAATAAAAATACGCGACCTTGGTTTCGACCTGATGGTCTCTTCGGGCGATATTTTTACAAATGACCACCTTAAGAATGCTACATAATTATTTAAAAAAAATAAAGATAGAGGCGCATGACTATAAAAAAACACATGACATTCTGGTCTGATTCAACTCTGGCCATCAACCTTTTATGTATTAACTCTTCCTCGTTTATTGTTGAGCACTTTCATTTACAGTGAATTTTGTTTACGCTTTCTTATACCATCTCAACCGGCATACTTTTATATGCAATATGTTTTATGTGTATTAATCCACTATCACACTTATATTTTTTGAATGCACAATTATTTTTTCAAGCGCAGGACAACCTTTATCTACGGATCTAACCATAATGAAAGAATTTCAAGATACCACACTCGCTAAAAATATTCCTATTCCAAACAAGGAGGAATACTTGTCAATATTGTTACAAAAGATTCAAGAATTCCTCACTAGGATGAAATAGAGGACATTATTTTCTTTAAATAAGTATTTGAAGAACAAAGAAGACACGGATAATTACAAATTTAAAACTAACAAATATCCAACTGTTTTTAAGGAATTGGATAACTTTGAAAAAGATATGCTTAGCATCATTGAAATCATCAAATTCGCGAAAGTTAATAGTAATTTCCAAAAACTATTAACTACGGAAGTTAAAAGAATAAAAAAAATACAAAAACATTCTAATTAAAGGCGACAAAACAAAAAATATTTACGACATGAACCCGGAAGCTTACAGGAAAAAATAATGAAGGAAGAGGTAACTAAAATTTACGAAAAAGCATCGGACTCGTCCATTAAAAATTTAAATGAGGAGACAAAAAATATCACTAACAAAAGAAGGATTAGTAACAGTGTCCATGTAATTGGTTGTAAGGAAGCATTTCTTACCATAAGGGACCACGAAGAAGAATTCCTTAATCCTTCTTTTCGCCTCTTAAATCCTACAAAAACTGAACTGGGTAAAATATTGAAAAAATATTGAAAAAAATATGCGACTTATTAAGAATTGCTACACAAACCAATCAAGGAAGGATAGAAGTCTGCTGGTTGCATTTCGCCAGAGGCTTTGTAGTAATAACATCTGACCAAACAGAAATAATTTTACATTGCTGTAAATCCCTTTTATTCCATAATAGAGCAACCTGGATTAAAAATATCGAAAAAAGACGGATTTGACGTCCAACAAGGTTCCTTTGATGGCGCTGAAATTTCAGAACTAATAAGTATGCATATTTTATAGGAAATCAACAAAATCGACCATATAAACAATCACGGTCTATATAGGGATGACGGCCTGATGATAGCACCAAGCAACAAAAGAACCAATGACACTATTAGAAAAGCACTTTTTTCAATGCGTCGGCTTTGAAATATAAGTCGATTGAAATAAAAAAATCGTTAACTATCTGGACGTTAAATTGAACCTTTTTACTGGCAGTGTCTACCCGTACATGAAGCCTAACGCAAAGTTAAGATATATAAATATTAGATCCAATCAACCCTCGAATATAATTAAACATATCCCCAATGGAATAGAGTCCAGGTTATCCAGAAACTCTTCTTGTGGGACAATTTTTGAGGGAAAAAATAAAGAATATGAAAAAAATTTAAAGGTAGAGCGGACCTAGAATTTAAACCTCCACATATTAAACACCATACGAAGGCCATTTCGTGGAAAAGAAAAATATTACTTGGTTAACCCCCCCCTTTTTAACTTAGAGGTGAAATGTAATATAGGTGAATTATTTTTCAAGTTGCTTTCTAAACACTCCCCCCAAAATTCAGAAATACAGTCAAATTAAGCATGATTAAATATGCTACCATCACGTGCACTCTTACACTCCGAGCGGCGAAATGTTAAGCAAACCTTTTTTTAATAAAATGTTTCCAATTGTTGGAATTTATTTAGGAAATGTTTGTAGAAATTAAATTAAATCAAAGAATATCACAAATTTAGTTAGTAATTTGGTATTTTGGCGAAGCATGATTACAATGCTAACCCCACGTGCACACTTACACTCCGACCGGTGAAATGCTAACCAAAATTTTTTAATAAAATATTGCCAATTGTAATTTATTTAAGAAATGTTAGATGCTAAATAAAAGAAAAGATTTCCACCAAATCAATTAAATATTTGGCAATTTTGCGAGCCATGATTACAATCCACTCCGATTGACCAAATGCTAATCATTTTTTAAAAAAATAAAATGTTGCTAATTGTTATAATTTATTAACGTAATAGTTACAGAAAATCAATTAAAAATATGGAAATTTTGCGAATCATGTTTACGATTCTAACCCACACCCTTACACTCGGACCGGCCAAATGAAAACCAAACTATTTTTAATAAAATCTTGCCAATGTTTGTTATTTATGTTGGATATGTTACTAAAAATTAAATTAAAGCAAAAACCTCTAGAAAATTTATAAAAATTTGGAAATTTTTTGAACCGTGTTTACGATGCTAATACCCACCGCCACCGTTACACTCCGACCGGAAAACGATGCTAATGAAAAATTTTTAATAAAATGTTGAAAATTTTTGTTATTTATTCAAGAAATGTTAGTAAAATTAAAGGAAAATCTTCCACACAATCAATTAAAAATTTGGAAATTTTGCGAAACATGATCCCGATGCTAACCCTAACCCGCACCATTATACCCCGACCGGACAAATGTTAACCGAAACTTTTTTTAATGTTTCCAATTCTTGTAATTTTAAAGAAAATGTTAGAAGTTAAATTAAAGGAAATCTTCCACAAAATCTATAAAAATTTCGAAATGTTGCGAAATATGATTACGCCCGTAATCCCCAACCCCACCCTACAACCCGTCCAAATGCCAACCCTAAATTTTTTAAGGAAATGTTGCCAAGTGTTGTAATATAACTTAGGAAATGTTAGAAGCTAAATTAAACGAAAAAATTCCAGGAAATCATTTAAAAACTTGGAAATTTTGCGAAATATGTTTACAACCCCGGATCAATTTTCACTTGTTTATTTATATATATATATATATATATATATATATATATATATATATATATATATATATATATATATATATATATATATATATATATATATATTAAACGTTATTATTGGTGGACACTTGTATTTGATTAGTCGCTCCGTTTATATATTAAATAGTATATTTTATTTATATTCACCTGCTGGCCTGAAATTTCGAGAAATTTTATAAAGAAAAATTTGCATTCTTCGGCAAGAATCGAACCTGCATCTCTCATGTTAGAAAGAGCCACCATTTAGCCCGGTACGTCTATATATAAATATTTATACAAAATCCTTCACATGTTGAATTGATTGCCAAACTAATACCTTGATCACTGCGCGTCCATTGTTTAACAAGAGCCTTTTTTTAAGTACCTTCCATGAGGACCATGATCATTTTTCTGCTTTAATAATAATCCCATTTATCTTATACAACCGTAGCAATGACAGTATCTAACCTTGATCCATCATAAAAAGATCGGGATGTGAAATTAGTAAATACTAAGCAGTTCAAATATTTCGGTGTATGGATCAGTTACAACAAATTTAATATAGGAAATAAAGAAATTGAGCATAGAAGCTAGGGTTAGTTTCGCTCAACACCGTCAATAACTGCAGAACCAAAACATTAACTTGAAAATTCGAACCGTGTTCGTAAATATCCTCGTCAGACAGAGACTTTCATATGGATGTGTACCCAAATAAATATAGTCACAGGAGGGCCGCTAACTTTATAAATTAAAGGCGTGAAATCTGACTCGTGGTTCAAGAATTTTAAAAGAAAATTTTTTAAAGTGCACACGAACTTTATGGACACCCTGTATAAAAATGTTCACACAGTGTATTCCGACTAGGTTCATAACACTGAAAGTACTAAGAAGTCATTAGGTTTATCATGAAACTAAATGAACTTAAATTGAAGGGTGTGTGGCAACGCAGTGAAGAAAAGATCAAGGTCATGAAGACATAGCCTTTGGTCATGTGGTCGGGGTAGCGAAGGGCTACGATAGATGTCATGCATGGCACCGAAACCCCTTCAGAAATATCTGAACTCTCTGTTGTATATGACCACTATCTAAGGACAATGCGCTTTACGGCCGCATTACGTTAAAACACCACTTCCCGTAAAATCCCCGAAGTTAAGCAATGCCGAACCTGGTCAGTGCCTAGATAGGTGACCGCTTAAGGATATGGAGGTGGTGTAATGGATAATGACTTGGAATTATTCATTGGATAGCCGTGTTGTAATTTCCGTTGGGTTCGTTGTATTCACTTACACCCAAATACTCTTGGGATAGGTATGAATCTACCTTTTCTCCCCTCAAGCTATAGGTTAATTAGTAAGGTTTGTATCAGTAAACCATTATTATCTCCCATCCCTCAAAGATCCTACAATCTTAGAATAATTCCTGGTTTTAAATAACCCGCAAAGGGTTGGTAAGCTGTAGTAAACGTATCAATCAATCAATCTTAGAACAATGGTTAAAATTTGCTTCCAGTGAATGAAGCGCAAGGTAGGTCTTGGCAAGGAACATCTTGCTTCAGATCGCATGGACTCTGGCGCTACAGAATCACAAATAAACAACTGCATCAAATAACAGAAACTGCATCATCTGAGAACTTTCAACAGCAGCTATATAAGAATATATTAGGTTGGTGCAAAAATAATGACGTAATAATGTCGTTCTTTGACGTTAAAATTACGTCAAAAAACGACATTATTACGTCATTATTTTTGCACCAACCTAATATATAACCCGAAGAAAAACTAATGACACAAGACATTGACTTTCGACACAACTTCAAACAAAAGATTAGGAAGGAAACTCCAATCAGTACTGGAAAGAGCAATAACAGCTATCAACTTGAAAAAACCTAATTTCCTGAAATATTCTTTTTAAGAGAAAGATTTTATAATATTTCAGTCGTCAATAGCACGGGCTGCTCGGTCAATAACTGCTGAATGTTTCTTACAAGGAACAAAAGCTAATATTACCATTGGAGATGAGAACAGATACTACAGTTTTATCTCAGCCTGATACAGAAAAGGATAACATTAGAAACACCGGTGACTTAGCCTATGAATGCTGAAAGTTTCCTAATAAGAAAACGGTTAATATTATTAGCATTAGAGATGAGGGAACAGATTCTACACTTTAATTCCAGTCAGGGAGTGAAGAAAAGCGTAACTTGAGTAGCCTTGGCAGCGCGGTCGATGAATGCCAAAGGTTTCCTTATAAGGAAATGGCTAATATTACCATTAGCATTAGAAACGAGGAGAACAGATACTACACTTTGATCCTAACCCGATACCCAGGCAGTGAAGAAAAGCGTAACTCGAGTAGCACGGTCGATGACTGCCGAATGTTTTTATTTTATTTTATTTTAGTATTATCAGGAAACGGCTAATATTAACAGAACCATTAGAGATGAGGAGAACATATACTACATTTTGATCCCAGTCCGATGGCAAGAGCGTGAAGAGATGCTTAACTCTAGAAGCACTTTTCTGCACGGTCAATAAATATCGAATGTTTCCTCATAAGCAAAACAGCTAATATTACCGTTTCTATACATATAGATGTTAGAAAAACATTAGTACGGACATCATTATCAGAAATAAATATCATCTGGACATATGCAGAAATAAATGTTGGAAAGCATAGTTTTATTTAAATTTCTTTAAACGCCCGAATTTCATTTTTTTTTTAATCATTTCACCCTAAGCAAGGAAATAAAACCACTAAGACGTAATGTGTTACTGGCAGTGAAAGAGGAGACTTTAGTGAGAAGGAACCGGTTTCAGGAAGACAGATGGCAATTGAGGTTGTATTTAAATTCTTGAAGTTTGTAGGTTGCATTGGATTTGCATGTTTAACGGCATATCAACTCATTATGGGTCATTTAATGCTGACGTTTACATTTTGGTATCTTTGAATTAATAAAAGTTTGATATATATTATTCTGCTTTCACATTTAAATACATGGTAGATGATACTCGGCTTTTGTGCATATACATGTTTGTGTGGACATCATTACTAAAGGCGGTGATATGTGCTTTTTATATTGCAGTTTTGTTGAAATTGTATTTTGGAATACAGTTTGATTTCTTTAAGTATTTTGTATGATATTATATGGATTAATGTCATGAAAGAGTTTTTACATGTTGGTTGTTTTGTTGATTTTGTTTAGCGGCATATCGACCTCTAGAGGTTATTTAATGCCGGAATCTAAATATTTTGAACACAATTTCATGGCTTCAAATAAGTATATTTTTAATGCAATTGTACAGATAAAATGTGTTGTTAGTCATTTTGCGATAAAATACATTGTTGGTAATTCTAATATAAATATGTATTGTTAGTAATTCTATTTTAAAATGTATTGTTGGTCATTCTGCTATAAAAAGTATTATTGGTCATTTTACTATAAATATATATTGCTGGTAATTATTTTTGTAGAAAAATGTCTTATTGGTATTTTTGTGCATATACGTGTTTGTCTGAACATAATTACTAGAGGTGGTGATATGTTTGTTTTATGTTGTAATTCTGTTGAAGTTATATTTTGCAATACAGCTAGATTTCTTTAAGAAATTGTAGGATATTATATAGATTAATGTCACGAAAGAGTTCGTTCATGTTGGTTGTTCGGTAGAATTCTAAACGGATTTGCTTGAAGTCACTACAATTTCTTAGTGCAAATTAGAGATGGTTCTTGTCTTAGAATGTAAGAGTTTCTTATCGTGGAGAATCCAAGTCTGAACATTATTTCTTTATCTTTCCTTGTTTTTAGTTTTGATGCCATTCTTTTAAAGTAGGTTTGATGTTGCATAATTTATTCGGGCAGCCGGTGCAATTTCAGTTTGTATTCACTATGCGGGACATTGTCGTTGGTAATTATTGATGTGCCACCTGATGCTCTGTAATTATGTTATTTTATATACTTGTATGTTGTGTAGTATTTAACATTATCCGTTTCCTTCAGATGTTGTGTAGTATTTAACATTATCTATTTCCTTCAGAAGTTGTGTAGTATTTAACATTATCTGTTTCCTTCAGATGTTGTGTAGTATTCAACATTATCCGTTTCCTTCAGATGTTGTGTAGTATTTAACATTATCCGTTTCCTTCAGATGTTGTGTAGTATTTAACATTATCTGTTTCCTTCAGATGTTGTGTAGTATTTAACATTATCCGTTTCCTTCAGATGTTGTGTAGTATTTAACATTATCTGTTTCCTTCAGATGTTGTGTAGTATTTAACATTATCTGTTTCCTTCAGATGTTGTGTAGTATTCAACATTATCCGTTTCCTTCAGATGTTGTGTAGTATTTAACATTATCCGTTTCCTTCAGATGTTGTGTAGTATTTAACATTATCTGTTTCCTTCAGATGTTGTGTAGTATTCAACATTATCCGTTTCCTTCAGATGTTGTGTAGTATTTAACATTATCTGTTTCCTTCAGATGTTGTGTAGTATTTAACATTATCCGTTTCCTTCAGATGTTGTGTAGTATTTAACATTATCCGTTTCCTTCAGATGTAGTGTAGTATTTAACATTATCTGTTTCCTTCAGATGTTGTGTAGTATTTA
Organism: Acanthosepion lycidas; assembly: GCA_963932145.1. Taxonomy (NCBI): domain Eukaryota; kingdom Metazoa; phylum Mollusca; class Cephalopoda; order Sepiida; family Sepiidae; genus Acanthosepion; species Acanthosepion lycidas. Next base: position 65,035,481 of record OZ010599.1, on the reverse strand, counting down.
ACATTATCTGTTTCCTTCCGATGTTGTGTAGTATTTAACATTATCTGTTTCCTTCAGAAGTTGTGTAGTATTTAACATTATCCGTTTCCTTCAGATGTTGTGTAGTATTTAACATTATCTATTTCCTTCAGATGTTGTGTAGTATTCAACATTATCCGTTTCCTTCAGATGTTGTGTAGTATTTAACATTATCTATTTCCTTCAGAAGTTGTGTAGTATTTAACATTATCCGTTTCCTTCAGATGTTGTGTAGTATTTAACATTATCTATTTCCTTCAGATGTTGTGTAGTATTTAACATTATCTGTTTCCTTCAGATGTTGTGTAGTATTTAACATTATCTATTTCCTTCAGATGTTGTGTAGTATTTAACGTTATCTATTTCCTTCAGAAGTTGTGTAGTATTTAACATTATCTGTTTGCATCAGATGTTGTGTAGTATTCAACATTATCCGTTTCCTTCAGATGTTGTGTAGTATTTAACATTATCTGTTTCCTTCAGATGTGGTGTAGTATTCAACATTATCCGTTTCCTTCAGAAGTTGTGTAGTATTTAACATTATCTGTTTCTTTCAGATGTTGTGTAGTATTTAACATTATCTGTTTCCTTCAGATGTTGTGTAGTATTCAACATTATCCGTTTCCTTCAGATGTTGTGTAGTATTTAACATTATCTATTTCCTTCAGATGTTGTGTAGTATTTAACATTATCCGTTTCCTTCAGATGTTGTGTAGTATTTAACATTATCTATTTCCTTCAGATGTTGTGTAGTTTTTAACATTATCCGTTTCCTTCCGATGTTGTGTAGTATTTAACATTATCTATTTCCTTCAGAAGTTGTGTAGTATTTAACATTATCCGTTTCCTTCAGATGTTGTGTAGTATTTAACATTATCTATTTCCTTCAGATGTTGTGTAGTATTTAACATTATCTGTTTCCTTCAGATGTTGTGTAGTATTTAACATTATCTATTTCCTTCAGAAGTTGTGTAGTATTCAACATTATCCGTTTCCTTCAGATGTTGTGTAGTATTTAACATTATCTATTTCCTTCAGATGTTGTGTAGTATTCAACATTATCCGTTTCCTTCCGATGTTGTGTAGTATTTAACATTATCTGTTTCCTTCAGAAGTTGTGTAGTATTCAACATTATCCGTTTCCTTCAGATGTTGTGTAGTATTTAACATTATCTATTTCCTTCAGAAGTTGTGTAGTATTTAACATTATCCGTTTCCTTCAGATGTTGTGTAGTATTTAACATTATCTATTTCCTTCAGATGTTGTGTAGTATTTAACATTATCTGTTTCCTTCAGATGTTGTGTAGTATTTAACATTATCTATTTCCTTCAGAAGTTGTGTAGTATTTAACGTTATCTATTTCCTTCAGAAGTTGTGTAGTATTTAAGATTATCTGTTTCCTTCAGATGCTGTGTAGTATTTAACATTATCCGTTTCCTTCAGATGTTGTGTAGTATTTAACATTATCTATTTCCTTCAGAAGTTGTGTAGTATTTAACATTATCTGTTTCCTTCAGATGTTGTGTAGTATTTAACATTATCTATTTCCTTCAGATGTTGTGTAGTATTCAACATTATCCGTTTCCTTCAGATGTTGTGTAGTATTTAACATTATCTGTTTCCTTCAGATGTTGTGTAGTATTTAACATTATCTGTTTCCTTCAGATGTTGTGTAGTATTTAACATTATCCGTTTCCTTCAGATGTTGTGTAGTATTCAACATTATCCGTTTCCTTCAGATGTTGTGTAGTATTTAACATTATCTATTTCCTTCAGAAGTTGTGTAGTATTTAACATTATCTATTTCCTTCAGATGTTGTGTAGTATTTAACATTATCTGTTTCCTTCAGATGTTGTGTAGTATTTAACATTATCTATTTCCTTCAGAAGTTGTGTAGTATTTAACATTATCTGTTTCCTTCAGATGTTGTGTAGTATTTAACATTATCTGTTTCCTTCAGATGTTGTGTAGTATTTAACATTATCCGTTTCCTTCAGATGTTGTGTAGTATTTAACATTATCTGTTTCCTTCAGATGTTGTGTAGTATTTAACATTATCCGTTTCCTTCAGATGTTGTGTAGTATTTAACATTATCCGTTTCCTTCAGATGTTGTGTAGTATTTAACATTATCTGTTTCCTTCAGATGTTGTGTAGTATTTAACATTATCCGTTTCCTTCAGATGTTGTGTAGTATTTAACATTATCTATTTCCTTCAGATGTTGTGTAGTATTTAACATTATCTGTTTCCTTCAGATGTTGTGTAGTATTTAACATTATCTATTTCCTTCAGATGTTGTGTATTATTTAACATTATCTGTTTCCTTCAGATGTTGTGTAGTATTCAACATTATCTGTTTCCTTCAGATGTTGTGTAGTATTTAACATTATCTGTTTGCATCAGATGTTGTGTAGTATTCAACATTATCCGTTTCCTTCAGATGTTGTGTAGTATTTAACATTATCTGTTTCCTTCAGATGTGGTGTAGTATTCAACATTATCCGTTTCCTTCAGAAGTTGTGTAGTATTTAACATTATCTGTTTCTTTCAGATGTTGTGTAGTATTTAACATTATCTGTTTCCTTCAGATGTTGTGTAGTATTCAACATTATCCGTTTCCTTCAGATGTTGTGTAGTATTTAACATTATCTGTTTCCTTCAGATGTTGTGTAGTATTTAACATTATCCGTTTCCTTCAGATGTTGTGTAGTATTTAACATTATCTATTTCCTTCAGATGTTGTGTAGTATTTAACATTATCTGTTTCCTTCAGATGTTGTGTAGTATTTAACATTATCTATTTCCTTCAGAAGTTGTGTAGTATTTAACATTATCCGTTTCCTTCAGATGTTGTGTAGTATTTAACATTATCTATTTCCTTCAGATGTTGTGTAGTATTTAACATTATCTGTTTCCTTCAGATGTTGTGTAGTATTTAACATTATCTATTTCCTTCAGAAGTTGTGTAGTATTCAACATTATCCGTTTCCTTCAGATGTTGTGTAGTATTTAACATTATCTATTTCCTTCAGATGTTGTGTAGTATTTAACATTATCTGTTTCCTTCAGATGTTGTGTAGTATTTAACGTTATCTATTTCCTTCAGAAGTTGTGTAGTATTTAAGATTATCTGTTTCCTTCAGATGTTGTGTAGTATTTAACATTATCCGTTTCCTTCAGATGTTGTGTAGTATTTAACATTATCTATTTCCTTCAGAAGTTGTGTAGTATTTAACATTATCTATTTCCTTCAGAAGTTGTGTAGTATTTAACATTATCCGTTTCCTTCAGATGTTGTGTAGTATTTAACATTATCCGTTTCCTTCAGATGTTGTGTAGTATTTAACATTATCTATTTCCTTCAGAAGTTGTGTAGTATTTAACATTATCTGTTTCCTTCCGATGTTGTGTAGTATTTAACATTATCTGTTTCCTTCAGATGTTGTGTAGTATTTAACATTATCTTTTTCCTTCAGAAGTTGTGTAGTATTTAACATTATCTATTTCCTTCAGAAGTTGTGTAGTATTTAACATTATCTGTTTCCTTCAGATGTTGTGTAGTATTTAACATTATCTATTTCCTTCAGAAGTTGTGTAGTATTTAACATTATCTGTTTCCTTCAGATGTTGTGTAGTATTTAACATTATCTATTTCCTTCAGAAGTTGTGTAGTATTTAACATTATCTGTTTCCTTCAGATGTTGTGTAGTATTTAACATTATCTATTTCCTTCAGATGTTGTGTAGTATTCAACATTATCCGTTTCCTTCAGATGTTGTGTAGTATTTAACATTATCCGTTTCCTTCAGATGTTGTGTAGTATTTAACATTATCTGTTTCCTTCAGATGTTGTGTAGTATTTAACATTATCCGTTTCCTTCAGATGTTGTGTAGTATTTAACATTATCTGTTTCCTTCAGATGTTGTGTAGTATTTAACATTATCTATTTCCTTCAGAAGTTGTGTAGTATTTAACATTATCTATTTCCTTCAGAAGTTGTGTAGTATTTAACATTATCTGTTTCCTTCAGATGTTGTGTAGTATTTAACATTATCCGTTTCCTTCAGATGTTGTGTAGTATTTAACATTATCTATTTCCTTCAGAAGTTGTGTAGTATTTAACATTATCTGTTTCCTTCAGATGTTGTGTAGTATTTAACATTATCTATTTCCTTCAGATGTTGTGTAGTATTCAACATTATCCGTTTCCTTCAGATGTTGTGTAGTATTTAACATTATCTGTTTCCTTCAGATGTTGTGTAGTTTTTAACATTATCTGTTTCCTTCAGATGTTGTGTAGTATTTAACATTATCTGTTTCCATCAGATGTTGTGTAGTATTCAACATTATCCGTTTCCTTCAGATGTTGTGTAGTATTTAACATTATCTGTTTCCTTCAGATGTTGTGTAGTATTCAACATTATCCGTTTCCTTCAGAAGTTGTGTAGTATTTAACATTATCTGTTTCTTTCAGATGTTGTGTAGTATTCAACATTATCCGTTTCCTTCAGATGTTGTGTAGTATTTAACATTATCTGTTTCCTTCAGATGTTGTGTAGTATTTAACATTATCTGTTTCCTTCAGATGTTGTGTAGTATTTAACATTATCCGTTTCCTTCAGATGTTGTGTAGTATTCAACATTATCCGTTTCCTTCAGATGTTGTGTAGTATTTAACATTATCTATTTCCTTCAGAAGTTGTGTAGTATTTAACATTATCTGTTTCCTTCAGAAGTTGTGTAGTATTTAACATTATCTATTTCCTTCAGATGTTGTGTAGTATTTAACATTATCTGTTTCCTTCAGATGTTGTGTAGTATTTAACATTATCTATTTCCTTCAGAAGTTGTGTAGTATTTAACATTATCTGTTTCCTTCAGATGTTGTGTAGTATTTAACATTATCTGTTTCCTTCAGATGTTGTGTAGTATTCAACATTATCCGTTTCCTTCAGATGTTGTGTAGTATTTAACATTATCTGTTTCCTTCAGATGTTGTGTAGTATTTAACATTATCCGTTTCCTTCAGATGTTGTGTAGTATTTAACATTATCCGTTTCCTTCAGATGTTGTGTAGTATTTAACATTATCTGTTTCCTTCAGATGTTGTGTAGTATTTAACATTATCTATTTCCTTCAGAAGTTGTGTAGTATTTAACATTATCTATTTCCTTCAGAAGTTGTGTAGTATTTAACATTATCTGTTTCCTTCAGATGTTGTGTAGTATTTAACATTATCTATTTCCTTCAGATGTTGTGTAGTATTCAACATTATCCGTTTCCTTCAGATGTTGTGTAGTATTTAACAGTATCTGTTTCCTTCAGATGTTGTGTAGTTTTTAACATTATCTGTTTCCTTCAGATGTTGTGTAGTATTTAACATTATCCGTTTCCTTCAGATGTTGTGTAGTATTCAACATTATCCGTTTCCTTCAGATGTTGTGTAGTATTTAACATTATCTATTTCCTTCAGAAGTTGTGTAGTATTTAACATTATCTGTTTCCTTCAGATGTTGTGTAGTATTTAACATTATCCGTTTCCTTCAGATGTTGTGTAGTATTCAACATTATCCGTTTCCTTCAGATGTTGTGTAGTATTCAACATTATCCGTTTCCTTCAGATGTTGTGTAGTATTTAACATTATCTGTTTCCTTCAGATGTTGTGTAGTATTTAACATTATCTGTTTCCTTCAGATGTTGTGTAGTATTCAACATTATCCGTTTCCTTCAGATGTTGTGTAGTATTTAACATTATCTGTTTCCTTCAGATGTTGTGTAGTATTCAACATTATCCGTTTCCTTCAGATGTTGTGTAGTATTTAACATTATCTGTTTCCTTCAGATGTTGTGTAGTATTTAACATTATCTGTTTCCTTCAGATGTTGTGTAGTATTTAACATTATCCGTTTCCTTCAGATGTTGTTTAGTATTTACTATTATCCGTTTCCTTCAGATGGGTTTTCTGTAGACATTTTAATACTGGAAATATAAGTTGTTGTCAGTCGTGTTAATTCATTAAAATGAACTTTATCACCTCTTAAATTCCACTGTCTTATTGTGTTTGTCTTTGTTTTCGAATATTTAGGGAGGTTGGCCGATGGTTTAAATGGGTTCTTAATTTGTGGTATTTACCTTTTTTATATTTGTTTTTGTTGGCGGTGCATGGTCTTTCTTCTATTTTCATTTCGTCTAATGAATGAAATCGATTTGTTGTTTCAATTTGATCTGTGTTTTTGGAGTGTTTGTTTTGTGTTCTTATTGCTGTTTTGGTTTCTTTAGTGGATCACTCTCTTGAGATCCTGGAAGATGGTTATTCTGTTCAGTGGGATCGACGACAGTTTGGCGATCTTTATAAACTCTGTTCGGTAGCATTAATCTTTATTGGGATTTTTTTTTGTATCTTTAGAAGGACTTCTGACTAGTAATTGTTCTTTTAAATTAGTTTCGCTTTTATTGTTCAAGTTAGGCTTAATTTCTTTTATAAATCTGGGCCAATCATTTGGACCCAGTTGCACCAAGTGTTCCGTTTAACAATGGTAGTATATTCATATTGTGATCATGAGATACGATTTTTACATATGGTCGCTTGAATAGTAATGGACGCCTGGCTGCACGGCCGTATCCGATTGCGTTTCCAGACTGAAGGCAACCGAGTTATCCAACCTTTGCTGCTGTTTATCGTCGCGTTGCTGAGACAGTATCCGTGGCACCACAAACTATGGACCGAGGAAGATCGATTACCCATTTAACAGCGTCTACAGTAAACTTTAAAATTAATAACTCCAAAAGGAAGGATTTGTGGCTATATGTTTATATGGACTTTGTCCTTGATCTTGTGAGCGGAACCCGCCCCCAAATTTGTTAAAGTATTTTTTATATACTCCGTATATTCCAAGTAATATCAATCATTGTAAATGACTAAAAAATGGGCCAGTACTTGTTGAAGAAACGCTGACGCACTTCTGAAGATGAAAAAATTCAATGAAGTAAAAATCAAGGCCTTCTCCCACAAAAAATTGAACACCCCAAGGGGCCATAAAAGGCAGAAAGGTGACCAACTGCCCCATGGAAGAAATAAAAGCCGAATAAAAAAACAAACAAAAACAACCCCCCACCAAAAAAACAAAACAAAAAAAAAAAAACACGGTATCATCGATGTAATAAGAGTCAGCATTAAACAACAGAGAGTATATGAACTACATTCCCTGGTCCCGCCGAGGCAAACTTTCACAGCAAGAATACGCAGCTTACACGCTACTTACATCGTGGTAAACCACCAACATTTCTTTTGTCTTCCATCGGCGAGAAGTAAATTCCACTCGAACAGTTCTTCCCGCGAACCACTGCTCTCTGCCATTGTTAAACGAAACACTTCTCAGTTAACTTACTACTACACATGTTAACGTTGAAGACAGATATACAAGAATGACAAATGTAACCTAGTATACATGGCAACACAGCGCCATCTACCGTAAACTTTCTTTAAATTTGATAACTCAAAAACGAAGGATTTTGTCCTTGTTTTCGTATGAGGAATACGCCCCCCCCAAGTAAAAGTAATAGGACAAAAATAATGACGTAATAATGTCGTTTTTTGACGTATTTTTTAACATCAAAAAACGACATTATTACGTCATTATATTTGCACCAACCTAATATTTTTGATACACTCTGTATTACTTTTTGTGTAAAAAACGGGGAGAGTTTCGTGAGTGGAGTCTCCTCTTCAGATTCCAAGAATATGAATCTTGGGAATTATACTCTCTCTTCATCCGATTGTTCCTGTGTGCCCTAGCTAGAGAGTTCTTTTTTTTTTAATTAGCCATATTATTTGGCGTTCATTGGCCGGGCTCCTCACTAGCCACGGAGCTCTACACAGAGATATGCCAAGTGGGGAGAACCATTTGCCTCCGCCTACCAGAGCTGCCCAGTCAGTATGCACACACTGAGGAAAGGACTATTTTAAAAAAAATCCCCGAGCTTTAGTACCCAAGGGTATTAAGTTATCATCGTTCCTTCTTCGCTATGTTTGACCCTAAAGCCATGGCCTCCTGATTCGAGAGAAACAAAATAAGGGCTTGACATGATCATTGGATTGATTTGATTGGTCTCCTCCGACTGCCCGTCTAAATACTAAATTGGTGTTTTGGGAGTTCGAAGTGTGTCTAAACCTGCCCCCTGATGTCCTCAACCACCAGAATCCCATCCCCCAGGTTGTGCCTCATTGATGGGAAGGGGGTACCAATCTGCAGAGGTGACGTCAACATATTCTGAAGTCCCAGGTCGGAAGATACCAGAGAAAGAAAGAAATCGGAAGAGAGTTCCACAGGTGAGAAGTGCGAGAAAATAAACTATTAGAATAGAACCTACGGTTATGATGTAACTGTTTCAACAGTAAGACGTTGGCACCTTGTAGCCAATCTGCAGGTTGTTCCTAAAGCCTGGACACGTGGGAAATCTCATTAACTATATATATATATATATATATTTTTTTTTTTTTACCTCCACAGATTAAACATGGGTTTGTCGAAAGAAGAAAGAACTGACTTCTTTTTCTGGGATATATTAGGTTGATTCAAAAATAATGTCGGTTTTTAACGTTAAAGAATACGTCAAAAACCGATATTATTTTTGCACCAACCTAATACTAAAAGAGAAGGTGTACTCGATGAAAATCCCAGACGCAACACACTTAATTGAACGCATACAGAGTGAATGTGCTAAAATTGACTTGCATTGTGGAGTTATTACATCGAGTTCACATGAATCTTGCAAAGTGCATCAACCTTTGCATAAAAAAGGATGGAAATCTTATTGCAGATGTTATTTGTTAATATTATAATTCAATAAAATTGAAAATTTAATTTCTTGACACCCTGTAGTAGTAGTAGTAGTAGTAGTAGTAGTAGTAGTAGTAGTAGTAGTAGAAGAAGAAGAAGAAGAAGAAGAAGAAGAATTAAATTCATGCAGCCGAAGTACTAAGGAGGAGAGATTATTAAAAACAATTGTCATGAAAATCTTTATAGAAAAGAGAGAGGGAATCCACGCTTCGGTCAAGGAAACGGCTGATATTACCATTAGCATTTTCTTCTGATATTGTTATGAATTAGGAACCAACTTTTTGCTCTACCTGTTTTTTTTTTCTTTTTATATGTCATGTGCTTCCATTTCTGTTGCTTATTTAAATGAAGTTACGATCTTCTATATCTATCTAGCTGATGGGAAAAGCGTTAATATTTGCTTTCGAATTAGTGAGTTTTGATTGGGTTCTTGATGGTGGCCTGAAGAGAATCTGTCTCAGATGAAGGTTTTCAAATGTGTAATTAAATTAAAGCCGGCATTCATATTTTCCAGATTATTATGATTCCTCATTTCGATCTCAAAGCTCAATCAATCTCCAATCGACCCCCTAGTTGTTTTCGACTCGACCTTCTGAAAAAGTCACATATACGCTTGAGGGTCAATATCGACCATTTCAAAAAGACCAGAACTTAGAGAAAGAAAGATGGGAGGGAAAGAGACAGAAAGAGAGAGAGAGAGAGAAAGAGAGAGAGAGAGAGGGGGAGAGAGAGGGGAGGAGAGAAATAGTGAGAGAAACAGAGATGCATAGAGAGATAGGAAGATAGAGAGAGGGAATGGAGAGAGCGATGAGAGAGGGAAATACAGAGAGATGGAGGGAGAGAGAAATAGAGGAAGAGCGATAGGGAGGGAGAGAGAGAAAAAGAGGGATGGATAGAAAGAGAGGAAGAGACACACAAAGAGAGAGACCGGATGAGTAGAGAGGGGGGAGAAAATTAGATGGAGAGAGAAAGAAAGAGAAGCAGAGAGATGAAGGGAGGGAGAGAAAGAGAGAGAGAGAGGAGAAAGAGAAAAGTGATATAGAGAGGGAGAAAGAGAAAAAGAGAGAGGGATGGAGAGAGAGAGAAGTAGAGAAAATAAGATATATAGAGTAGGAGAAAGAGAAATAGAGAGAATGGGGAGAGAAACAGAGGGATAGAAAGAGAGCGGAAGAAAAAGAGTGAGATAGATGGGTAGGGAGAGAAAGACAGGAGGATGGAAAGATATAGATAGAGAGAGATGAGAGAGGAAAATAGAAAGAGATGGAGGGAGAAGAGAGAGAGAAATAGAGGGATGGATAGAAAGAGAGGAAGAGGCATACAAAGAGAGAGAGAGAGAGAGAAGGGATGAGTAGAGACAGGGAAGAAAATCAGAGGGAGAGAGAAAGAAGGGCATACAGAGAGAGGAAGGAAGGGGGAGAAAGAGAGAGAGGAGGAGGAGGAGAAGAAAAGTGATATAGAGAGGGAGAAAGAGAAAAAGAGAGAGGGGTGGAGAGAAAGAGAAATAGAGAGAAGAAGAGGTATAGAGTGAGAGAAAGAGAAATAGATAGAATGGGGAGAGAAAGAGAGTGAATCAAGAGACATATTTTCTGACGACTACTTATTAACAATGCAAATTTTGATGTCTAAATCTCTGCATCTATCATAAAATTTAACCTTGTTTTCCCGGAACGTCTCTGCAATACTAGATTAGTTATTTATTTGCGAATTATATATATAAAAAACTAATATCCTCATTTTTTTGCTTTTATCACTGTTTTTACTGATGTATACTTCAGCCTTCTTCGTTGTCTACATTTCTCAGATGAGTAATTATCACTTATCCATGAACTGTAGAAGCTGATAAACTCATCATTGTGTTTCTGCTGGTGCATTCTTCTTATAGAAGAATGCACCAGCAGAATATATATATATATATATATATTAAAAAAAACACCGTTGGTAGAACCAAAAGACAACTTAGCAAAAACTAAAACTCTTATCCATATACAGTCTTGAATAAGAACGACAATACTGGAAAAAAAAAAAAACAATTAAAAAGGCCTGAAGACAAACTCAGTAATGTGTTCGAAGCCTAGATTACCTAGATCGAGCCAAAAACGATGAACAACATTAAATCCTACGAAAGGATGGCTCTAGTCGTAACTCGACTCTCACGTGAACCTCTGACGACTTGAACAGAAACGAAAGAAGGGATTCAAGTGAAGAAGTAAGGGAGAAAAAAGCAGATAAACACGTGACCCCCACCCCCCGTTCTCAATTTCCTCGGTGTAAATCCAGATTTAAAATTGAATAACTAAATTTTAATATAAATTAAAAAAAGGTTTTCATCAACACTCTGCTGTCTTCAGTTGACTCGCAGAAAAATTTGGAATGGTCCACTGTTGTATATATATATATATATATATATATATATATATATATATATATATATATATATATATATATATATATATATATAAAGTTATTATTAACAATTTTAAATAAGGAATTTCTTTCCACCCATCTGTAGATGATAAAGCGGTACAGAAGGTCCTCGAGTTACGTCAGAACCGACGTACAGCGTTTCGTGGTTGCGGCGCCATCTCCCATAATATAATACGTCGTCATGCGGCGTTATATGTTTCTGCATCGATTGTACGACATATTGAATTGTGATACATTCGCTATTTTCCGTCTGTGTCGTTTTGAGGGGGGGACTTTTTGCCCTTCATTATATCTTGCAAGCGTAAATCAGACTCGTGGGTGCTTATGTCGGTGGGTTCCGACCTCCGTCGAAAATAAGTCGAGGACCTCCTGTATCGTTCTTCTGTAATCCTTCAAAAGTCGCATGATACGCGAGTACATATGGTATATACACAAAAGTTGAGTATCAGCTATCATTTATTCAATTATGAAAGCAGAATAACATATTTCTATTACTTCAAAGCTCCCCATCCCCCCCAAAATATTTGACATTAAATAACCCATAAGGAGATGATTTGCTGTTGAACAAAAAAAGCAATCAACCAATCAAGTATTTTAAATATTTCTTTGTATAAGGACGTATATTATTTTAGAATGTTGATCAATTTATTGAGGAATTTGTTTTGGATTCGTTGTTTTAGTTCAGCGGCATATCATTCTCTATGGCTTATTTAATGCCAAACTCTGAACATTTCGAACGCAATTTTATGGAAATTTTGTGCATAATTTTACACTTTCATGGTAAATGTGTTTTATAAATATATAGCTTGTAGATGGTCAGTTGTAGGTGTTATATATTTTGGTATAAACCTGTTTCTTTACGGTAGGACATTAATATATTGATAAACATCTCACAAGGAGCCACAATAAGCTATTAGCATAAAACAGATATTAGTAAATAATGCTAAACTACGATGTCATAAAGAAAGACGGAAAATGCCTTGGAACCTGATACAAAACAAACAACCGACATTAAACTCAAAACGTTTGTGCGTGTGAAGAATAATACCATTGTTACTGCTGTATTCATTTGACGTATCTCAAAATGATTGGCAGTCCTGCCAGTATGCTTGGCCACTTGGAATTGGAAGAGCCCTGGAATTAGAACAAACACTAATTAATTAAAGCTATGTACGAAGAAAAACGCACGCGTCTTCGATTCTCTGAATCGCGCTCTGAAATTCGATTCACATTTTTTCTCTTCTTTTTCTTCTCCATTTTCTTTAACCTCTTCGTTACCTTTCCCGCCTTTTCATAATTTTCTTCCTTCTTTCTGTTCTTTTCTACGTCTTTGAAACTTTCTTCCTCGACTTCTGTTTCTGCTTTCTTAACTGCTTACGGCCATACCATGTTGAAACACCGGTCCTGGACACTACTGAGATGGAGATTCGTCTCCAGCTGTGCTGGTCAAACTCTCTGCTTCCGGACAGAGAGGATCCCCAGACGAGGCTATGTCGAAGGGCAGAGTCTCGTCTCGGGAAACAGTAGCCCGACCCGTTTTATGCGGGGTCTACGGAGAATTTTTGGCCGAGTCGACGGGCTCGGATACCCCACATTAAATTCGGCCTTGTGCCACATCTTACTGCTAGGGACGGTTGGTAGATATCCTACCCAGATGGTGACTGCTTGGAAATAACAAGTGCTGTAAGATTGGATGTGCGGGTGGTATGGCTTACGGCCATACCAGGTTAAAACACCGTTCATCATACAATCACCGAAGTTAAGCAACGTCGAACATGGAAACTATAATATAGTGACCGCTTGGGAATAGCAATTGCTCTAAGATTTAATGTACGTGTGGTATGGCTTATAGCCAGATTACATTGAAACACCGGTCATCGTACGTACGATCACCGAAGTTAAGTAACGTCTAACCTGGACACTAGCCTGATGGGTGACCGCTTGGGAATAACAAGTGCAGTAAGATTGGATGCGCGGCTGGTATCGCTTACGGCCAAATCACGTTGAAAGACCGGCCATCGTATGATCACTGAAGTTAAGCAATGTCGGCCCTGGTCAGTACCTAGATGGATGACCGCTTGGAAGTATCAGGGACTGTAAGCTTGGATGTGCGGGTGGCATGACTTACGGACATACCACATTGAAACACCCGTATGATCACCAAAGTTAAGCAACGTTGAATCTACCCAGATGACTGCTTGTGCTGTAAGATCGAATGCATGGAGGGTATGGCTTACGCCCATATCATATATATGTGAGATCTGAAGCTGTCACAGTCGGCTTCCGTGTACCGAAAAATCGTTCGATGGATCGGCACATCAGGGTATGCTTCTGGTCTGGCATCGACTTTGACATTGACTAGTGCAAGGTCTAAAGTGCTTATGGGTCGGTGAGTACGTACGCTTCAGCGAAGGGGTTTGCGTAATGTCCTGTTGCCCCCGGGACGGGTGGAGTTTCTTTAATGATGTTTGTCGGTGACGGAGAACATTCTGCCTTATCCGCCTTCTTCATCGATTTTGTTCAACTGGACGTACCAATCTTTGGGGGGAATATTGAAGTCCCCACAGATATCAGGTGTAAGAAGACAGAATGCACAGTTGTTAGCAAAACGATGATCCCAAAGTGTGAATTGCAAATCGGAGATACCAAAATCAAACAAGTGTGGAAATTTGAATCTCTGGGAAGCGTTTTAACAGAGGACAAAAGTGTGACACTGAAAGCCGAAGGTGTATTCGGAGAGCCAAAATGCCTTCCAAAAGCTAAATAGAATAATAAGAAATAGACAAACTTCGATAGAAACAAGGAAAAAATTACTAAATTGTTAAATAATATCTCTTCTCTGGTATGGCAGCGAATGCTGGACAATCTCCTCAAAGATTAAAAAGAGATTGAATCAAAGAAATGTGATTCTGCAGAAGGATGCTGAGGATTCCTTTCCATATTACTTCATTTTCTCTTCCTTCTCCTTTCTCTTAGCCTGTATGTTTTTCTTTCTCACTGCAGCCTTATTGTCTTTCTTTTCTCTCTCTCTCTTTTTCCCTCTCTCTGTTTTTGATTTTTTTTCTATTTCTCCAACCTTCACACTTAAAAGCAAAAGATATTTTTCTTACTGTATCTTTGCCTTCTCTCAACTTCGTTCGTTCATTCCTTCTCGCTTCTTTCCTCTCCTTTTCATGTCTTTCTTCATTCGTCTCTTTCTCCGTTCCCTCTATTTCCTCTTCATTAACCTCCTCTCTATCAACCATTTGCTTCTCTTTTCATTTTACCTTTCTCCTATTCTTACCCCTTACTCCCATAATTTTCTTCTTTCTTCTTTTCTCTTTTTTCACCTACCAGTTTTTCACTTAAAAATATTTTTTTCTTTTTCCGACTCTGTGCTCTTTTTTCGTTTCTTTTCTTGTAGATAGGTTCGCATCCCCCCGCACCGGACTTTTGAACAAGTTTCCGTTTCCTTCTAACGTCTTCGCCTGAACTCTGAAATTTTATTCACTAATTTATTTATTTTTCTCAATAGGAGTAGGTAGGTTTGCCTAATGTCCGGTTCACACTCCGCCCCTGTATAGGTTTATTATCCCTTATTTCCTGTTCCAGATTACGTATCCAGTTCCTTCTAGAGTCTACTTCAACTTTATACTTCTAACATCTCTGCCTAAACCCTCTAATTCTATTTATTATTTATTTATATTTTTCCTCAGTAGGTATAGATAGGTTTGACTATCGTTCGATCACAACCCCCAGGGGGTCTTTTGAACAGGAGTAGGGGTTTATCCCTTATTCTTTACTTAGAATTGGGTTTCCGGTTTCTACTAAAGTCATTTCATTCTCTTTCACTCACCTGTGTCTTAGTGGTATTATCACCTTGCTTGAAATGAATTGATTAAAAGAATTGCGTTCTTTTCTCCACTTGCATTTCTTTCTTTCTTTCTTTCTTTCTTTCTTTCTCTTTCTTTCTTTCTTTCAAAAATTCATTTCCGAACTCTTCCTTCTCCTTCCGGCTCACTACCTCCACCTTCCACTATTTTACATTCTTTTTTGTCTTCTCTCTACATTTCTTTCCTTCTTTCCTCTTTCTTTACATTTATTCAGTTTCTTTCGTTTTTTTTCTTTCTTTCGTTTCCTATATCCGAAAACAAATTTTCCAGTCAAACACACCCGTTCACCGCCAATGGCTTCAGTGAATTTGACTGTAAAACGAAATGATACGTTAGCGCCGGACAAGCGTTGCGAGAGACGACGACGACGACTACGATAAAAGTCTGTGGTGGTGGTGGTGGTTGTCACCGGCGCCGCCATCATCGATAGTGCCTTTCTATCTCATCATTCTCTTCCCGGCTGAAATCATGCTGATCAGTGCGCCACTAAACGTGTTCCAAGAATCCATATCAATAATGAATTGATTCATCTCAGTTGGTTTGACATATGTCGAACGAACAAGGATAAAATAATGCATGCTTTAAATTCTAGCACGGGTCAAGTGCTAAAGCGTGCACGTTTGTTAAACAGCCGGACTGACTTGGAACTTCGCTGGAATTATCTAGTCATATTTAGTGCGTCATAGAAAATGCCTTTTGGGTTCAAGCGTCCTTTTGTAGGCAGAACAAAAGCAGCGAAATCAGTTATTGTTGGAATATAAATAAAAAATAGGAAGCGTTTTAACAGAGAACGGAAAGTGAGGCACTGAAAGCCGAAGGCGAACTGGGATATCCAAAGATGCCTACCCAAATCTAAGCAGGATAATTTCGTTAGAAACAAAGAAAAGACTACTGAACTGTTACGTGATATCAGTCCTCCAGTATGGCAGTGAATGCTGGACAATATTTTAAAAGATGAAGAGACTTGAAGCAACGGAAATGTGGTTCTACAGAAGGATGCTGAAAACACCGTAGACCGAACATATGAACAACGACGAAGTTTTAGAGAAAACGGAAACAAGGAAAAAAATTATGCTTAACATCAGGAAGAGACAGTTGAAATTTCTAGGGCATATAATTGTTGTAACCTAGAAAAGGTTACGGAATAGAATAATCAAACGAAGGTTGGTAATGAACGATAATACTTAGGACACGAACAACACATATAAGATACTCTAGCGGCGCGTAGATGTAGTCAACTGCTAGAAATGAGTCAAGTGAATTCTATAATGAATTTCCAACTGCTGACCAACATACAGTATTTACTACTATATTTATGTGAATGGAGACATACCCATTATCGTCCGTAGGTATACAACAACAATAATGAAGGAAGAGGGCTTGAAAAATCTGATACTCACAAGGCGCGTTAATGGCTAGAGGATACAGTGAAAAACAACGCATAACCTACTTAGCCAGCTTGAGTGGATGGATGGATGGATGGCGGGACAAGTTTTCGGAGAAATAACAAAAAGTCAAAATTTATTAAGAGCTACGAAGGACAGGAAATTGTGGAGAGCCATGATCGACTACACCCTGAAGAGACATGGCACATAGAGAAGAAGAAATAATGGTACGATGTTGAATAAGTAAGTTGTGTCTGAATTTATCGAATGAGGTGCTATTATTATTTACATGCCGACTATTGTTCTCATCTTTGCTGTTTAGGGGACAACGTTGTGCTTTTCCATCCAAGAAACCATCACAGAATTTTGGACCTAATCCTTTATTTAATCGACAAAGGTAGATTGTTACCTTTTCGTTCACACTAGCTAGGGATATCTCGTCATATTTCGTACTGGTCAGTTATTCCTATGCTACCAAATTGTTACCAACGAAATTGGTAGCACACAAATAATAAACAAAGAAGCTCAAAAAATATGAACGTTTTTTTTTAAGTGTAGGTAAACAAAAAACACCAGACAGCAAGACAAATTACGAAATAGTAGATAAATAAACAAAATAAAATATCGAAAAGTTTGTTTATTTTAGAAACAACAGAAACAAAATAAAAATGAAAATATATATCGTGATTTAAGTTTAAAATCCTCGGAGATGAAGCCGTTACAATAAAATTATTTATACTGACATTTTGACAGTACTAACACCTGAACTATCAATTCATAAAAGTGAATGATAGTAGAAAAACGCAAATTTGATAAATATAAATTTCGGTAACCACAAACAGAAAGTAAAAATAAAACAAACAATGGCTGCTTATTTGACGATGATAAATTTTTGTCCATAAATTGTGTGAAGAGTGACTGATGCAATACAAAAAATCGATTTGCATCGTGCAATCTCATATAATGCAAGGTAATCCAAAAAAAGAAAAAGACTTGATACAGCAAAGTGGCCTTAAAACTTTGTTAGTGACTGTACAGGGTGCGATGGATAAATTGTCGTCTAAATGACGCAAAAATGAAAATAAGACTGACATCTCATTTTAACAGATACATTTACCAAAATTACAGAAAAATATCTTGAAATACTAAAGAGTAAATTCATTCAATAAAATCACCATTGTCTTCAACCACAGCCTCCAGGCGACTTTGGAATCTTCTGCAACTCTTCTGGATGGTCTCCTTGTTTAAGTTGGTGAATGCTGTCATAATCCTTGCCTTCACTTAATCTTTGGTGCTACAAGAAGTTTTGTTGGTCTGATAATAATCAAGGGGGTCGCGGTCTGGGGTGTTAGGTAGTCAGATGTAAGGGGTAATATGTCTCAAAAATTGTCTGACAGCCATAACTGTGTTCTGCTTGTGTGACATGGTGTAGAATCCTATTGCCAGATATAGTGTCTTCCAGCAACCACTCTCTTGACCTAGGGCAGCACTACCTCCTCAAGGCAGCTGATGTAGGCCTCCGTGTTGAATATGTGGCCGTCACCAACTAATTGGGAGTTCCTTTCTTATCAGAACGATCAGAGAGAGTTTTCCGAGTTGCCGGACCTTCGTAATCACCATTAGACTAACAAAACTCTTTCCGAATCCTGTGTACTGACCTCAGATTGGCATTCAAACACTCTGAAATGTTCGTATTGGAGCTTTCGGTTCAAATGCCAAGCAGTACAGCATGCCGTTTTCAAATCTCTGGCAGAGCGAATTGCGTCATGATGGTCTTTTTCCTCACAGACGGTGCCCAACTGACCCTACTATGCTGCACAGTCGACAAAATCAAAAACAATGTGCATGCGCAAAATTAAAAATATAAAATGCCGACAATTTACTCATAGTACCCTGCATTATAAAAAATAAAATTATTCATTTTATTAAGTTTCATGGAAAAAGCATAAAATAAACAAAAAATTATATCCTTAAACTATTTGTTATATAAGGTTAAACATACTTCCAAATTTCTTAATTATTGTACAGTTGGTGTTCCCTATTTCGTTAATTTAAAAAAAAAATTTCGGGCAGTTTTTAAATCAGGGGCTACGAGTAAAACTACTGTTGATCTATGACATCGTAGGCTATCGCGTGTAAATAAACATTATTTTCATTATATTCTAAGCGAACAGTAAGCAATGCATTTACAAAATCCAGTTAATTAATCATTAAATTTACTAATTTACTTTGAGATACGTGTCTAGAACAAATATTGGATTTTTGCTGAGATTTTTAAAATTGTTGTTTATATATTTCGCCATGATTGATGAGTCATGAGTTGACATGTTTTGGAAAAATACCTAAAAAATATTTTTTTACATACGGAAATTTATTTATCTTTTAATACGGATTAACTTTAGGCTATTCAGTCAGTTAAGTAAGTTCCATACGTGATACACGCTTGGTCAATCATGTCTTTTTCGATTAATGACTGATAAGGCAGAAGATATTCCCGCAGAAGACAGCCATTTCTTTCTGTGACAGACTTGTAGCCAACCAAGGCTATAGGATGGAGTTTTTTCTGTTATTCAATCTATAACTGAGGAAGAATAGGTTAGAAGAAGAAGAAGAAGAAGAAGAAGAAGAAGAAGAAGAAGAAGAAGAAGAAGCGGCGTCGGTGGCTATATTACATTGTGTTTGTTCGTTTTACAGAAAATTGTTGGTTGATAACAACATCAAATATTGTATTTGTAAATGATCGGAACAGCTTTATCCTGGTTATCTAGTCATTATTATACCGACAGTTTTTATTTATTTTTTGATTTATTTTTGTTGACGGTATGGTCGGTGAAGGCGATTTCAAAGTGACAGTCTCCGTCGCAGAAAAACAAACTAGAATTCATTTGGGAGTGACTAAAATAGTCATTCTCAAACGTTGCTCCGATTAAAGTCAAAAAAAAAAAAAAAAAAAAAAAGTTGTTGTTCAGTGACGTCTCCCAGTGCAAGCAATCGCTTTAAGAAAATATATCTTGCTTTTTTTTTCACAAGTCGAGATTGGGAGAGACCCTCTTTAAAATAAGTATTTATTTCTTAATTTTGGCTTCGCCTCCTGACTTTAAAACTAATCGGAAATTTGCGCCATTTTTTTTACTCCATTCTTTTCCAGGAGAATAAATTGAAAGAAAACAAATTTACTTTTGTGTTGTTTACAAAGAAACCATGAAAAAGATCAGGTCCTCTTTTTGTCTTATTCATTGGTTCTTTTATTTTGATTTTAAGTCATACGCGAATTATTCATTCTTCTATCTGTTCACTCTCTCTTTCTTTCTGTATATTTTTCATTCTTTCTTTCTTTTTCTTTCTTTCTTTCTTTCTTTCTTTCTTTATTTCATTTTAAGTCATAAGTAAATTATTCCTTTACCCAGTTGTTCGCACTTTCTTTCTTTCTTTCTTTCAATTTTTCTTTCTTTCTTTCTTTCTTTCTTTCTTTCTTAAGCGAATTATTCCTTCTCCCAACTGTTCGCTCCTTCTCTCTTTTTCTTTTTTTTCTTTCTACGCCATAAGCGTATTATTCCTTCTCCCACCTGTTCGCTTTCTTTTTTTCTTTCTTTCTTTCTTTCTTTGTCATAAGTGAATTACTCTTTCTCCTACCTGTTCATTGTCTCTTTCTTTCTTTCAAAATGGTTTCCTTTCCATTTGTAGATGTAAGCAACGTTTGACTCTCTTATTATTTCTTCTTGTCTCTGCTCTACTATCTATTTGACATGCCTATTTAGGAAGCAGATGATCATGGCTCTCCACCATCTCCTTTCCCTATATCTCGCTAAGCAACGTTTGAATCTTAACTATCACAACTTGTTCCTGATCTATCATCTATTCATTTATGTGCCATGTCCTTTCTGGACGTGAATGATCATGGTTCTTCACAGTTTCCTTTCCTTTTGTAGCTCTAAGAAACGTTTGACTCTTCACCATCTATTCTTCTTAGACCTGGGTATGACGATAAACTACATCGGGCAGCAAGGCATTTGATCGGGAGATTGGAAGTTTTGAGGAACGTGGAACCACCTCTTAATTGCTGTTGCTATCAGGTTCATCCTGACACGGGGTGGTAGCACCTGTTAGGGTCCTAGCTATGGCAAATATTTAACGCCCCTCCGACAAATACAAAAACCTATGAAATTATAACATTACATTTTTATAGTAAAAATACAAGCAACATCTATTTATATGGTAGAATTACCAACAATATTTATAGTAAAAATACCCACAATACATATTTATAGTAGAATTACCAACAATAAATTTTATAGCAAAATGACCAACAATACATTTTATCTGTAATTGAAGGTATACAGTTGAGTTTAGATTTCGGCATTAAATAACCCATAGAGGTTGATATGCCGCTAAATAACATCAACCAACTATTTCTTCTTTTATTTGCTTTGACTTTTCAGGACGTAGAGGATCATGGCTCTCCACAAACTTCTTTCTGCTGGTGTCTCTAAGCAACGTTTCACTCTTTACTATCCCATGTCATCCCTGATCTACCATCTATTCTTCTTTGATGTGCCATTTTCTTTTCTGAACTTGGATGATCATGGCCCTCCACAGTTTCCTTTCCATTTGTAGCGTTAAGAAACTTTTGACACTTTATCATCCATCCTTGTCTCTATCTGCCTCTATGCTCTCCTTCCTTCAATATGTCCTGTGAGTATTGAATTTTACTGTCTCTCCTGATAACCCGTCCCAGAAATATTACCGGTCGCTTTCTGATTATTAAGTATTTTTTTTAGTGTTCTTCTAGTTATTATATTCTTTAAAACCTTCACGAGGTTCAGTCCGTGGAATTTTTGGCATCCATTAGTATTAAGAGAAAGAAAAACTTCGTTAGAAACAAAGAAAAGAGTCCTGAACTGTTATGTAATATCAGTTCTATATGATAGTGAGTGTTGGGCAATCTCCTCACAGATGAAGAAGAGAAGACTTGAAGTAACAGAAACGTGTTTCTACAAAGAAAAGAGTCCTGAACTGTCATGCAATATCAGTCCTGCAATATGGCTGTGAATACCAAACAATGTCCTCACAGACGAAGAAGAGACTTGAAGCAACAGAAATGTGCTCCTACAAAGAAAAGAGTCCTGAAATGTTAAGTAATATCAGTCCTCCTATATGACAGTGGATGCTGGACAATCTATCCACAGATGACAAAGAGACTTGAAGCAACAGAAATGCCCTTCTACAAAGAAAAGAGTCTCGAACTATTACCTAATATCGGTCCTCCTATATGGCTGGGAATGCTGGACAATCTCCTCACAGATGAAAAGACTTGAAGCAACAAAAATAAGCTGCTTTCCTCTATCCATTTTACCTTCAATCTTTCTTGTGAGTATCAGATTTTCCAAACCTACTTTCCTCATTATGTATTTTAGAAATTTCAACTGTCTCTTCCTGATGTCATGTATATGTTTCCTTTTTGTTTTCATTTTCTCTAAAACTTCGCCGTTGTTCACACGATCGGTCCGTGGTAGCCTCAACATTCTTTTGTAGAGCTACATTGCTAATTTTTCTGTCTGTAGTTACGAGGGTTGGATTTTTATCAGGTCGCAATGATTAACGAACATCCTGTCGAAAACTCTAGAATGCAACTACCATAAACATATTGTCTTGAAATGAAACCCAAACTATTGGACAATATCAGATACAGATATTTTATACACAAACCACATATGGTCGTTCGTTCTCGTTTTTGTTTTCTTTGTTATAAAATTGCTTTATGTTTCTCGCTCTCTCTCTCTCTCTCACACACACACACGCACGCGCGTGAATGGCTCGATTTGATTCACTGGACATATCCCGGCACATGTGAGATGCTGCTCTCTGTTTCTCTCTCATTCTCTCTCATCTTCTCTGTTTCTCTCTTCTCTCTTTTGCTTTCTTTCTCTTTTTATATCCCTCTCTGTTTTCTTTCCCTCTCTCTTTCTTTTCTGTCCTTTTTCCTCTCTTTCTTTTCTATCTCTTTCCCTCTCTTTTTTCTCTCCCCATCTTCTCTCTCTTTCTTTTCTCAATCTCTCTTCTCTTTCTCTGTCTCTCTCTCTCTCTTTCTCTTCTTGCCTACTTTCTCAACTCCTACTACAATTCTAAGACGCGGAAAGTACACTAATAACAGCCATGACTTTCAACCAAAAATAACCACATTACTTTGTCTCAACTGAATTCCCTATTTCCACCAGTTCTAACATTCACGCGCCAGACCCGCCATGCCACGCCCCCCTATAGAGAATGTGAGATGTAAGTTCCACTCGAGCAGCTTCTTCCCACGAACTGCTGATCAGTGAAACCGACTCCCAAGGGGATGTTTCCCCGATCACTATATTCTGAACCGGTTCAGGTCAAGGTTTTACCCACACATCCTCATAACCTGTACTTCTTACTCTGCAACACTCTACCTCTACCTATTAGCGAAGAGTTCATCTGAACAATTACCATAAAAGTATTTATAGAAAAGGCCCAGAGAGGCTACGTTACGGCCGTGAGAAACTGACTGAAGCCGAGATGCTAGGTCGGGGCCAATAATATTGCTGGTTCTTTGAATTTTATTTTCAGATGTAGTTAATAACAAAATGTTGTGAAAGGATAACTGCACCGCCCCCCCCCCGCAAATGTTGACCTCCTTCCTGACATGATTCGAACACGCAACCTTCTGACCTGAAGTAAACAATATAGAGGGTGGTCCGAAAGTCGTGTCACCTCTCCTTCAAACTGCAAAAGCACATTTCAGCCATCTGAAATAGAACATTATATTATGTAGGGGTGACAAAACTTTCGAACCACCCTGTAGCTAGCCATCATCATGCCAACGATATTTATCTGGAGAAGTTTTATCTGTTGTAGATGCTAAAGTTATAGCCAGAGCCAGTCCTGGAGATTCTAGCACTCCGGGCAAGCTTCGGCGACCTTACAAGTATAATTTTTAAAAATTTTCACACGGAGAAATTGTAATACACAAGTAAATACAAACTAAAGAAAACATTCATTATCCTCAACTAAAACATATTTTCTAGCCTTTAGATCTGTAAATCTTTTCATGGCACATTCTACACCTATCTTCTTTACAAGATTAATAACCAAATAGGCAAAGAATTTAATCTTTCTTGAGTCATGGACGACTGCAAATATATTTTTATAAGCCTTAGTTTACTAAGGCTTCTCTCAGCGCTAGCCACAGTAATGGGTATAGTAAGCATTATTTCCAATGCAACCCACAAATTTGGCATGACATCCTGTAACTTATTAGTGTATATGAACCTAACGACTTTTATTAGAAGCTTTATATCTTCAGGAAATAATTCTTTTGCAACATCCAGTTCAGTCAAGAGATCACATCCATTAATATCACTATTTTTTTTGATAGCCTAAATTATCCTCTAAGTCTTGACATGCTACTTTGATTTTATTTTTATCTGGTAGATGTTTTAGGATAGGGGTCAGCAAACTTTTGTTGACTACGTGCCGACTTAGGGCTTTGAAATCATTCAGTGTGCCAATAGCATACGTATTTTTTATACAAGTCAAGAATCAATATGGTATATTGATCTTGACTTGTATAAAAATACGTATGCTGTTCTACAATAAAGATACGTATGCTGTTCTACAATATATTTTATATAGTAATATATATATATATATAATAATATGTAAACCACATTAATAGAAATAAACTGTTTTTAAAAGTTTTTTTTAAAGGTTTTTATTATTAATGGGAGTCCAACGAATGATTTGTGGCTGCGTGCCATTGGCAATTTCTTCGCGTGCCACGTGCGGCACGCATGCCGTAGGTGGCCGCCCCCTGTTTTAGGATATTTAAAAATCCCCATTATTGAATCTTTGTAATTGTTCAAATATCTCTGATAAAGAATTAATAGCTCCGTTGAGTATTACATTTAATATTTTTTTGTTTTTGTTTTATTTATAATTATTATTATTATTATTATTGTCTGGAAGATCCCAAACGCATGATATACCGGTATGATGGCGCAAAAGTTGCCAGTACTTTGAGTCGGCTCTGGTTATAACATGTATTTGGCGGTATTCATTGTATGACTATATAAGAAAATGATCTGTTGTATCCTTAAAGAGGTTACAAACAGACAAAGGTCGTACTCGAATGAAGGAACAGCAACACGCGCGTAGATGAAAGAAGGGAGGTTTATTGTAAAAGAAAATACACTACTGAAAGACAGGGAATCGGGTGGCAGGCTAGTAATTCCCGCAAGGTTATTTACCTTACCTCCCCGCAAGTCAGGATGCGGCACAAAACCTTTTTTTTAATGCAGGGCAAAACCGAGCCCGTAGGCTCGGGCAAAGATTCCTCGTAGACCCCGTAAAAAACGGGGTCGGGTAGATGTCTACCACTCCAGACGAGAGACTCCTCTTCAGCATAGCCTCATCTGGGTTCCTCTCTGCCCGAAAGCAGAGAGTTCGACCAACTAATTGCCGAATCAAGCCCCCAGATATATCCTGTGCTCACTATATATAGCTACTGATATAGTCAGTCCACATAAGGCGATAGTGATTGCGTGGCATTCCATTACAGCATGATCTCGCAAGCCTCTTACAATAGAGCGGCTTGCGAGATCATTTTCTTAACCATCATTCTGCGGCTTTTGTCCTTATTCCTTCGTTCAGCTATTTGAACGACAACTGGGAGAAGGTTAAGATTGGAGAACTATTTATCATTTGAAAATTGTTGGTTTGTTTGGTTGATTTTGTTTAGCGGCATATCATACCTTATGGAATATTTAATGCCAAAATCTAAATATTTTGTACACAATTTTATATATGTTTTGAACGTAATTGTATGCCTTCAATTACAGGTATTTTGTACATAATTTTATACTTTTAGGGTAACCATATGTTTCATAGATATATACTATGTACATGATTTGTTGTATGTATTATATGTATTGGGATATGTGTTAGGACATTACGTTGACGGTTTCATTATTTTCAAATATTTTTCTCCTTGTGTGCTTGTAGTATTTATGTCTTACAGGTACGTACATTCAGTTAAAATTTGAATTGATTTTCATTTTCAGCAAGATATGTGCGGTCTGTGCACAGCCGAGTCAACATTACTTCAGCCCATTTCTGGGCACCTGCCTCCAATCTTCCATGACTGGTTTGATTGTATGAAGCTTGTCCTTTTCAAATTCGAGGATGCCCGTCTACTCAGGTACATTTTGTGTTTGTTTAACGCCCACAGAGCCCACCTTTGGTTTATACTGCAACTATGCTGAGCAGACCTTAATTACAGTTCTGAGAAAGAGCGTGTTATCCAACGTGATCAACAATCTGATAAGGTCAACACACTCAAACCCTATCGATTTCTATGCCTGGCATATGTAATCCAGCTTTCGCCGACGGACAACCTGCAAAATAATATGTCGTTAAAAAGATCTTTCTAATTTGACAAACCACTATAGAAAGACCGAAAACTGAACCAACCGAAAACAACAATAATAATGGTAGGTGATTCATATCCGAGGATGCCCATCTACTAGGGCGACTATCCAATTCCTGTTGCAGACGCTTGCTCAGGCACATTTATATTTGTTCAACACGACAGATCTCATTTGTGGTTTACACTGCAATTGTGCTGAGCGGACCTTAGCAAGAGAACACGTTATCTGTTATTGAACAAGGCCACGCTCAAACCCTCGGTCACAATGACTTGGGACTTTGTCCTAGCACAACCACCAACTTCTACCAAAAAGTTCCGTCTACCTAATTTCATTCACAAGGCTTGGATCAACCCGTGGTATGATTTTAAGACACTTTCCAAAGACACCAGGAAGTCACCTTCAAGACAAGACAAGAAAAGACAAATGTTAAGATTCGAACCCGGGCCTCATGGTCAGAAAGCAAACGTTCTAAACACTTGGTCACGTTCCCATATCATTGTATGACAATATGTAACAGAATTACGCCATTTTGAATTGTGCCAGTGAAAACTCTCGGGGATATTTCTCATCTCTTAGCTTGTGGTTAATTGCAGTAATTTTTTTCGCTTTGAAATAGACGTTCGTAAAATAATTTCTTTTAATTATTTTTACTGTGGAACGGCTGGCAGTTTCAGTATTGAATCATTAATTTCGACTGCGGTCTCTGACGCCATAGAAGCAGCTAGATACGCACATATTTCTTTGGATTCTGAAGTAATGTTCTTGGCGGATAAAACTATCTCCAATTTAGCAAAACAGAATCAAGGATCAGTTCTAAAAACAAGAAAAGCGTCAGTTACGAGCATAACAGTATCGCTTGCATTTGTTGTACCATATTTCAACTTGAATCAATGACAAAATCCCAGTGAACAAAATCCCAGCGGACAAAATCCCAGTAGACGTAATCTCAGCGGACGAAATCCCAGTGAACAAAATTCCAGCGAACAAAATCTCTATGAACAAAATCCCAGTGAACAAAATCCCTAGGACAAAATCCCAGCGGACAAAATCCCTCGGACAAAATCCCAGTGAACGAAATCGCAGCGGACAAAATCCCAGTGAACAAAATTCCAGCGGACAAAATCCCTCGGAAAAAATCCCAGCGGACAAAATCCCAGCGGACAAAATCCCAGCAGACAAAATCCCAGCGGACAAAATCCCAGCGAACAAATTCCCAGTGGACGAAATCCCAGTGGACAAAATCCCAGTGAACAAAATTCCAGCAGACAAAATCCCTCGGACAAAATCCCAGCGGACAAAATCGCAGTGGACAAAATCCCAGCGGACAAAACCCCAGCGAAGAAAATTCCAGTGAACAAAATTCTAGCAAACAAAATCCCTCGGAAAAAATCCCAGCGGACAAAATCCCAGTGAACAAAATTCCAGCGGACGAAATCCCTCGGACAAAATCCCAGCGAACAAAATCTCTCGGACAAAATCCCAGCGGACAAAATCCCAGCGGACAAAATCCCAGTGGAGAAAATTACAGTGAACAAAATCCCTGGGGACAAAATCCCAGTGAACAAAATCCTAGCGCACAAAGTCCCAGTGGACGAAATCCGAGCAGACAAAATCCCAGTGAACAAAATCACAGTGAATAAAATCCCAGCGGACAAAGTGCCAGTGGACGAAATTCCAGCGGACAAAATCCCAGCGAACAAAATCACAGCGGACGAAATCCCACGGACAAAATCCCAGCGGACAAAATCCCAGTGGACGAAATCCCAGCAGACAAAATCTCAGCGGACGAAATCCCAGCGGACAAAATTCCAGCGGACAAAATCCCACGGACAAAATCACAGCGGACAAAATCCCAGTGGACAAAATTCCAGCGGACAAAATCCCAGCGGACAAAATTCCAGCGGACAAAATCCCTCGGACAAAATCACTGCGAACAAAATCTCTCGGACGAAATCCCAGCGGACAAAATCCCAGCGGAGAAAATTCCAGTGAACAAAATTCCAGTGAACAAAATCCTAGCGGACAAAATCCCAGCAGACAAAGTCCCAGCGGACAAAATCGCAGTGGACAAAATCCCAGCGGACAAAACCCCAGCGAACAAAATTCCAGTGAACAAAATTCCAGCAAACAAAATCCCTCGAAAAAAATCCCAGCGGACAAAATCCCAGTGAACAAAATCACAGCGGACGAAATCCCACAGACAAAATCCCAGCGGACAAAATCCCAGTGTACAAAATCCCAGCAGACAAAATCCCTCGGACAAAATCCCAGCGGAGAAAATTCCAGTGAACAAAATCCCTGTGGACAAAATCCCAGTGAACAAAATCCTAAACGGACAAAGTCCCAGGGGACGAAATTCCAGCGGACAAAACCCCAGCGGACAAAATTCCAGTGAACAAAATTCCAGCAAACAAAATCCCTCGGACAAAATCCCAGCGGACAAAATTCCAGTGAACAAAATTCCAGCGGACGAAATCCCTCGGAAAAAAATCCCAGCGTACAAAATCCCAGCAGACAAAATCCCAGCGGACAAAATCCCAGCGGACAAAGTACCAGTTGACGAAATCCCAGTGGACAAAATCCCAGCGGACAAAATCGCAGTGGACAAAATCCCAGTGAACAAAATCCCTCGGACTAAATCCCAGCAGACAAAATTCCCAGTGAACAAAATTCCAGCGGACGAAATCCCTCGGACAAAATCCCAGCTGACAAAATCCCAGTGAACAAAATCCCAGCGGACAAAATCCCAGTGAACAAAATCCCAGTGAATAAAATCCCAGCCCACAAAGTGCCAGTGGACGAAAAAATTCCAGCAGACAAAATCCCTCGGACAAAATCCCAGCGGACAAAATCCCAGTAGACGAAATCTCTGTGGACAAAATCCCAGTGAACAAAATCCTAGCGGACAAAATCCCAGTGGACGAAATCCCAGCAGACAAAATCTCAGCGGACGAAATCCCAGCGGACAAAATTCCAGCGGATAAAATCCCTCGGACAAAATCACGGCGGACAAAATCCCAGTGGACAAAATTCCAGCAGACAAAATCCCAGCGGACAAAATTCCAGCGGACAAAATCCCTCGGACAAAATCCCTGCGGACGAAATCCCAGCGGACAAAATTCCAGCGGAGAAAATTCCAGCGGAGAAAATTCCAGTGAACAAAATCCCAGTCAACAAAATCCTAGCGGACAAAATCCCAGCGGACAAAATCCCAGCAGACAAAATCCCAGAGGACAAAATCCCAGCAGACAAAGTCCCAGCGGACAAAGTCCCAGTGGACGAAATCCCAGTGGACAAAATTCCAGTGAACAAAATTCCAGCAGACAAAATCCCTCGGACAAAATCCAAGCGGGCAAAATCGCAGTGGACAAAATCCCAGCGGACAAAACCCCAGCGAACAAAATTCCAGTGAACAAAATTCCAGCAAACAAAATCCCTCGGAAAAAATCCCAGTGGAGAAAATCCCAGTGAACAAAATTCCAGCAGACGAAATCCCTGGGACAAAATCCTAGCGAACAAAATCTCTCGGACGAAATCCCTCGGACAAAATCCCAGCGGACAAAATTCCAGTGAACAAAATCCCAGTAAACAAAATCCTAGCGGACAAAATCCCAGCGGACAAAATCCCAGCAGACAAAATCCCAGCGGACAAAATCCCAGTGGACAAAATCCCAGTGAACAAAATTCCAGCAGACAAAATCCCTCGGACAAAATCCCAGCGGACAAAATCGCAGTGGACAAAATCCCAGCGGACAAAACCCCAGCGAAGAAAATTCCAGTGAACAAAATTCCAGCAAACAAAATCCCTCGGAAAAAATCCCAGCGGACAAAATCCTAGTGAACAAAATTCCAGCGGACGAAATCCCTCGGACAAAATCCCAGCGAACAAAATCTCTCGGACAAAATCCCAGCGGACAAAATCCCAGTTGAGAAAATCCCAGTGAACAAAATTCTAACGGACGAAATCCCTCGGACAAAATCCCTGCGAACAAAATCTCTCGGACGAAATCCACCGGACAAAATCCCAGGGGAGAAAATTCCAGTGAACAAAATCCCTGGGGACAAAATCCCAGTGAACAAAATCCTAGCGCACAAAGTCCCAGTGGACGAAATCCGAGCAGACAAAATCCCAGTGAACAAAATCACAGTGAATAAAATCCCAGCGGACAAAGTGCCAGTGGACGAAATTCCAGCGGACAAAAGCCCAGTGAGCAAAATCACAGCGGACGAAATCCCACGGACAAAATCCCAGCGGACAAAATCCCAGTGTACAAAATCCCAGCAGACAAAATCCCTCGGACAAAATCCCAGCGGAGAAAATTCCACTGAACAAAATCCCTGTGGACAAAATCCCAGTGAACAAAATCTTAAACGGACAAAGTCCCAGGGGACGAAATCCCAGCGGACAAAATCGCAGTGGACAAAATCCCAGTGTACAAAATTCCAGTGAACAAAATCCCTGTGGACAAAATCCCAGCGGACAAAATGCCTCGGACAAAATCCCAGTGTACAAAATCCCAGCGGACGAAATTCCTCGAACAAAATTCCAGCGGACGAAATCCCTCGGACAAAATCACAGCAGACAAAATCCCAGTGGACGAAATTCCAGCGGACAAAATCCCAGCGGACAAAGTCCCAGTGGACAAAATCCCGGTGTACAAAATCCCAGCGGACAAAATCCCAGTAAACAAAATCCCAGCTGACAAAGTCCCAGTGGAAAAATTTCAGCCATTTATCTAAAACGTGGTTAAAATTCCAGTCGCATATAAGATTAATTAATAAGATTAGGTTAAAGGTCATTCGTCCGTTATCGTATTGTTATTGTTATGAAGTATAGTAATTCTCTGGAATAGACGTTGACAGGTCAATAGAGGGTAGCTCTATATTTATTGAAAAATTACTTATTGTAACACAAAGCCAATAGAGGAAGTGGGGTGAGTCTGGTCATCATTAACTATCCTATACCTAGCTAATCCGATTCACGACCATACATAAACACCCCGTGATTTAAAAATTTCTCATGTACAAATGTTCATAGAAAAATATATATATAAATTTACAGATGTTATGAAATGAGGTGGGGGTATAAATCCCCAACAGCAAACTAAAATATAACAAAATATCAAACAGAAAATACCAGATGTTCGTATGACCCGTTCCTCACACAAAAATAAGACTGTATTCTATCTTCTAACAGAATTAAGAAGCTAACTCTCTAACGGAGTGGGAAGGATAAAATAAATATAGACGTGGGGAAATCAAAGACCGGTCGGGATGAAAGAAAATGGCCCAAAACTGGGAAGGTTGGGAATCTTGACATGGATCATAACATAAAGGAGAAGCTGAGAACAGGCGAGGAACGACACTCACTGACATTAACTAGGTACACAAAGAGAGTCTAACTTAACTAGGCAAGGATTTCACAGTTGTCCGTTGTGACGAAGAGGACTTAAAAAAGGAACTCTAGGATAGCCCCTTTCACACGAACTAAGCTCGTTACTTTCATCCACCTTTCGCTGATATCCGTCGACACCAAACGCTTTCTATCAGTTCTGATCTTCACCTTCAGTGATGTTGAAAGAATCGGATCAGAGCCTGATGAGAATAGCGCTCGTATCGCAAGATTCTTTTAATTCGCGTCGTCCAGATCACCATTCTTGCCACGGCTAGCAGCGTTAGAATCCCCATTCGTTTCATCCCAGAATACGGAGGCGACACATCGCAAGCATATGCGAGATCGATGAGCACAAGTTTATCGCGAGCGATACGAGCTGTCAACTCGCCGGCATAGTGACACAAAGGGCCACCTGACAACAATGGTAGAAGGCATGCGAAGCCGTTTTCTCTAAACCAAGGTCACACCGGTGACAGTCGGGAAAATCCTCCCAGTCCCATCTGAAGGCTATGTCATTGAGAGAATGCACATTCCGAATGAATCGCCAGGTAAGCGAAAACTCAGGGTTACTGAGGGAATTCGCCGCTGGAGCCCAAGACCAGAAAGAGTGTAACTCGGCCAGCGACAATTCAAACCGCCCACAGAAAGGATCCTTCGCGACCTCTCCAATAATTCACAATACAAGAACTTTCGATACCGTGAAAGGTCACTGGACCGAGAAAAAAAAACAAGTCCGCTCGAAACTCGTTGAGGAAAGTCGACAGTTTTCCGGACCTACGGCGGCGCTTAGACCAGGAAATGATAGGATGAGTGATAGTAAGGCTAGGGAAGGCGCCCCTAACACTCCCCGAGAAATCGAATCCTCTGTCAAAACGCGGCGTAGAAAAGCCAACCTCGAGGCGTGTCAATGATTCACCAAATGTGAACACAGGATTCTTTGCGGATCTTCTGCTTGCATCTGTACCACAAGGGGGTGGACAACAAGCGTTCGATTGCCTTCCTATGGTCCTTGCAATGAGGAAATACAGCCAAGGAGTAAAGGTTGAGAGGAAAGACATAAGTGACACACACCTCAGCACTACCCTTCAAGGACAACCTCCTTCTGGGCCAAGTCCAGACAGACGCTCCGACCTTTCCCTGTACTTCTGACCACTTTTTCTCTAGCTGGAGGTTGGGTCCATACCACACTCCAAGAATTCGGACAGGACCGTCCGTCCAACCAAAGCCTCGGAAGATCGACACCCTTCCAGGCACCAAACCACAAGCCGGAAAATTTGTCACGGTTAATCTTGGGCCGCGTGACCTGTTTGTACCATTCAAGCACCTTCTGTACCACCTCAATGTTGCTGCGGCACAACACGAAAAAGGATACGTCATTGGCCTAGGCGGAAACACTTGCCCGAGCCTCACCAGGGACAGCGATTCCACATAGGGACGGAATGCACGCCCTGTACCTTAGCCGGCGAAGGAGAGGCTCCAAAGCCAAAGCGTAATTTAGGGGCGAGAGTGGGCAGCTCTGACGAACCGACCGAAAGAGAATCTCGGCAACTGACTACAAACGCTCCGTCAAGATCTTGGCCCAAATCTTCTAAACCCCGCCATCATCCTTTCCCTTTTTCAACGGCGTGATCACATATGGTGATCCGATTGGAGATGGACCTCTGCCGGAACTAGTTGTTCAACACGACAATGAAAATTGGCACAAAGATGTGTGACAGCCTCAAGTACAATTCATAGGATAAACCATCAAGTCCCGGATACTTGCCACTGCCGACCGTCTTCAATGCTAAGTAGACTTCACATCCTTGATTGCAGCCTCACAGCTAGCCGCTTCAGTTGGGGAAAGCCGAGGAAAATCAGACAAATAGCTACGAAACTCTTCATCACAGGGGCCAGGCTCTCGAAATGCCGCCGAAATGCCTCGCACATATCAGTCGACCTCAGAGCACGCCCCTCTGAGGGTATTGACCTCACGAATGTACCGATCGAAACTTCGACGGATCTCTTTCTTGCGCAATTCTGTGCCCATGTCACGACTTTGTTAGACATCTTGTTTAACCTAGGCATAACTACGTGACCCTTGTAGCGCTCGCTAGCCGCGCGCTCCAGAGCCTGTCTAGCTAAACCTACCTCCGCCCAGGAAAGACTGTTCTTAACTGTCTTCACCTTTTTAGCCTTATCTAGTGTGATCCGCTGGCTATATTCGGTGGTGAAGGACCTAATCCTACCCTTAATCCTCACCCACCACCTATTCCCAATAACCACCCCACTACTTCACGCTGCACTAGTCTAATTAGCTGTTGTTGGAAGTCCCGCCTGTCCAGTAAAGACAGATTGAACTTCCAGTGTCCAGTCATTCTAGGCCTACCATCTAACGCTATTCGGGCACAGATATATATGGTCATCCAGTGGAAAGTGGGACAATCTAGTAAGTCTATATAGGCTCTTCTCACTAACATTTTATCCAGGTAACTGTCTACCTGGGTAGACGGCCACTTAAGTGCGCGCGTCCATATCTTCCGCCCAGAGTGATCGACCCGGTATCAATCGACGAAACCAATCAGATCAACCAGGCTACGATCATCTGATGCCCTCCTACAATGCGTAGAATGTGAATAGGTATTTTTCGAGATTCAAAATATACCCTTTCTGTTCTCTTTTTGTATCTGCACACAGATTGGAAATGGTCTTTTTTTACAGTTTAAACATAATTTTTCTAGGGTTGGACATTTGTGTTTGCTTCTTTCGTATTCTTTGTCGCAATATTTGCACTTAGTTAGGATTTCATTTGTGTTGTATGCTTCCACGTTGTTTTTAGAATTATTAAATTCATTAATTGTAATTGCTGCAGCCGTTCCAGGATCTTATGTTTGTATGTAACGTCATACATGCCTTCAATTAATATTAGAACGATCAATTAGTCTTCTATAGATATTTCTCTTGGACACAGTTTTTCAAATTCGCAATACCTTGATGCTTCTTTCAATCTGTGTAAATATTGCATTACGGTTTCATTTTGGTTCTATTTTACAGAACTTTTGTTTTCTGCAATAACCAGCTTTTTTTTTGTTTGCATATTTCTTTTTATAATGGTTAAAATTTCCTCATATCTTGAGTGTTCCACTATTTTGTGATACACCATAATGGATAATTTTATTTTATGGCTTCACATCCTGCCGAAGCCAAAAAATAAATCAGTAATTTCATTCTCTTCTCCGGAGGCTTTTTTCTTGTCTTTCAGTTTTTACCCTAGCCAACACTGCGAAATATCTAATCCAAGTTTTTACGTTCTTCAGTTCATGCAACACAGTTAGAGATCCTATCGGCGAGGCCATATTATTATGAAGTAATCTCTGGAATAGACGCTATCGGGTCAAGAGATGGTAGCTCGACTCGCATTCGCTGTGGCATTCTGCTTTTATAAACCATGCTACAATTATATTACTAGCTTACAAGCCTCACCCCTGCGCTCTTTTAAGCTGGATCTTGCAGAGGGCGAATTGAGCATCCGATCCCAAACTAAAGGGAACTCTGGCTCAGATTAGAAAACTGCAACGATAATTTTGAAGAAATAATTTTGAATTGCTCAACTCACTCTATGGAACTTCAAAACCTCACTTTCGCTGATTCGAGCTATAAGTCCAATTCCGATCAATTTGAGCCGAAAGTCCAATTCAGGCCCAAAATTGAGTTCTTCAAATCACAAACTCCGTGAAACTTCAATTAAGTTGAGTTCTTCAAACTACAACTCTGCCGAACTCCAAAACCTCATGTCACAAAACATCCCACTTCAATTCTGATTCATTGGCATTTTGAAGAAATAAAATTAATTTCCGCAATTCACAAAGTTTTAGAGATATTTGAAACTGAATTTAAAACAATTTTTTTTAAATTCACGAAGTTTTTGTGTTACTTTAAACTCAATATAAATTAAAAACTTTTAATATCACTAATTGTTTTTATAGTTATTTTAATATATGAATGTGTAACATTTGCCTCCTCATCCGGACACAAATCCCAATGTTGGATGTTCAAGCAACAGACGAAGGTCAGCTTTTAAATCTCGAGATTATCCTGATTTTAAAAAAGGTATAATGTCTCTGTAGAGCAAGTGTGGACCAAGTTAGAGACGTTTCAGACACATGGACGGACAGACAAAATTTACCGTTTATTTATTTATAAGATAACATATTTTAGAGGTGATGTGAACTTGATATTTATTCGTCCTTGTCCCCTGTAGTTGTGGTGATGGGATATGTCACAAGACCGGTTTAAAGTGTTAAACCCAAGCGTGTGTACATGTGCCAAGTCTTCAAACCTACCCGGCCTCGGCAGCCTCGGTCGACCTGGCGTCGATATTCCACTGACCCTCATTTATTTCTTGTGTTCTGCCAAAGACAGAAACACGGTTGAGAGATAACATGTAGTTTTTCCGCACGAAGGCAGATACTACACTTTGATCCAAGCTCCTAGAGAGGATTGAATCCCCGGGATCGGGCATTCCTCATTTATTTGTTGTGTTCTCTCAGAACACAGAAACACAATTAAGAGATAACATGTAGTTTGTCCGCACGAAGGCAGATACTACACTAAGTATTTACTTGCTCCCCCCCACGAAGCTGTAACTGATCTGATACAAGGTCAGACTATTGTGGGGATCCCGAGCGCATACAGCCTGGCCAGGTACAAAAATAGCCCAGTCCTCATTAACATCGGAATTTTATAAATGTCAATCAAAAGCAGCAAAAGTTATTCAGTCAATGAATATTGAATGTTTTCTCATAAGGAAACGGCTGATATTACAATTGCCATTGGAGACGAAGAGAACAGATATTACACTTTGATCCCAGCCCGATAAACAGGAAGTGAAGAAAAGAGTACCTCGAGTATCACGGTTGATGAATTCCGGCTATTATTACCATTACTATTCGAGATGAGGAAAACAGATACTACTCTTTGATCCAGTCTCATGGGATAAAGCGTAGTATCAAAGCATAACTCAGGTAGCACTAGCTGCTTAGTCAATGAATGCCGAATGTTTCCTTATAAGGAAACGACTAATATTATAATTAGTATTACCATGTACATTCGGTCAGTCAAACAAATATTTTAACAGTTTAATAGAAACGAAAATATGAACTCGTTAGACCCTTACAAAATTTCACTCATGCATTTATTCCAGCAATGCTTCTTCTAAAAGAGTCGTCTGATTTCTCTTCAGGGGTTGATACCAGTTGATTTGCAGCCTTCTTCTTAGGTTTGATTGTGGGGGGAAAATAATTTTTCAACTTGGTTTTTAACTTTGATAAAAGCCAGAAGTTGCAAGCGGTCAATTCTGAGCTGCAAGTGTTGATGGTGGTAGCGAAAACTGAAAAATCTGGGTGAGGCGATATTCTGCCAAATTACCCTGCAGCCAACGTGAAGAAGTAGTGGGGACATTCAAAAAGTGTTTATTTTTCTGGACGCATATTTACTGAAAATGCGACTTTCACACAATATACAAGTTTCCTCAAAGACCTCACGACCGACTGGAAAGTGTATATTCAAACAAACACAATAATCTCTGGTTACGTGTCTTCAAGCATGCATAGTAAAATTATATCTCATTGGTTGTCAAGTTACTAACCGTGCATTTAAGCAAGCGCAGTATGTTAAACTCTGATTAGTTACCAAGTTAAGTTAGGCGTGGTTTCAAACATGCGCAGTAAGCTCATATCTGATTGGTTAACGTGTTATCATAAGTGTGTATGCAAACCTGTGCAGTAAACTCATCTCTGAGTGGTTAACGTCACCTTAAGCGTCTATTCATGAATGGGCAGTAAGGTCAACTCTCTTTGGTTGCCAGGTTAACTTGTGTGTATTCAGACATACGTAGTAAGGTCAGGTCTTATTAGTTAATAAGTTACCTTAAGGCCGCAGCTGGTTCTTCATTCCTACTTTTGTATCTTTTTGTCTTTCTTGTTTTAATATCTTATGCTATTAGCTTCGATAAAACTGGTTAATTTTCTTGCTTGAAATTGCGGCATGAAATCTTTTTTCCCCTCTTTTTGCTATGATTAAATTCATTCCTATAATTCAGTTAAAGCCTTTGAGGGTTAATTTTGACTCATACACTTTCTCTTTTTATTCCCACGTCCCAAATATATAGGGAAACATAGCCTTATAAAATTGAACATCTTTTCTCAAGTATATTATATCCAGTCTGTCCTTTTTGGGAATATAGATTTCTGAAGATATTTCGTAAGATTTTAAATTAGAATTTTTGTTTAAAAGTGTAAGTTTAAAAAGGAAAAAAAAAGATAGAATCGAGCAATGCTCAGGAAAACGTTTCAGACTAATTTAACTCTGATTGTTGGAAACAACAAATGAATAATTAATAATTAATAATTGGATTTACTTGAAAAGGTGAAACTAATAAAAACTTATCGATAATTCAACAAGAATTTAAATGGTTTAGATTTGCCATTGCAGCTGTTCAGTTATTTGTCATCTATCAAGACCGGAAGGCAAAGGTTTTGCAATTACATTAATTGTTTGCCATGAAAAAGAAGAAACCTTTTTTTTCTTTTTAATTTAATCACAAAAGGTAAAACAAACTGCTTAAAGCAATAACATCAGAAACAAAAAATAAAAGAAAAGGATAATCACTTGCAATAAGCGATATTTTATTTTATAGTAAATTATTTCAAGCAAACAGAATTTGTTTGCATTCTAGCGGAGTTATCAATCACTTAATTCTGACCCCAGATAAATTGCCTTCCCACAACATAAATATAGCCTGGTGATTAGTGAGTGAAAACAAAGGGTTGAAATTAAATTCCAACTGTGCATGGACAGAAGAACGAGAAGACAACGTTTATGATTTTTAATAACAGTTAAAATAATTATTTTTAACAAATCATACAAAGTCATCGTCTTTGAAGACAGTATGAAGGGAAACGGATATTTCTTATTGAACATATATTTTGTTTCATGCAAAGGAGAGAGATGTTAACAAAAGCGATAAGTAATTTTCAATAGGGAGTTTCTTTCCAGTCAGTTATGTGCCATGCGTGATACACGCTTAGGCGATCATTTATCTTTCGATACATGACTGATGAGGCATATTTTTCCCGCAGTAGGTTGCCATTTCTTTCTGCGGTAGACCAGTTGCCATCCACGTCTATAGAACCCGGTCTGTCCTGCTATTTACCCATAGATGTGAGTTTCTTTCCACCCACCCTTACTTAATAGATAGGAAAAACGACATAGTGGGCAAGTGAAGGCATATAAGCAAATATATCCTTTGCCATTTAGGCATTAATTAAAAAAACAATGAATTATTTAAACAATCAATAAATAAAAATTAGAATTGATTTTTTAATTAAAAAATATAGATATTTAAACAAGAAATAAATAAATAAAAAAACAGAAAAAATGGAATACACCTATATATTAAAAAAAGCAAAAAAAAAACTTTGGAAAACCCGAGAATATTCCCGAAACTTAACCTAAATATAAGTAGTTTTTGACACCGGATATAACATTGTTACATCATCTTTTGGCACTCAGCCGAAAGGTAAAGAAAAGAAAGAAAGAAAGAAAAGGAACAATGAAAGAGTACAAGGAGACAATAAAATTACGAAAAGAATAAACCAAGACATCCTACATATGTGCACCTACGCACAGGTACAGACATAAACACACACATTCACACACAGATAAACATACGCGGGTGCACATACGCACACACCAAGAAGAAGAAGAAAAATAGCTTAAAGCCGGCAAAAAATGCATGAACTATTTTTAATATAAAAATAACGAAAATGAGAAAATTGACAGACATTTGCTGATACCTCCTGACGAGTGGACTGAACAATTACACAAAGGTTCGTCTACGAAACTCTGGAGAAGAGCTGCTGAATATAACATTACTCAGCTAAGTGACAAATTTTATATTTGTATTAATCTTATATATATATATATATATATATATATATGAACGCTAATACTATCTCTCTCTTTCTCTCTCTCTCTCTCGCACGCACGCACACACACACACACACACACACACACACACACATATATATATATATATATATATATATATATATATATATATATGGGTAATGAAAAGTTTGGTAATCCGTATGGATAATCCCAAGGAGGGTGTTATCCAGAGAGCTCAATGTCAAACCAGAGCAATTATTAATTTAATTAGAAAACAGACAACCTTAAGGGTCCATTGATTATATTTTATTTCGCAAGGAAGGTGTTTTTTCCTGGTTCATCAGATCACATTTCAAGCATAAAAAATGGTTTTAATTTTACGTATTATTTTTAAACACTTTTGAGGGGGAGTTGTAAATTGGTGTAAGGTGATAGAGAGATGGAGAGAAGGACAACGACAGACATGGTCGAAATTAGAGAAAGAAGGGAGAGATAGGAATAATTTTAAATCTGTTTTTATTAAAATACTTAAGAGTAGGGTAGGGGGTAGGGACCAGGCACTCACCTATTTCATGTTTGTTATGGTCCGGTTCCTTGTACCACGGTGATAGTCCAAGGTAGAACCAATAAAGAAGAACTCGAACACAGGTATGGAATAACACAGATATATTACAAACAGGAATATATACAGAGAAGTAGAAAGTGTTAGTACGAACAATCAGGTTTAGTAGGGAGAACAATGTAGTCTCGACCAGTATCACTATTACAATGTCTTGCAGTAATTGTCTGAACGCGACTCTGTTTCGGACTGCCTCTGACTCGACTCTTGACTCGACAGACTGACTCGCTTGCTCTGACTGACTGACTGACTGACTCCTGACGGACCTCACTCCAGACTTCAGGCTGAACAGTATTTAGTCACCCCCCCACGAGGGCATCATGTGGCACAAGGCCGGTTTAACGTGGGATCTCCGAGCCCGTGGGCTCCGCCAAAAATATGCCCTTTGAACCCGGATAAACGGGTTCAGGGTCGGTTTACCTCCCCGAAAGAGACTCCGCCCTCTATCAGGTTCCTCCCCGCCCGAAGGCAGAGAGTTCAACCGATCAGCCGGTCATCCGACTTCAGACTGAACGCTATTTAATCATCCCACCAGGAGGGCATCATGTGGCACAAGGCCGGTTTAACATGGGATCTCCGAGCCCGTGGGATCTCCGAGCCCGTGGGATCTCCGAGCCCGTGGGCTCGGCCAAAAATATGCCCTTTGAACCCGTATAAACGGGTTCAGGATCGGTTTACCTCCCCGAAAGAGACTCCGCCCTTCGGCGTAGCCTCATTCGGGTTCCTTCCCGTCCGAAGGCAGAGAGTTCAACCGATCAGCCGGTCAGCCGGGCGCCCGACTTCAGACTGAACGGTATTTAGTCACATCCCCACGAGGGCATCATGTGGCACAAGGCCGGTTTAACGTGGGATCTCAGAGATATATAGATAGATAGATAGATAGAGAGAGAGAGAGAGAGAGAGAGAGAGAGAGAGAGATTTTTAAAGTTTTTTACTTTTTTATAAACATTTCACACTAATATGAAACCGAATGCAACGATACAGAACAACCGAAAAATTCACACGAGAAATCATCTACAAAGGATAATTTAAATAAATACCATTTGTAGATTGACGAAGTATATATATATATATATATATATATATATATATATATATATATATGTCCGATTGTTTTGATAGTTTCCAGCTGTATTATGCAAAATACTGAACTCTTGACTGTCTTCATTGTTGCCTGAGACTTAACATGGCCGCTGCTGACTTGTCGACATATTTGCAAGAGTAAAGGGCAGCGATTAATAATTTGACATCTGGGGATAGTCAAAACAAATACAGTTATGAAAGTGGATAAACGAGATGTTCAGATATTTTTATGACAATCGGTGCCAGAAAAGACTCCGGGTCACTTTAATTCCTTCAGTTAGCTTGTCGGTAAGCGAAAACAAAAAACAAAATAAAATAAGACTATGAAAATAACTATCCATCCTACAAAATGTTTAATATCTAAAAAAAAAAAAAAAAAAAAAAAGAAGCCAAATAAACAAAAGCAAAATAAAAAAAACAAACTAAACTAATTGAGTTTCTTTTTCCCAGGTTTTTAGATAAGACGTTTAGTCGTCTTGACACCATTTGTCGTAAGAAAACCTTTGAGTTATTCAGCTAGAAAGAGAACAGGTTAAAATCGTTTTGTGTCAGCGCCACTGTCTTCCCAAATGAGCAATGGTAAGAGAAAAAAGATCATTCAGGCTTTCAGAAATGGTACCAGCATTTATACCTTGACTTTTATTTT
The DNA here is from genome assembly GCA_963932145.1 of Acanthosepion lycidas. Lineage (NCBI taxonomy): Eukaryota > Metazoa > Mollusca > Cephalopoda > Sepiida > Sepiidae > Acanthosepion > Acanthosepion lycidas. The sequence goes on along the minus strand of OZ010599.1, from coordinate 64,993,818 downwards.
CAAAGTCCATTAAAAAACTATCAAGAGAACGGTGAATAAATTTAATAAAAAAAGAGGGACCGGTAGAGAAGAAAACTGAATCTGGAGGTCACGACAGGAAGACGGATCATCGTTTCATCTTAGAGCGAAAGTGATCAATTAGAAAAGATCCAACTCATTCCATAAGATGTTTGGCACGTGAGAGAGGAGTTTCAGTTATGATAGTCTAAAGAGCAGGGAAAAAAGACTTGAAAATGAAATCGTACGTGAAACCTGTGAGGCACCTTGTTACTCCAGGACAGAAAGTTAGAAGGTTAGAGAGGACGAAAATCATCTTGAATATATTGGAAAATGATCCTGGAATAATATATATATATATATATATATATATATATATATATATATATTTGAATTTTATTTCAATCCATCATGAGCTTCCAATCCTTAGCTATGATTAATTAATGATGAACATGTCATTTTCATTTATGATCAAGTTTATCACAATTCTTCTGTTAAGCTTGGAGAGTAATTATACATTCTTATTGCTCGAAGTAGAGTCCAGTAATAATAATAAAAAAAGACTCTCGGAGAGTTCCAGTAAAATATCTTTAATCATTTCTAAGATAAAACAGTTAAAAAAGATACCATTAATAACAACAATAACAATAAACTAGATAAAAATAGAGATATAATACTAACTCCGTAACATCTACTAACCAAAGCAATGAATACAATCTTAATACTATCAAAATAATTAATTCCAATCACATCTAAAACTATTATGAATATAATCAGAACCCAAAACATCCATAACAATAATAATTTTGAAGCAAGTACACACGCACACACACACACACATATATATATATATATAGTAAAGGTAACAAATCCGTTTGTATATAATCCAAGTGGATCCTTGTTATATAAAATATTAAAACTGATCCGCAAAAAGAGCTTATTTATTTATTGTTACAGAAAAAATAATTAATAAAAAATAAAATACAAAATTACCTCATATGTGGGATAGCCTATTGCGGCAGACTAAAATATCGGCCGTCTGTCTTTATCAACCCCATTGTGGACTGAGTTCGTGCCAGAAATAGAAATTTATCTGTGAAAGCTAAAATAAAAAAAAAAAAATACCAGTGTAAAAACTAATACAGAATTTATCCATTTCAATGTTTCAGTCAGACGAAAGGCATGAGACATATATACATATATGGGATACTGATATATAAATTTTTATATATTAAGAAATATTTGCGGGGTATGACAAAGTGGAAAAAGTTTTCCTAAAAGACGAAACGAAATAAGTAAAAGACCAAAGAACTACAACTGGGAACGCTTAGAAAATCATTTGGGCACCTCGATGTGGTATAATGATTAGCAAGCTTCTTTTGCTAGAAGAATTACGACGGAGTAGTAAGTTCGATCCTCACCGGGTGCTCTATACTTTCAGCCTTGTGCTACATGTAATCTACGCGTAGAAAATCATTTGGGACCCTGCAGCGGTGTAATGGTTAGAAAGCTTCTCTCTCTAGAAGAATTACGACTAAGTTCGAGCATCACTGGGTTCTCATACTTTCGGTCTTGTGCCACATCTAAGCTGTGTTAAGCGTATCTGAGAGTTGCGTAAGCCATAATCTCTGTCGTGACGAAGCTGCGATAATTCAAATGTATGTTCTTCGCCATGAAAACAACAGGAAAATTAACAAGAATTAATTGGATTGATTTTATCAAGCGTCCAGTCTGGTTTTCTAAGTTAAGCTCGTTAACCATTACACCTCGTCGAAGTGCCGGCCCACCCCTCCGGCAAAGAAAAAAATTTCTCAAAACGATGTCCTGAAATGAAATATTAAAATGTGATTAGTCGGGACAACTGAAAAAAAAAGTTCTGTCAAATTTTAATTTGTCTCTTCCTTTCATGTCCGGATAATCGAAGTCCGGAACATAGAGGCACGGATAATCGAGGAAGTACTGTAATCGTTTCTTTTATGATTACAGTATTTTCTCGATTATCCGTGCTTCTATAATGGAGAGAAATTGGCCATCGTCAAACCTTGCCAGACGTTTATTCGAAGGTATACGGTCGAGTGATTTCTTACAACTCGAAAGGTAATCTGATCCACTTTGAAAAATGTCGTCATCATTTAACAGTTATGCCAATTATTTTATGCTATTCACAAAGCTCAAGAGCCACTCATGATAGAGTTTTACTGAATGACGTGCGTGTTATGAATGTTTGTTTGTTTCTTTGTTTAGCGGCATATCAACTCTTTATGGGTTATTTAATGCCAAAATTTAATTTTCTTGGGCGCATTAGTAATTTCTTTAAAAAAAATATATTTGTTCCTTTCCTTACAGAAATGTATTGCTGGTAATTTTTAATTTTTTTTATTTATTTTGTTTTTACAAAAATGTATTGGTGGTATTTTTACTATAAAACTTTTTATACTTTCATCATGTTTTGATCCCAGTTTGGAGGTTAAATCTTTGCCCATAGCTAGGACCCTAAAAGGTGCTAATACCTCGGGTCAGGGTGAACCTAGGAACAACATCAATTAAGAGATGGTTTCCCGCTCCTCAAAGTCTCACGATCAGAGAAGGCTGCTGCCGGATGTTGTTTATCGTAATACTCAGGACGGATATGAAAATAAGAGGAGTTAGACAGAAGTGAATATTATGAGGATAAGGAGGATTGACAACGATTGACCCCTTGACTTAAAGAGGTTAAGCTTGTAATTTTCATGGAAATATACACACAAGAATATTCCACAAATTGGCAGATCTTGGAAAAAAACTGTCTTAGAG
>OZ010599.1:64873528-64981028 GCA_963932145.1 Acanthosepion lycidas | reverse complement strand
AGATTGTAGAGGATTTATAACAGTAGGTGTGATGTGTAAGTGGTGGTGCTGGGTGTTGGTGGTAATGATAATATTATTAGATAATAGTTATTGTAAAGTGGTAAAAGTGATTACTAATGGTGGTGCAATGATAATAATGATAGATGCAATTATTTTGATGGTATCTTGAAATTAAATTGTGATTGTTGGTGGTTTGTCTACTTTATCCGTTTGGTATTAATTCGGATAATAGGTACTTGTTCTCATGCCTACATTTGGAGATTATCTCTGATTTTTTGTTTACTAGTATTTTCATATAGATTACCAAACCCTTCATTACTTTACTATATATATATATATATATATATATATATAAAGCGTGAAACCCAGGGTCACAAACTCACTTCTATACAACCAAATATATAATAATTTTATGATAATAAAAACAATTATAATAATAATAATAATAATAATAATAATAATAACACTAGTAATAATAATAATAATAACAGCAACAATAATTATAAATAATAACAATAACAATAACAACACAATATTATTATTATATATAAAGCGTGAAACCCAGGGTCACAAACTCACTTCTATACAACCAAATATATATATATATATATATATATATATATATATATATATATATATATATATATTATCAGAAATCTCCAGATAAATTTCAAAACTGTGAAGATATGCATTCTGGGAGAAACTAAGATAGATGAAAAACTCAATTGCCCTTTCAAATTCATTTACACCTTAGAAAATTTAATTTAATTTTGTTTAATTAAATAAGTAAATCAAATTAAATGCCGATCATTATTTCAAAATAATTCAATTTGTTTATGGCATTTTTGTTTTTGTTTTTATTATTATTATTATTATTATTATTATTATTATTATTATTATTATTATTATTATTATTATTATTATTCTCTTATTCAAGTTATTTACTTGAAAATGAAATGGGCTTTGTGTTAAGTTAAGGATTATCTCCCTTTGAACGTTAACCAAAATGAAAGATTTTTCCGTCCTTGATAATAAATAGAGATTCGTTTTTTGCTTCTATTCCGTAATGTTTTTTGTTCGCTTTTTCGATTTACTACCTGACTCAGTCCTCATAAATGTATTAAAATCCAGCATATCATGACATAAAAATTCATCATCAAAAACAAAAGAAAGTAAGGGGAAATATCTTGATTTACTTAAAGGAAATTAAATTTAAAACAAGAACAATAAAAACAAGAGAAAATTAAAACATACTACTACTACTGCTACTACTACTACTACTACTACTAATAATAATAATAATAATAATAATCTGAATTGAAAGCTGATATTTCAAGATTGTCGAAAATGTTGGAGAAAAATGTTAAAAACCCATCCCAGTAGTGACTGGGATACTCGGCTTCGTCTTATTGAAGTTTAAAGAATATGCCGGCCAAGTTGATGTAAAAATACACTTTACTACTGACACTACAAAAACCTGCCTTGTTGAGTACAGCTGGCATACTTCGAAAAGTACTGTAGTCTGGGGTCTGTATTGTGACTTGACAGGCGGTATCTCTCCTGGTACTGAAAACATCTACACAGCAACAGTACCATGACAACAACAATAATAAAAATGTCAATAATGATAATAATAACAATAACAATGATAAGGACAGTAATAACTATAAAAAAAATCATAATAATGATGATAATAATAATAATAATAACAAAAACAACAATAATAGCATCTATAATAATAAGAAATAAGAACAATAATGATAATAAAAACAATTATAATAATAATAATAATAATAATAATAATAATAACACTAGTAATAATAATAATAATAACAGCAACAATAATTATAAATAATAACAATAACAATAACAACACAAAATAATAACAATAATAACAACAACAATAATAATAGTAACATAATAATAATAATAAGAATAACAATAATAAGAATAGTAATAATAACAATAATAATGATAATATAATAATAATAAAAATAAAAGCCACAATAATAACAATACTTTTTACCAGTAATCGCCAAGCATAATACAAAAGAAGAGTGTTGATTATGGGAATAACATGTTTAGACTGTTGAATACTTAGTGTTTAGCTGTTCAGTCTTGATGCAAAAGGAATTACAAAGATCGACAAGAGATTGGGCAGAGTATATTTATTCGAAGATACATTAGTCTTACAAGAATGGCACTGGCACATGATGAAAAACAGATTGAACATCGCCCTTAAAGAGTTGTAGAGAGTCATGAGGTCACCATTCTTCAGGACTTTAGCATTCATACTAACAGGCATATAAAAATAATAGACTTGACATCAGGATTAAAGACTACCAAAAAACATGTATTCTCATAGATATAATAATAATAATAATAATAATAATAATAATAATAATAACTGATATGGCTTGCCCAGCAGACTGTAACATAGAAACCAAGTAAGTTGAAAAAATATCGAAATATAAAGGCCTGGAAATCGAAATAGAAAAAATGTGGAAATTGAAAAAAAAAGTGGAGGGATAGTACCAATCATAGAAGGTGCGCTTGGAATGATAAAAAAAGGAACACAACTGCACATTGAAAAAAAAAAAAATGGAAATCTCAGCTTAAGAGAAATACAAAAATTGTTTTGATAAGTACAGTCCACACACTGAGAAGAACTTTGTCCCCGTAACGCTAGTGATGTTATGGGAGTTAGAAAAACAAATCCTGAAATGTAGCCATAACAACACACCATTATCTGCCTTAGGTCTTCTCGTAGGTAGTGTGGCCGTAGCAGAAATCGAAATATAGCAACAACAACAACAACAATCCCTTACCGGGACATTATCTGAGACTTGGGGTAAGGCGAGGTAGTCAATAGATGCATTCAGTTTGCAGTTAACACAGATTCCGATCAGTAACACTTACTTGTACAGTGTTTATATTTTCAGTAGATAAGGAGTGACATAGAATGCTTTTTTAAATCTCTTGTAAAGAGGGGACTACCAAGGATATTGTTAATGCTTTTGTCTCTAACTTTTTGTATTGTACCCAATTATTATAGGGATAAAAATATTTTTAAGGTGCCATTGTTTTTACTTACATTTTCAATATTAACATGTTTATACAAGGCCTGACCAAAAAGTATCGGGACTGGTTCTATAAACAGAAAACTACAACAACACATATCAATTCGGCATTTAATCTCCTTCAAATTAGTCCCCTTCTGAAGCGACACAGATTATCCAGTGTCGTTTTCATTGATGGAAGCGTTGCTGGAACTCCTTTTTGTAAATAGCATGCAACTGTCTCGTGAATTTCCTTTTTTCGAATTTCCTCAGCATCTTGAAATCTTATTCCTTTCAAGTGCGATTTGATTTTAAAGAAGAAAAAGTCGCAAGGGGTGTGATCTGGGGAATATAGTGGTTGTTGGGGAATGTCGTTCTTGGTCAAAAACTGATGCACAAGCCATAGTCACACATGAAAACTCTGTGGTGTGGTGAGACGACCACACTCTACACACTCTCCTTCTAAACATCGCTATAAACAACGGCAGTAAGCGGAAATTTTATAACTTAGTGTGCATGTGTGACAGTGTTCAAAGATAAAACTGTGGCAAGCGGCTTCACTCTGAATACTTTAGCTCGGTTACCATAGCAACAATCCCGATACTTATCAATCAGATCTCATATTTGCTTATTTAGTCATTATCACAATTATAATTGATCTTCGCTAGGTGCCCCATACTTTTGGAATGTGCCACACCTAAGCTACGCTTAAGAAACAAACTGTATTTAACAGATATATTTCTATCTTATGGCATTGCAAAATGCGATATATATTACTTACCATATAAATAACTATAATTTTTTTTTTACGTATAATTAGATAAAAATATCAATTTTTATAGTGTCATAAATTCACAAGAATTAAGAATATTTGTAAATCCACTTTTATACATTTGGCTTTTATTAAAATTTTAATCATCGTTTTTTAAAACAATAAACATTGCCGGGTCAATCAAAAGTGTATACAGTAATAGTAATGTCAAGGGAATAACTGACACACCGTAAATTTATATATATATTTGACACACCGTAAATTTATATATATATATATATATATATATATATATATATATATATATATATATATATATATATATGTATGTATGTATATATATATATATATATATATATATATATATATATATATATATATATATGTATGTATGTATGTATGTATGTATGTATATATATATATATATATATATATATATATATATATATATATATATATTAATGCATGTTACGTCAAATAATATAGACAAGTATTTTCTCTTTATTTTAAGTAAATTCCTTTCATATTGTCGAATAAGCTTTTCAGCATTATCACTGAAACACGAATGAAAATCACCATGTTGATATATGTTTTTATTGTTAATCCTGTCTAAGCTTTCGGCTTACATAAGCCATCATCAGAGATTACAAATACATTACAATAAATTAAATAATAAATTAAATAACAAAGATGGTAATTTTGTTTTAGATTGGTTATGCAGACATTGCAACAATGATAGTTTGTTTTGTTTGCATGGAAGATTGCTATGCAACGATAAATTCGTGCATATGAAACGCGGGAAGCAAATGTCGCATTGTTGTTCATGATATCACACATTATTATTTAAGGAAACACGCATTAATGAAAAAATGCTGCCTAAATACACACAATACACGCACACACACACATACACACACACATATATATAATTAATATAAATAAAAGTTTTTCACTTAGCAGATTTATGTTACTATCAGCATCTAAGGTCTTAGATAAAAGAATTGTATTACACAGTAAATCACAAAATCTTGAAATAATAATAATAATAATAATGATAATAATAATAATAATAATAATAATAATAAAAATAATACTAATAATGATAACTGGTATGGACACCATCCTGAATCTGTAGACAGGGGAGTAGATATTATTATCCTGTTTTTTTTTTTCTATTAACATGGAACAGGGCAATACAAGAAAATTGCCGAGATATTATTGTCAAAGACAGAAAAAAGAACGTTTACACATTGATTGAAACGAGCGTACCAAATGATAAAAACATCTCTGTGAAGCTTTTTGCAAAAACAAATCAGATTCAAATACCTGGAGATGGAAATAGAAAAAAAAATGTGGTGCTTAAAAACTAAAACGGTTCCTTTTATGGTTGGAGCTTTGTGTCTACTAAAGAAAGGAACTCAACAACAAATCAACAAAATCCCTGGTTTACAATCTCTCCAGGAAATCCCCCTGTTCACAAAAAAAAAAAAAAAAAATTCTAACAAGCTCAGCCCACATCCCAAAAAGAGCTTTGTCCATTTAAGTTTTTTTTTTTTTTGTTAATACAGTGTAACCCGTATATAAGAGAAACCCGTAAATAAGAGAAATTTTTATCTGGTCCCAAATTAGAGCCATACTTACCTAAACAAAATAGACCAAACCCGGATATAAGAGAAAACCGGATATAAGAGACTCCTTATCCGGTCCCGGCAACTCTCTTATATCCGGGTTACACTGTAGATGTCTTTTGTTTAAGTGGAAACAAAACACAACATCCTTCAACTGCACTAGCTCATTGGTTATGACTAGACATGTGGTTATAAAACAAGTCAAATTTAAAAAATAATAATAATAATAATAATGAGGGAGTATCATGGCCGGGTATCAAGAAGATTATCTTCTTTAAGTTTGGAGGATGAGGCAGCCAAAGCGACTTGGGAGTCACATCTAGATACTTTGAAACATTCTAAATTTCCAACAGGGCCACACCTGCAAGGTTATGTAACCATATCGTGGTACCTATGGCTGTGATGCATATGCTTATCAGATTGGATGTCATGATGAGTACATTGGGCTTGGTATATTTGTACCCCAGTATTACTTTGTTGGTATGATGCCTCATTTTTCTAACTTAAAAAGTGACCCTTTATGAAGAGTGATGTACTGTGCATCAGCCCCGAAAAGGCCATGTCCAACGGTTTAGGATCAAGCAACTCACAAGCGATTATGTGCCACTGAATGGAATATTAGTCCTAGGTAACGCCTCTGATCAGGATCTTGGAAGCTTTGAGGAGGGTGGGACCACCTCTTAATTCCTGTTGTTCCCAGGCCCATCTTGATCTGGGGGTGGTAGCACCTGTTAGGGCCCCAGCTATTAGGTTGGTGCAAAAATAATGACGGTTTTTGACGCATTTTTTAACGTCAAAAACCGTCATTATTTTTGCACCAACCTAATATGAGCAAATAGTGAACCCCCAAACAAAAACAAAGCACTATTAGAGTATAAAAATATATTTTTATAGCAAAAATACCAGTAAGACATTTTTCTACAAAAATAATTATCAACAATACATATTTAGAATAGAATTGCCAACAATACCTATTTCTAGCAGAATTACGGATACCTATTTATAGCAAAATGACCAACAACACATCTTATCTGTAGTTTAAGGAATACAATTGCGTTCAAAATATATTTATTTCAAGCCATAAAATTGTGTTCAAAATATTTAGATCCCGGCATTAAATAACCCCTAAAGGTTGATATGCCGCTAAACAAAATCAACAAACCAACCGACATTAATCCATATAATAGCCTATAATTTCTTAAATAAATCAAACTGTATTCCAAAATCTAACTTCTAGAAAATTAGAAGATAAAACACCTATCACCGTTCCAGTAATTATGTTCACACAAACATGTATATCCACAAAAGCTGAGTATCATCTACCATGTATTCAATTGTGAAAGCAGAATGACATATATCATATTTTTAATACTTCAAAGCTCTCAAGAAAATTAAATTTCGACATTAAATGAGCCATAAGCAGTTGAATAAATCAATCCTAAACCTTCAGATTTCGGGGTTGCATTTTTCGTCCTCTGTTAAAACACTTCTCCAAGGTTTTTAAATTTTCAAACTTAAATGTCTCCAATTTGTATTTTGCATCTTGGGTTGTTCTTTTTACTGACAACCATACATTTTATTTTCTTTCAATTGATGCTTAGTCCTTTCTTCACACTTTCCTTTATTACTTTTTTTTTAGGACATCCTGTAATTTCCTTTCTATGTTTTTTCAACACTGAGTCATCTTCATATATTATGTTAAGATTGTGGACACTAATAATAAATCCTGTTTGGCCTTCTAATTCGCTCAGAATTGCCTCGCTGTATGGGTTGAATAAATCCGGTGAGAAGACACATCCTTGTCTTACGTCCCTTTTTATTTTTGTGCTAATACTGAATTCATTTGTATATCCATATGTAGGCGATATTTGTCTCTAAAATCAGTACTGCCATTAATTTTCAAAATAAATTAGAAAATTTAATTCTCTGTTTTTTGTTTCCAAAATAAATGCTTCTCCTCATATATGTATGTATGTGTGTGGGTATATATATATATATATATATATATATATATATATATATATATATATATATATATAAGTGAATGGGTATATATATATATATATATATATATATATATATATATATATATATATATATATATATAGGCATATGAAGCCTGACGATTGCATATAGCATGAAACAGACTGTCGCCTCTAAGTGTTGACTTCTATGTTCACTTTTATATTTACACACGCTCTATCTCTGATATTGAGCACTTTATTCCATAAATATAGCACACCTTAAGACTATATTTCTTTATATACATATATATATATATATATATATATATATATATATATATATATATATATATATATATATAACTGAATGGGTAAAGCGAGCACTCGTATACAAATACATATAAATATTTTACAGTGTAAAAAAACAGTGCTCAATGTTAAATAACAGAGCTATATATATATATATATATATATATATATATATATATATATATATATATATATATATATATATATATATATATTTAAGAAATATGCATAATAAATTAAATTGATTGCACAACTCTGGGTTTCATGCTGAAGCAATTATCAGGTGCTGATATTTTTGTTCCGAATTAACAGCGGTTTTAACCCAAAACAAAATTACCAGCAATCAATGTAATGTATTATGCATATATATATATATATATATATATATATATATATATATATATATATATATATATATATATATATATATATATATATATATATATCCACGTATAAGCCGACCTTTAGAAAAGACAAGGTAAAAAGTATAGCAAATTTTCCTGAATTTACCTCTACCTGTTGTATAAGACGACTGCTTATTGATTATATAAAGCTGATGTTATTGGAAATCTTGTTACTGTATCCTTAGAAATTCAAAATAAAAGAAATAACAATAATAAATTAAAAGATCATGTTTTTCTTACACCAGTCCCCTAAAATGGAAACCATTTTTTGTTTACGTTTCATCACATGATCACTTGCAAAGTCTTCTTCTTCTTTATCTAAAAAGTTAAAACAGCCTGGTGTACTAATGCCCATCTACTTATACTTCATATTTAACACCAATAAATGATAATGAATTTTTAATGAGAAATAAATATTATTTTATCCTAAATTAATACTACTATGATGAGTACTGAAAGTTTAGTGAAAGATAAAGGTTGTGAATGCAATCATAACGCGATGCTTACATTATCTCAGCTGAGCTTGCAAGAATACAAGTTGATCTCATTGATATGGAATTATTTTTCGAATAGGCAATTTATTATGAAGTCATGCTAGTAATGTATAAGGTAGAAAGGGTTTTATTTCTTTTATTATCAGTTTATTTGATAAGGTGAATCTTTTCGTGTATATTATTGTCAATCACGCCGAGGCTGAGGTTAGCCTACCAACAAACATTATTTATAATTTAAGGTTTCATTTTAAAATTGTAGTAAAAAATGACCCCCAAATTTTAAGTGTGATTTATTTTTGGTATTTAAAAGTCATCTTATACACGGATATATATATATATATATATATATATATATATATATATATATATATATATATATATATACACACACACACACACATATATATATAGAGAGAGAGAGAAAGAGAGAGAGAAAGAGAGATATAGAGAGAGGGAGAGAGAGAGATACCAATATCAAAGATAGTATGAAACCAAAAATGCTGACAGTCAATGGGATACTGAGAGAAAAGATATTTAAGACAAGTAGTCTTTGCAATAAAGTGATTGATATCAAAGAGAAAGCATTAATAGGATTAATACAAGTAACGGGTTTGTCACTTTGCTGATTTATGTTATCTTCAGCTTCATGACTCCAGACTTTTGTAGACGGACCCTCCGAGAATCACTCCGTCCACTCCTCAGGGGGTATCAGCAATTGACTGTTTATAATTCTCGATTTTTCTTTTCATCAGTGTAAGTTTTTTTTTTTTCTTTTTTTTGTTTGCATAGTGTATGTGTGCGTGCATTCGTCTACGAAACTCTGGAGTCTGCATGCCGAAGTTAACATCAATCAGCTAAGTGACAAGCCCTTTAATTGTATTAATTCTCTCTCTCTCTCTCTCTCTCTCTCTCTCTCTCTCTCTCTATATATATATATATATATATATATATATATATATATATATATATATTAAACGTTATTTTAGTTGGTACCCATAATTGAGTAGACGCTCTCTTTATTTATTAAACTATATTTTCGTCTACCGGCCTAAATATTCAAGAGTTCTTATTAAAGAAAAATGGTCTGGCAGGATTCGAATCTGCGTCCCCCGTTGCAGAAGAAACGGTCGTTTTATCCATAAGCGTCTCAGCCATGGAGTGTGCCGTCGATAGTGCCTTATAAATGCAAATCCTTCTTGGATTCTCGAAAGTGCATAAATCTGCTCAGTTTCATGTTTGAACATAAACAAAGCAATTTCTAAAGAAGTAATGGATGTTTTTTTCTTGTGTCTTTTTGATTCCTATTCTTTTCGTGTCCCTCTCTCTCTCCCCTTACTAATGTTTCCTCATCTTCCTCCACTCTCAGTAACTTCTTATCTCCCGGAGGCATTATCACATTGATTTAATGATTAAACGAAAAAAAAAAAAAATAAGATTTTCTAGTAAAAAAGTTAGCGTCAAAATCTTTCTTGTACTTTTTATGTGGCAGGTCCTTTCGGGATGTGGACGATCATTGCTCTCCACAACCTTCTTTACATACGATTCATCGCTAAAGATGATGGAAAAATGGTGGATACCTTGTACTACTCCAGTAAGTACCTGACACCTTCTGTTATCCTTTAACTTTACAAGAACCAGAACGAGGCCCCCAAAATAAAAATACTGCTGACATATATGAACAAGGGTTGACCACTCTTCACTTTTCAGTCTCGATAGGGTTCAAAAGAGTCTCCGCGGCCTTATGGATGACACATTTTTTTCCAACCTGCAATCCCTTTCTCACAAGTCTGTCGCAAATCTCCCACTACCCTATTGCTAATTTGTGCTACTTCTTCCACCCATTTGCTGAAGTTTATTAGGAAGGTTATCAAATGTTTTCTTCAATATGTCATGTGAGTGTTAAATTCCTTCTTCATTATGTATTCCCCTCCAAATAAAATACTACTCCGAAATTTGTATTTACTAATTTTCCCCTCCTCAATAGGAATAGATAGGTCCGTCTTTTACCCGGTTCAAACTCCACTTCATTCATTTGAATAGGAGTAGAGGTTTATTCCTGCTTTCTGCTTAGTATTGTGTCATGGTAATTTACCCATGCACGCATGGGCTCTCCCAGCTATAAATAGGAGCAGGTACCGCCTTTTGGAGAGGGAAGTTTCCAGCAGTCAGTTTTAACAGTCGGACCGAACATTCTTGCTGTAACACTCTCGTCTATATATGTTTGTTAAGATGTTAATATATTTATTTAACTCAATTTCTCTCTTTGTGTCTTTATTTCTGGCCCTAACAATTTCTGGGGACCATTATACACAGGTCAAGGATAAAAATTTCCCAGTTTCTGTGGCCCATGATCACTGTCAGGCTGGTGCAGATATTTTTGAATATCAAAGTTAGTCGGAAAGCAAAAAGCCGGAAGACAGTTCCACAAGTTAGAGGTGTGAGAGAAAGAAACTGTTAGCATAGAACTTATGGTTACATCTAGCCAAATTGACTGTAAATTGATGAGATCTAGCTGCCAATCTAGTACTGTGCTTAAATTCATAAAGTCTATGTACAATCGCAAAGAGCTCATCTGAACAATTACTATGAAAGTATTTATACAAAAGGCAGAGGGAAGCAGTTTTACTGCGGTGGGAAGCAGACTGAAGCCGAGATGCCAGGTCAGGACCAATAATAATGATGATCCTCCTTTTGATTTTATCAAGATTCTCTAAATAAATAGCAGGAGCACCGGACCAAATGTAGCAGCAATATTCAAAGCATGAGTGAATGGTAGACTCATAGATAGGTAAGATTCTAGAGAGAAAAAAATGTCTAGCAAGACACAGTTCTCCAACTCTCTTAGCAGCTGAAATAGCAACGGATTCAATGTTACTCAAAAAGGCGCAGTGAGTCGCCCCCCTGGAGGTTAGCATCAGCCATGCTGGCGGAAAGCAGAAAGGGGTCTCTCAGATGATTAACAGAGAACAGTTTAGTTTTAGAGGCGTTAAAATTAACAAGCCGATCTTTGCCCCAGTTAACAACAGACCGTAGGTCATTTGTAAGTCTGATCAGTTCGATAAGATCAAATTGACAACTGGTCTAAAAAATGACCTACAATCTGCTTTTAACTGCAGGGAACATCATGTTAATTTTCATACCTCCAAAACGAAACTGCCCTTTATCAATCATCTGAGAGAATCCTTTCTCTCTTCTAACCTAGAGGCTAACATTCTTTACTGAAATGGCGAAAAATTATATTGAATCAATTGCTAGCTTTGCTGCAAGGAAAGTCGGTTCACTGTGTCGTGCTAGACAATGTTTCTCTCCAGAATCTACATTAGATATTTATAAGTCTACCATTCATGCTTGCTTTGTATATTGCTGCCATATATGGTCTGGCTATCCTGCTATATATTTAAAGATTCATGATAAAATTCAAAGAAGAATCTGCCTGACATCTCAGCTTCAGTCACTTCCCCACTACTGTAATGAAGCTTCCCTGTGCCTTTTCTATAAATACTTTCATGGTAATTATTCTGATGAACTTTGCTCTATGTTACCTAGACTTTATGAATTTAAGCGCAGTACTAGATTGGCAGCTAGATCTCATCAATTTACAGTCAATTTGGCTAGATGTAACCATAAGTTCTATGCTAACAGTTTATTTTCTCATAATTCTAATTTGTGGAACTCACTTCCGGCTTCTGAAACCAGGCAACTTTTATCTGCAAGAAAAATGCAAATGCAATGTCAATCGTTATCTGCTGTCTTCTAGATTCCTCTTCTTTTATTGTTCTCGCGCCAAAGTTTTTCTTTTCCTTCTTCTTTCAGACACAGTAACCCATTGTGTCTTACTGGCTTTATTGCCTGCTTGGGATGAAGTGATTAAAAAACAAAAAAAAAAAAACAACAAAAAAACAAAACAAAACAAAAAAAAAACAACAAAAAAAAAAAAACAAAAACGAAAAGGCATATTTCATAACTTTTTAGAATACAAAATCTATTAGAAAACTCCTTTGAAAATTAAAATTGACAATCTTTTACATTACTGTTGTAATTCCAATATAAGCCCCAAGCGCCACTCAAAGTAGAGGGTTATTGAATGAGGTTGTTGTAAGGGTGTGATTAAGAGATGCATATTATAAGGATATGAAGATAACAGATGACAAAGACTTGAAGAGGTTAAGATTGTAGTGAAGCATTCCCTTGGGAAACTGTTCTACAACAAAACAGTTCAAGGGAATATGGAACCATAGAGAATGCTGTTGGAAATCACTCTAATATCTTTTCTCAGAAGGCCTGTCAGTTCGAAGATAACAAAGAAAAGGAAGTTGTGGAGGGCCATGTGAAAATGGGGAAGAGATAGAAATATAGGATTGTTGAATATTATGACATGTTCTTTTTCTGTGAGTCATGTCTTTTCAGGACGTGGGAGGATCATGGCTCTCCACAAATTCCTATACTTTGTAGATCTTAATAGTGTTTGTCATTTTACCTCCCTCTCCATCGTGCCCTTTCCATGCGCACAAGCCCATCAGCTAGGTGGTGCCACTGTTCTTTCGCCTTCCAAATGTCAAATTTTCTGTTATTTCAAGTCCTTTCTGTGAGGAAATAGCATTCACTGCCATTATAGGGTGTTTGATATTATATAACAGTTCAATGCTCTTTTCTTTGTTTGCAACGAAATTTTCCGGTTTCTTAATACTTTGCTTAGCTTTTGGAGTGATATTACGTAACAATTCAGCACTCTTTTTTTCTAAAGAAAATTTCATGTTTCTTAATACTTTGCTTAGCTTTTGGAGTCATATTACATAACAAATCAGCACTCTTTGTTTCTAAAGAAAATTTCCTGTTTCTTAATACTTTGTTTAGCTTTTGAAGTGATATTACATAACAGTTCAGCGTTCCTTTCTTTCTAATGAACTTTTTCTGTTTCTTAATACTTTGCTTAGCTTTGAAGTGATATTACATAACAATTCAGCGCTCTTTGTTTCTAACAAAATTTTCCTGTTTCTTAGTCACTTAGTTTAGTTTTTAGAAGGCATATTTCCCTATTCCACTGCGCCTGTGCGTTTCAGTGTCAAATTTCCATTCCCTGTTATATTTTTAAACTTTCTCTCATATTTTTAAACTTTCGTTCTTGTCTGATGCTGACATTTTCAGTTCGTGCTACACATCTTGGGCTTTTTCTATGGTGATAACTATACATTTTGTCTTCTTAGAATTCATGACTAACCTTTTCTTCACGCTTTCTTTTACTAGTTTGTCTAGGAGGTCCTTTCAACAGTGTTTAGGAAATTAGAGCCCCAGTCTATTTATTCTTCCTTACCCGCACAAACACAGATGTGATCAGATAGGCACTGGCCATTTAAACATTTCATGTTGCGTTCCAAACGAGTCTGCCAGGAGAAGATAGTGATCCTTCTTTCCCTATCGAGGTCAATGTACTGATGATGAGAGGGGCTATGCTGATGACATAGGTGTCCATAGATGAGATAAAAATTATCTTAATCTTCGGTTTCAGCGTTTAAACCTTCACTATGTAAGCACTGATAGTACGGGGCTTGTCTACATCAGCTTGTTTGGTACGGACAGAATATTGACAATGAAGAAGCTTATCTTGTTATTGTTTCATTGCTTTTCATTTTACTTTCTTTTTTAGTTTTTTTCCCGCTTCGATAGGTGTATTAATGGTTTATTTGCACTCATTCACCCACTTGAAATTCCCCTTTGAATTTGTTGGTGTCCTTTATTACTGAATAAAGTTTCTTATTTCTTTCATGTTCTTTGACACAGATCATTATCCAGTCTGCTGTAGTTACCAGGTATTCTTGAAGACCGATTGTTGTGGTTTTTCAAGACAGTCCTAGTTGAACTAATCCTCTGCCTCCATCGGATCTGGGCATATACAGACGATCAACATCATCCTTAGGATGATGCATGTGGTGGCAAATGAGTAGCATTCTCGTTTTGACATCCATTCGCTTAATGTCAGCTATGGTCCAATTAAGGATGTTGAAACTGTATTGCACCACAGTGGCAGCCAAAGTGTTTATGGCTGATATTCTGTTTTGTAAATTCAACTCAGTATTTAATACTAGACGCACACGCCTGTAATATTCTTTTTTTTTATTTTCGACTTCATTTGGGTATACTGTATTTTATCTCCATCGCTGATTCCTACGTATTTATAAGCTTCTTCGTGCTCCATTTTCCTAATCTTTGTGAGAAAACCGAGATCTATTGAGTGTGTTTCTGTAATTCTCCCTTTCTTGAATGTTACTTTTGCACCTTTATCTAATCCGAAATCCATACCTATGTCATTACGGAAACATTTTACAGTATTGAGGATACCCTTCAACTCATTGTCGTCTTTGGCAAAGATGTTGAGATCAACCATCTAGAATAAGTGATTAAACATTTTTTTTTTAGTTTGTATCCATAATTATTACTGTTTAGTTCATGTGAAAGGAGGGTTAAGGACAGTCAGAAAATGAGGGGTGACAGTGAGTCTCCTTGAAAGATTCCTCGTCGGAAATCCAAACAACTGGAAGTGGCAGTACCTTCGGCGTGATTTTAGTATAATGTGCTTTTCCACGGTTTCATGCTAGATTTAAAGTAATTTACTATCACCGAGAAGACTTTGTACATTTCTAAAGCTTTAAGGATCCAAGAGTGTGGCACACTATCAAAGGCTTTATGGTAATCTATCCACGCTGTGCTCAGATGTCTATCTTTTTTCTGCAATTTTCCAGGAACATTTTTTTTATTAGTTAGTCATTGTAAACATATGAACCTCTTCGATATCGCTCCTGTTCCAGATGAAGAATGTTATTTTAATCCAGAAAAGCGTAAGTACAGATCGTCAGTGGAGACGTGATCAATTATTGTGTAGTGTACAGACGTGTTATTGGCTATAATTTTTTGGATCATCGGTTTCATCCGTTTTTCGTAGGAGATATGTAATACCTTCAGTGATCCAATATGGAATTCCATTGGGGTTATTAATCAGCATTGATAAAGTTTATTTGTGCAAGAGTTTTATTGGTTGATGACAGAGGATACAGTCAAAAGTTGGGTACCTTGTCATCTCCTGGGTATTTCCATTTTGGAGAATTTAGAGCTTGCCTAAAATTATTCTTGGTTATATTTTTCCATTGTTGTACAGGTTTATCTTTCATTATTTCTGGTTCTCATCTAATCCATTCTGTTTTGGGATTATAAATCTTTCGGTTGCTCCAAATATTCTCCCAAAATTTTTGCAGTTCTTCACTAGATGACGGCTTTTTGACTTTTATAACTGCTTTTCCAATTTCTCTGTAAAGTTTCTTAAGTTTTGTTTGGAATCTCTTATTTTCTCAATAGAACCTACAACATTTTTCATATCGTCTTGTTCTCTGTATCTTTAATTTTTTCTATCTTCAAAGACACATTATTATCTGCAGGGTCAGCCATGTCAATAAGAAAGCACATTCTGTTTTTATAATATTTGATCATGATGTCTAGGTGATTAGCTTTGATTGTTCTGTCTGATGGTAAAGTCCTATAAAATTGCTACAGTTCCTATCTCTGTTCAGTGATGTTCATACCATTTTCTTGTAGTTTCCTCCCTGTAAAAGTTACATTATTATTATTATTATTATTATTATTATTTTCCATTCTTGCGCAGGTTTATCCTTCATTCTTTCTTGTTCTCATTTGATTCACTCTTCATTGGGATGACATTCCTTTGGGGTGCCCCAAATATTGTACCAAAAGTTTTGCACTTTTTCAATTGATGGTGGCTTTTTGACTTTTATAACTGCTTTTCCAATTTCTCTGTAAAGTTTCTTAAGTTTTGTTTGGAATATCTTATTTAGTCAATAGAACCTACAACACTTTTCATATCGTCTTGTTCTCTGTGTCTTTAAATGCAGTTTCTGTTTAAGTATTTCCTTGATTGGTGGAATTTCATTAACTGTTTTAATTTTATATTTCTGCTTAATCTTCTTGCTTTTCTGTGTAGAAACATTTGAATTTCTTGAAATATTATCCAGTATCGATAATTCGCATCTGACTTCAAATTCTCGCTTTAATTTTGCCTTCCGAGTGGGTTCTTTTGCCTGTTGTTTAGTCTTTGTTGTATCCTTAAAGAGGTCACAAACAGACGAAGGTGGTACTCAAGTGAAAGGAACAGCAACACAGGCATAGATGAAAGGAAGAGAGGTTTATTGTAAAAGAGAATACACTACTGAGGACAGGGAATCGGTTAGCAGGCCAATCTTCCTTACCTCCCCGCGGGACAGGATGTGGCACAAGGTCGTCTTTTAATGCGGAACAAAATCGAGCACGTAGGCTCGGGCAGAAATTCCCCGTAGACCCCGTTTTACACGAGGTCGGGTAGCTGTCTACCACCCCAGACGAGACTCTGCCCTTCGGCATAGCCTCGTCTGGGTTCCTCTCTGACTATCTCAGCTGGAGACGAATCTCCAACTAATTCCCGAAGCAAGTCTTAGGTATATCCTGTGCACACTATATTAACTAATATAGTCAGTTCAAAATAGGCAATAGGGAGAGTGGAACTTCCATTACAACAGTCCTGTTGCATATATGACATTACTTACTTCTGTGATGTTTTCTAGTGGTCTGTCTGTTAACAATGTTTGCAATGCAGCCTTATATGTTTGCACAATATGTTTATTGGACTTTGTCATATGAATTTTTGGAAGCCGGTCTCTTTTTGAAATTTGTGTGTGAGTTACTTTGCTGATTATTTGAATGATGTAGTTTTGCTCTTCATTGATTTCAATTCTGTAGTTTTCAAGGAATTCTGCTCTAATGTCATTTGATTTATTTTCATCAATGACAGAATCTGAATCTGTGCAATTTTTTTATGTCACAGCTAGATTCTTCCATTTTATATCCCGAGAGATAATTATTTCATATCACATTTATTTTAGTTTGTATCTCATCATCTGTCATATTATCTATTTCCACTCTTGTCTCGTTTTTGTTTGGGTTATCACTGATTTTACTTTGTCTTATCTTATCTATTTCTGTATTTGAGAGTATTTTATTTCGCATGATGTCCCTGAAGACATTGGCAAGCAAATTTGGCTCGAGGTAGGGTCTTATTTTAATTCCTACCATGTCTCTTCATGTTTGGTATCTCTGATTCGTGATGTTGTTTTGTTGATTTTCGAGTGCAGTGAAAAAAGATTCCATCGTTGGTTTATAATCTTCACGATTCCATTTCGTTCGCTTTCTTTTTATTAATTGATTTGGCATAAAGTCATCAGATTCTCTGTTGAAGTTAATCCGGTTTTAGTGACCATGTGTCTCATTGTTGGCGGAAGATTCGTTCCAGTGACAGATTTTTCGACCCCAGACTGGTTTCTTCCTGAGGGGCGCGGCCCTTGTTTATCCGGGTGATGACCGATCTGGCATGAGTCTTTATTTGTAAACATTGAGATTTGTATATTTTTTATTTTGCATTTTTATTTGTATATTTTTTTATTTTACGTTTTATCCTTAATGTCTTGTTCAAGATACAACTTATGGGACGATTTTCGACCAAAACTAAAGAGCTTGTCCTGCCCGCCCCGATATTTCTAGGTCATGTGGAATTTTATTCCTGCATTTATTATTATTATTATTATTATTATTATTATTATTATTATTATTCCTGTCATTGTTATCATTATTATTATTATTATTATTGTTGTGACCAAGTAAATGGTTAAGTAATCACAAAAACCAGGTTATTGTATATTAAACAGTAAGTACACCAGAATAGTATTACACGACTAGTAAGAGTGTATCTAATGAACTAGCGCTCCATCCATTCTCCGTTTCCTGTTCCCCGAACCTTCTCTCCTACTTATCTTATAGTAGGCGGAAGAGTCTAACATAGACTCTTAAGAGGGAGGACACCACAAAAATTATATAATTAATTGTTTAGTTGTATATAATGTGTGGCATCCATCGGTCTCTAGAGACAATGGATCTGCGCCCCAAAAGTTATGCCTCAGCTACTGGTGCCGGCGCAGCATCTGTTATGGCTGTACAGGCCCACACAAGAGTGACAGTCTCGCAGGAATTGCTAGAACGAAGTTGAACATAACATCGAAGTGTCTTAGGGACTCCGGCTCCAGATTTATGCTCAGGGTTTTCTCCCGAAGCATTTCCTATAATCGGGTATGACCGCAAGGCAAGCAGAGTTTTCCTTCTTATAGATGGGCTATCTTCCCGGGCTGACGAGTTCCATCAATTCGAAGTCTCTCTCTCTCTCGCTCTCTCTCTATCTCTCTCTCTCTCTCTCTCTCTATATATATATATATATATATATATATATATATATATATATATATATATATATAATCTCTACAAATATTCTTAAATGTCTATAATTGGTAACAGAGGCCATTGGTTTATACCAACGGCTTCCCATACTTCATACTTTTCCAATTCGTTCTCGCGTGGTCATGTGTGACGTCATGAGATGCGGTGCGATTTTCGCTTCTAGCGTCTTATATGCACGTGTTTAACGTTGCTTAGAAAGCATCTATGTAAACAATGACAGACTATCATCACTGTCTTGTCCGTATATTGTTTAATATGTTGTAATTGACATCTTTGATAATGGCTTAAGTAAGCCGAAAGCTTAGATTATATTAAAAACTATGGATCAATATTGTGAATTTCTTTCTTCGTTCAATGATAATAATAAAAAATAGACAACACTTGTCTATATTATTTAATGAATCGTGTATGAATATATATATATATATATATGTATTTGGTTGGATAGATGTGAGTTTTTGACCCTGGGTTTCACGCTTTAGCGATCTAAAGCGTGAAACCCAGGGTCACAAACTCACATCTATCCAACCAAATATGTTAGCTCTATCTCTGATATTGAGCGCTTTCTAATAAGTACCGCGCATATAATATATAAATAATTATATATATATATATATATATATATATATATATATATATATATATATATATATATATTTATTTATTTATATTTATATACACACACTTTTCACACTTTTCATACACACACACACACACACATATATATATATATATAATTACACCTTTTTTAAAAATTCATCTTTTGGCGATTTCATGTTTCACTCTTCTTTGCTCCAAGATGTAGCATTACGTGATAATTACTTCCCCGCTGGAGAACGTTAGTTTCTCCAGTCCACTGACGACCGAATCGTCTTTCTACTTTCCGACGCATGGTGCTTGCACGTTTCTTCAAAAACCACAACTTATTAACTAAGTAAAGCTTTCTATATATGTATAAACACACACACACACACACACACACACACATACAATATTGGATATCGGAGTAAACAACCCGTTATCAAATGTACCACTTTTAAAGAATTATTATTATTAATATTTTATTACTTTAAATGATAAATCAATAAATAAAGAATAAAAAAGAGTATAAAATTATTATCAAATATAAGAGAAGATATTTTTGTTAAAGCTAAATAACGAATACAAGAAATTGACTATTCTGAACCAATAATAAAAGTAGTAAACAAAAATTAAAAAAAAAAAAAAAAAAAATAACGTTACGACTCGAAACGCTTTTCCTACAAATTTGAAAATACGTCCATGAAAAATGTTACGCTACTTTACATTTCAATCAATAAATATAAAAAGGATAAGAGAATAAAATTATAGGCAAATGTTAAAAATGTTTTAATGATAAATGATAAAGAAAGAAATCAACTATATTAAAAGAATAGTCAGAGATTATAAACTGAACAAACATTACTATTTGAACTGCTTTTGCTACAATTTCGAAATTTACGTCCTCTTTCATGAAAAAAGGAGAATTGTTACGCTTAAATATGAATAGAGTAGAATTAGTATTCTTGCCAATGTATATATAATTTAACAAATGCGATGTAAATGTACGTAATATAATAATTATTAGTAAGACATTCTTCTTAATAAATTAATTTGCTATTTAAAATATAAAACAATCCATGTATACTACAAATTTTCCTAAAAATAACAAATATGTATTTTAAATTTTAATAATTAAAGATTATAAAAACGCATAACAATATAATAAAAAATTCAAAGAATAACTTAAGAATAAACGGATAATAAAATTAATCATGACTTCCGTTTTAGTTTTAAAATACTCATTTCTTTCCGGGTCCCAACAAGAGACCTAAGGCCAGAAATGGTATCATGACATTTTCCACTGAGCATTAAAACACACACACACACACACACACACTAAGATCACACACATTTTACATAGATAAATCTCTTCGTAATGTGTTAGCTGTACT
Source organism: Acanthosepion lycidas (assembly GCA_963932145.1). Classification (NCBI taxonomy): domain Eukaryota; kingdom Metazoa; phylum Mollusca; class Cephalopoda; order Sepiida; family Sepiidae; genus Acanthosepion; species Acanthosepion lycidas. The sequence continues at coordinate 64,960,102 of OZ010599.1, read as the reverse complement.
TGTGAGTAAATTTTTTTTGTATTTCTTTAAGGATTGGGCTACCAGGAATCGCTTCAATGTGTCTATCGGAACGTTTTCCAACCAATCCGAGGGATCCAACTACAACTGAAATTATTGATAAGCTCATGTGACACATTTGGGAGATTTCGATTTCTAGATCATTGTACTTTGATATTATTATTATTATTATTTCCCTTACTTATATTTTTTAGGGTCCCATCGGGGGGATTAATTAACAATGAAGTTAAATAGAAAACTCTTCCTCTTAAAATTTTAAAAATTATAAAATTATATATATATATATATATATATATATATATATATATATATTTAAAATTTTATATATATATATATATATATATATATATATATATTCAAATTATATACACACACACACATATATATATATATATATATATATATATATATATATATATATATATATATATATATATATATACATATATATATATATATATATATATAGATAGATAGATAGATTCAAGCATGTTTCATTGAATAATATAGACATATTATGAATATTTATTTTATAATAATGCTTTGTGAGTTCTATAATTAGCTTCTTGATAAGCTGAAACTCACCAAGGAAGGTGCCGTAGTTTGACAACACAAATATAATACACCATGAAAATAATAAACAAAAACTTCGAATTATCGAGGCCCTCTATATCAAAAGCAAGCAACCAAATTTATTGCGAGTATAGTAGCAATGTTTTAAAATGTATTTAAATAACATATTGCATTTTTTTAGCATCTCTGGTTCGTTATCTTCCTTACATTGTGGACGCTTTAAAAAAAAACCCCAAAAAACAACATCGTAGCTAGAACAAATAATTTAAAATTTTTAAATAATTATAACAGGGCGCGTTCATGCGCATTTACAAAAATCACCATCACGATCATCACTTTTAAAATAAATTTATAGTCGCAATTCACCCCTGAGGATGATCTCGGAGGAGTTCGAAAGTACTTGGGATAAGAAAACACGGTGCTTTCTTTGATGAATTTTAACTTAACATCAAGGAGAGAATTAGAGAACTAGAAAGGATTATTATAAAAATAAATAGACATAATATGTCTATATTATTCAATGAAACATACTTGAATGAAAATATGCTGCCAAAATATAGATATATACACGGTGCGATGGATAAATTGTCGTCTAAATGACGCAAAAATGAAAATAACACTGACATCTCATTTTAAACAGATATATTTACCAAAATTACACAACAATATCTTGAAGTACTAAAAAATAAATTTATACAATAAAATCGCCATTGGCTTCAATCACGGCCACATACGACTGCGGAATCTCCTGCAGTTCTTCTGGATGGTTTCCTTGTTTAAGTTGGCGAATGCTGCCATAATCCTTGCCTTTAGTTAATCTTTGGATTTACATTAAGTTTTGTTGGTCTTTCGCCCAACTGCGCCCCACACATAATAAACAAAAGGGTTGCTGTCTGGGGAGTTAGGTGGCCAGATATAAAGGTTATGATATGGTCGAAGAAATTGTCTGATGGCCATGACTGTATGGTATGATGCAGGGTCCTGTTGCCAGATATAGGGTCTGTCAGCAGCCACCCTTTTGACTCAGGGCAGCACTACCTCCTCGAGGCACTTGATATTGGCCTCTGTGTTTAGTCTAATGTTCTATGGGAAGATGAACAAAGGCATAAAACGTAGCCATTACTAGTGATTACACCAAACATCTTTGTAATCACTATTATACTCATCTAACTCTTTCCAAAACCTCTGTACTGCCCTCAGATTAATACTCTGAAATGTTCGTATTGCAGCTCCGGCGCGAAGGCCAAGCAGCACTACATGCCGTTTCCAAATTGCTGGCGAAGTTAATTGCGTCATGGCAATCGTTTTCTCACAGACTGTGCCCAACTGACACTACTATACTGTGCAATCAACAAAATCAAAAACGAACAAGGCGCACGCTCAAAATTAAAAATATAAAATGGCAACAATTTACCCCTCGCAACCTATATATATATATATATATATATATATATATATATATATATATATATATATATATATATATATATATATATTCGTTATCTATGTAGCTTATTCGATTATATGAAAAAAATATTGAAGAAAATTATTGTTTTTTAGACAGGTGCGTTTCCCAGAAAAAGCAAAAAAAAAAAAAAAAAATGAATGCGTCGTACTTGTGTTATTTTTCATATAAAAATAATGTAAACTTTTGCCCACATTATTTGCCGCCTCACTCCAATAAATATGACACAAAATATTTTTTTTTGTTTGTTTGTTTGTGTGTGTATGTGTGTGTGCGTGTGTGCGTGTCTGTGTGCGCGTGCGTGCGTGTGTGTTGGGTACCCAAACGTCTCAACGTCGACGGTGGCCGGGTGTTTATCTATAAATTGCTTGTGTATTTGGGTTACTGCAGTAGCTATGAGGGCTTACTTTCGCTGACATTACTTCTCATAATTGGGATGTACAGCTTGGGATACGGACCCACGCGCATCTGTTAATCGTTAGAAACTGACTTTTCAGTTTTGGAGACAGAAATCCAGAAAATCCTTTTTATATTTCTTCATTTTAATGAAATTACACATGTAGTTTTTCGTTTGATAATACATCAAACATTATATCGCGAGTTAATAATGATTTATCACGGAACTAATGATACAAGAAAAATAGCAGCAACAAAAAACAAAAAAGAAAAAAATTCTTTCACCATTTGTACATTTTGTGAGCGGACCTCATGTCATGTTTCCATGCTCGGTTAAGTTTATTCGTTACCTAGCAACAGTGCGTGGTGTCACGGAGTTACCTACCCTTATTTAAGGGAAAAACTGGAGTAAAAGATTTCTTTCCTGTCCACAAGGTGGCGCTACAGTCTAAAAGGATATTAAAAGAAAAAAAAAATCTTCTACTTTCTGTTAGGGCGAAAAAGGTCTCAACCTTCGTTAAGGAATTTATCCATAACCTTTATCAGAATATCTATTCATCCATTTTTTCTCCTTCTTTCTGTCTATTTTGGTGTTGGGTAGCTGAATGAATTCGATTTTTCTGCTTGATTTGTCAGATTCGATAATAAAAACTGAATAGATAGATATTAGGTGCGTTTTTAGCTTTTAAATGTAAACTAAACTGGTACAGTTGCAAGTCATTCGATATTTATTGTTGGTGTTTTTTGAGACGTTTTACACTTAAAAAGAATGAAAAAAATACAAAAAGAATTCTTCAGTGTTTGTATTATTGCTGATTCATTTCTAAAAAATGAGATTATTGGTCTATGATTTTGGTAGATTCCAGATTGATTTACTTTATAAAAAAAAGAAGAAAAAAAAAGAAGGAAAACATAAAAAAAATAAAATAAACAAACAAACAAAACGAAAAAAAATCAACAAGGAAGCGGACGAGTTTTTAAAATTGGGAAACGAACATTCAACACCAGAAAACAAGGAATCGAGAAAAATCGCGGGAAAAGGTAAAAAAAAAAAAGAAGAGGAGAAAACGGAATAGAAGAAAAAGAATTATTTGGAATTCATAAGAGAAACAAAAAAAAAAAAAAAAAAATAGAGAGAAAGAGATGTACGGTATACCCAGTCTCTCACTTTCTCTCTCTCTCTCACTCACTCACTCTCTCTCACTCTTTTCCTCTCTGATTAAGAAAAAAATAAAATTTAGAGAAAAACTGAAAGGAATACATACACCGACACACACGCACACACACGCATACCAACATACACACATTATTACACTCTAAACATGCACCCCAAACACACACTCCCAAACGTGTACGCGCGTGCTCGAGCGCGCGTGCGCACGCACGCACGCACGCACGCACGCACGCACGCACGCACGCACCAAACGCTCATGCTCATACGCACACGGGCACCAAACACACACAGATATATATGCACACGCACGCAACAAGCACATGCACACACGATCACAATCCAGCGTGCATACACAGATACATACATTCATTAAACCGTAACGAAACGCATAAAAATAAAAATACAGACATTACGCACGCGGCAAAAATAACTGATTTTAAATGACATTATTTGAAATGATATATAGTTTCCTACACCTTTTTACACACCTTTATACAAGGTCATTATTATAATTTATTTATTTTAATTAAAAAAAGTTTGCTTTTCTTGCATATATTAAAACTGGGAAAACATTTTATTTTTTATTTATGTTATTTTCCAAGTGCACGCTGTGGATTAAGTATCTTTGGGGGGGGGATAGGAGACCTTGTAATAATCAACGACACATCTATCTATCTATCTATCTATCTATCTATCTATCTATCTATCTATCTATCTATCTATCTCATTCTGTTCGTTATCTATCTATCTATCTATCTATCTATCTATCTATCTATCTATCTATCTATCTATCTAATTCTGTTCGTTATCTATCTATCTATCTATCTATCTATCTATCTATCTAATTCTGTTCGTTATCTATCTATCTATCTATCTATCTATCTAATTCTGTTCGTTATCTATCTATCTATCTATCTATCTATCTATCTATCTATCTATCTATCTATAAAAATAAAATATCTATCTATCTATCTATCTAATTCTGTTCGTTATCTATCTATCTATCTATCTATCTATCTATCTATCTATCTATCTATCTATCTATCTAATTCTGTTCGTTATCTATCTATCTATCTATCTATCTAATTCTGTTCGTTATCTATCTATCTATCTATCTATCTATCTATCTATCTATCTATCTATCTAATTCTGTTCGTTATCTATCTATCTATCTATCTATCTATCTAATTCTGTTCGTTATCTATCTATCTATCTATCTATCTATCTATCTAATTCTGTTCGTTATCTATCTATCTATCTATCTATCTATCTATCTATCTATCTATCTAATTCTGTTCGTTATCTATCTATCTATCTATCTATCTATCTATCTATCTATCTATCTATCTATCTAATTCTGTTCGTTATCTATCTATCTATCTATCTAATTCTGTTCGTTATCTATCTATCTATCTATCTATCTAATTCTGTTCGTTATCTATCTAACTATCTATCTATCTATCTATCTATCTAATTCTGTTCGTTATCTATCTATCTATCTATCTATCTATCTATCTATCTATCTATCTATCTATCTATCTATCTCATTCTGTTCGTTATCTATCTACCTATCTATCTATCTCATTCTGTTCGTTATCTATTTATCTATCTATCTATCTATCTATCTATCTATCTATCTATCTATCTATCTATCTATCTATCTCATTCTGTTCGTTATCTATTTATCTATCTATCTATCTATCTATCTATCTATCTATCTATCTCATTCTGTTCGTTATCTATTTATCTATCTATCTATCTATCTATCTATCTATCTATCTATCTATCTATCTATCTATCTATCTATCTCATTCTGTTCGTTATCTATTTATCTATCTATCTATCTATCTATCTATCTATCTATCTATCTATCTATCTATCTATCTATCTAATTCTGTTCGTTATCTATCTATCTATCTATCTATCTATCTATCTATCTAGCTATCTATCTAGCTAGCTAGCTATCTATCTAATTCTGTTCGTTATCTATCTATCTATCTATCTATCTATCTATCTAATTCTGTTCGTTATCTATCTATCTATCTATCTATCTATCTATCTAATTCTGTTCGTTATCTATCTATCTATCTATCTAATTCTGTTCGTTATCTATCTATCTATCTATCTATCTATCTATCTATCTATCTATCTATCTATCTAATTCTGTTCGTTATCTATCTATCTATCTATCTATCTATCTATCTATCTATCTATCTAATTCTGTTCGTTATCTATCTATCTATCTATCTATCTAATTCTGTTCGTTATCTATCTATCTATCTATCTATCTATCTATCTATCTATCTATCTATCTATCTATCTATCTATCTATCTCATTCTGTTCGTTATCTATCTATCTATCTATCTATCTATCTATCTATCTATCTCATTCTGTTCGTTATCTATCTATCTATCTATCTATCTATCTATCTCATTCTGTTCGTTATCTATCTATCTATCTATCTATCTATCTATCTATCTATCTATCTATCTATCTATCTATCTATCTATCTATCTATCTCATTCTGTTCGTTATCTATCTATCTATCTATCTATCTATCTCATTCTGTTCGTTATCTATCTATCTATCTATCTATCTATCTATCTATCAATCTATCTATCTCATTCTGTTCGTTATCTATCTATCTCATTCTGTTCGTTATCTATCTATATATCTATCTCATTCTGTTCGTTATCTATCTATCTATCTATCTATCTATCTATCTATCTATCTATCTAATTCTGTTCGTTATCTATCTATCTATCTATCTATCTCATTCTGTTCGTTATCTATCTATCTATCTATCTCATTCTGTTCGTTATCTATTTATCTATCTATCTATCTATCTATCTATCTATCTATCTATCTATCTATCTATCTATCTCATTCTGTTCGTTATCTATTTATCTATCTATCTATCTATCTATCTATCTATCTATCTATCTATCTATCTCATTCTGTTCGTTATCTATTTATCTATCTATCTATCTATCTATCTATCTATCTATCTCATTCTGTTCGTTATCTATTTATCTATCTATCTATCTATCTATCTATCTATCTATCTATCTATCTATCTATCTATCTATCTATCTAATTCTGTTCGTTATCTATCTATCTATCTATCTATCTATCTAATTCTGTTCGTTATCTATCTATCTATCTATCTATCTATCTATCTAATTCTGTTCGTTATCTATCTATCTATCTATCTATCTATCTATCTAATTCTGTTCGTTATCTATCTATCTATCTATCTATCTATCTAATTCTGTTCGTTATCTATCTATCTATCTATCTATCTATCTATCTATCTATCTCATTCTGTTCGTTATCTATCTATCTATCTATCTATCTATCTATCTATCTATCTCATTCTGTTCGTTATCTATCTATCTATCTATCTATCTATCTATCTATCTATCTATCTATCTATCTATCTATCTATCTCATTCTGTTCGTTATCTATCTATCTATCTATCTATCTATCTATCTATCTATCTATCTATCTCATTCTGTTCGTTATCTATCTATCTATCTATCTATCAATCTATCTATCTCATTCTGTTCGTTATCTATCTATCTCATTCTGTTCGTTATCTATCTATCTATCTATCTATCTCATTCTGTTCGTTATCTATCTATCTATCTATCTATCTATCTATCTATCTCTCTATCTCATTCTGTTCGTTATCTATCTATCTATCTATCTATCTATCTATCTATCTATCTCTCTCTCTATCTCATTCTGTTCGTTATCTATCTATCTATCTATCTATCTATCTATCTTATTCTGTTCGTTATCTATCTATCTATCTCATTCTGTTCGTTATCTATCTATCTATCTATCTATCTATCTATCTATCTATCTATCTATCTATCTATCTATCTCATTCTGTTCGTTATCTATCTATCTCATTCTGTTCGTTATCTATCTATCTATCTCATTCTGTTCGTTATCTATCTATCTATCTATCTAATTCTGTTCGTTATCTATCTATCTATCTATCTCATTCTGTTCGTTATCTATCTATCTATCTATCTATCTATCTATCTCATTCTGTTCGTTATCTATCTATCTATCTATCTCATTCTGTTCGTTATCTATCTATCTATCTATCTCATTCTGTTCGTTATCTATCTATCTATCTATCTATCTATCTCATTCTGTTCGTTATCTATCTATCTCATTCTGTTCGTTATCTATCTATCTATCTATCTCATTCTGTTCGTTATCTATCTATCTATCTATCTATCTATCTATCTATCTCATTCTGTTCGTTATCTATCTATCTATCTATCTATCTATCTCATTCTGTTCGTTATCTATCTATCTATCTATCTATCTCATTCTGTTCGTTATCTATCTATCTATCTCATTCTGTTCGTTATCTATCTATCTATCTATCTATCTCATTCTGTTCGTTATCTATCTATCTATCTCATTCTGTTCGTTATCTATCTATCTATCTATCTATCTCATTCTGTTCGTTATCTATCTATCTATCTATCTATCTATCTATCTCATTCTGTTCGTTATCTATCTATCTCATTCTGTTCGTTATCTATCTATCTATCTCATTCTGTTCGTTATCTATCTATCTATCTTTCTCATTCTGTTCGTTATCTATCTATCTATCTATCTATCTATCTATCTATCTATCTCATTCTGTTCGTTATCTATCTATCTATCTATCTATCTCATTCTGTTCGTTATCTATCTATCTATCTATCTATCTATCTCATTCTGTTCGTTATCTATCTATCTATCTATCTATCTATCTCATTCTGTTCGTTATCTATCTATCTATCTATCTCATTCTGTTCGTTATCTATCTATCTATCTATCTCATTCTGTTCGTTATCTATCTATCTATCTATCTATCTATCTCATTCTATTCGTTATCTATCTATCTCATTCTGTTCGTTATCTATCTATCTATCTATCTATCTATCTATCTATCTATCTATCTCATTCTATTCGTTATCTATCTATCTCATTCTGTTCGTTATCTATCTATCTATCTATCTATCTATCTATCTCATTCTATTCGTTATCTATCTATCTCATTCTGTTCGTTATCTATCTATCTATCTATCTATCTATCTATCTATCTATCTATCTATCTATCTATCTATCTATCTCTCTATCTATCTATCTCATTCTGTTCGTTATCTATCTATCTATCTATCTATCTATCTATCTATCTATCTATCTATCTCATTCTGTTCTCTATCTATCTATCTATCTATCTATCTATCTATCTATCTATCTCATTCTGTTCGTATCTATCTATCTATCTATCTAGGTAGCTAGCTTGCTATCTATCTATCTATCTATCTAGCTAGCTATTTTTCAATGATTGCACAAATACTACGCTTTGATCCCTTGCAGTTGGGATCAACGAGTGACCCTTTGATCCTAGCTAAAACACACACCACGCAGATACTGTAATACCTGTGTCGTTCCATACGTAAATATTGCCGTCATTTTTAGCGGAACGATGCTAATAAATAAATCCATACCCTTTCATGTGGTATATTAATTTAATTTATAGTGCGTGAATAAGATATGATTTTAACAGAAATTGGATTTTTATGTATACAAAAATGGAAAAAAGCTGAACAGTGCGTAATATTCGTGAAATATTGACAGTAAATTTGAGATAGATAGATACAAAGATAGATAGAAAACAGTAAAAGAAAGAAACAGATATAGATACATTGAAAAAAAGAAAGGAAACGGAGGAGTACAAAAATCAGATAGAAAGAAAGAAAGAAAGAAATAAAGGAAGAAAGAAAAAGTGATTATGATTGATAGCAAGAAAGAAAAACAAAGTAGTTGAAAAAACAGATAGATAGATAGATAGATAGATAGATAGATAGAAATAAGAAATAGAAAGAAAGAAAAACAGAGTAGTAGAAAAAACAGAATAAGTGAGAGATAAAATTTAAAAAGATAGGTAGGTATAAAAAAAGAAAGAAAGAAAAGTAAATCAGAGTAGTTGAAAAAACAGTTATATAGATAAATAGATAGATAGATAGACAGACAGACAGTTGGACAAACGGGCGCAGTAGGATGTATGAATGTACAATTTAATCAAAATAAATATATATATGCGTCCAGCGTTAAAAAAATAAAAATTATGGTAAAAAAAAAATCGCCTTGAAGGTGAAAGCGTTTGTTAGCATGTTAGTGATTCCTCATGTCATTATTATTACTACATTCGATTCACGGCATACGCACCAAAGGTCTGCTTTGTAGCTAATACCCACCTTGGGCACTTGCTGTGTAGCGTAAAGGGGGTGGGTGCGGTGATGATGAATCCAGTCATACACAAGTTGTATACAAAGTTGTAGTGAGCATGATTCTCACCAACTCACCCATCCTTGTCCCAGAGTAAGTAGTAAAACTTTCTATCATAAGCACTTGCAGTGGGCCGACAGCAGTATCGAAATTGACCACATTGTAGTGAGTTCAGTTTTTCCCGTGTGCGATGATGTTTTAAGTTTTAACCATGTACCAGACTTAAATAAATAAAGATAATTATTTATTTATGTAAGGCGCTTAGCGTAGGGCAGCGGTTAGCAACTTGCTAGTTTCACAGGCCGGTATTAGGTGTTCGATCCTTACTGTGTATACCGCTGTGGTAGTCATGTGGGAGGCTTACCTTTATCTACATAGAAAACCTGCTGGTTTTGCTTTGGCATTGCAGATCATTGACAGTGTATAATTTCATTTTCGCCCCGTAGCCTTGTACCACACTCAGGATGTGATGAAAAAAAATGAAAGGAAAGAACAAATTAAAAATAATAAAAAAAAAGAAAGTTTGTTGAAATATTTCAAACAAAAGTAAACGAACTACGAGAAAGAAAGAAAGAAAAAAGAAAGTGAGAGAATTCTGAAAGAAAGAAGGAAAGAAAGAAAAAAGAAAGTGAGAGAATTCTGAAAGAAAGAAGGAAAGAAAGAAAAAAGAAAGTGAGAGAATTCTGAAAGAAAGAAGGAAAGAAAAAGAAAGAGGGAAAATTCTGAAAGAAACTATACAAGAAAAAAAAAGGAAAGAAAGCATACGTAAAGAAACTAAGAATGAAATAAGAAAAAAAAAAGAAAGAAAAAAAGAAAGAAAGAAAAAAGAACGTAAGCATACTAGAAGAATGAAAGAAAAAAGAAAGTATACTCAGACTGTAAGAAAGTTAAGAATTACGTCTATACTCGAAAAGAAAGAAAAAAGAAAGAAAGAAAGAACGAAAAAAGAAAGAAAGTGTACTGGATGAGAGAAAGGACGTTTATTTCTTTTTTTACAAGAGAGTAAGTGTGAGAAAGAACAGATAGATAGATAGATAGATAGATAGATAGATAGATCGAGAGAGAGAGAGAGAGAGAGAGAGAGAGAGAGAGAGAGAGAGAGAGAGAGAGAGAGAATATAAAAGAGGGACGGACGTCGAAAAAGGCGAGGAAAACTGTTCTATAGAAGAAGAAGGGGAAAAAAAAGAAATGAAACTCGGATAGGTGTGTGCCTGCCGTATTTCTGCTTCTAATTCGGAAAGAGAGCGGCCAGGCAAAGCAGGCAAGGCAAAGCAAAGAAAGCAGACAGCCAGCCAGTTAGTTAGTGACAACATCAGTGGTTCATTGTTTCTTGTACTAACTGCTATAGCGGAGGAAAAACCGCTTTACTTCACTATTTCTACTACTGCTGCAACAACTCCGGTACAACATCATATTACGAATCTTTCGCCAATAGTACATCCATCTAGTGTCATCACTCGTGTAGGTAGGAGAGAAGGCTACGCCCTTCTTCCCCTACTGTTTTAGCACCAACCCCACCACACGGTTTTTCGCTGATATCACCGTCATTATTTCTAACTGGAATTACCAATACGCACACTTCATCATCCACCCCGTCTATCTATCCGTTCATAAGTTAAGTTTATTGCTGTCTGGATTCACGAAACATCTTTCTTTTGGTTTTACACTTTTTTTTTTACTACATTATTTTTTATCTTTTTTTTTCCCCTTCATTCATATACATTCAAAAAAAAAAAAAAAAGTGGCTAGTAGTTGTTTTTTAGCAACGATGTGTTGATGCCGTGGCCTAAGCACAACGGGTTCTGTTCGTCATTTTTCCTTTTTTTTCAAGCAAACCAGTGATTGGGATCGTTATTTTATTTATTTATTTATTCACTTAATTTATTTATTCATTTTTTTTTAATCTTCTGGGATTTCTACCCACTTCACGACGACACGATTCTATGAACAGCAAGATGGAAGAAGAACTAAAATGTCCAGTCTGTAATCGGTTCTTTTCTAATCCGATACTATTGCCGTGTTTCCATTCCTTGTGCACGGTATGCGCTGTTCAGATACAAGATCTTCTACCCCCAGCCGGGCAGCAGCATCAACAATCACAGACACAGAACATGGCCGGAGGTTCCTGTGGGAACCCAGGTAACTCCGGGATCCTGGATGAACCTGGAGCCGGTTCTGTCGTTGGATCAGAACAGGATCTACCTGATATCGATAAACTTAGTATTGTCAGCGAAACGGATAGTGGCGTGATTTGTAACAGTCGACCCAACAGCTATATAGGAACCCCTGGCCTGAGTAGTATATTTTTCCAGGTCACTCAAGGGGCCGTCTTTAGTCTGCGGTGTCCCGTTTGCAAAAAGACCATTTACCTGGATGAACATGGAGTTCAGTCCCTACCGAAAAGTTGTGTCTTGGAATCGATGGTCGAGAAATTCAGCCGCGGCAGCGGCCTCGGGCAAGGCCCCAGCGGATCATCGATGATCAAAAAGTGTCAACTCTGCGAAGAAGATCATTGCAACGATGCGTCTTGTATGTGTGAACAGTGTGAGATCTTTTACTGTGACACATGTCGAGACCGGTGCCACCCACCACGGGGCCCACTTGCCAAACACCATTTAGTGGACCCTTGTCAGGGTCAAATATTGCTCAAGAAGAGTAAAATTAAAGAAAGCAAATGCCATGAGCATGTCGAAGAGCAGCTTAGTATGTATTGCATGCTTTGCAAGTCTCCCGTATGTTACCTGTGCGCCCAGGAAGGTAGGCATATTAATCATGAGGTTCAAGCTCTTGGACTTATGTGCAAAGTACAAAAAGTAAGTTGGAATATTTTTTATTTATTTATTTTTTATTTGTTTTTGGTTGTAGTTTTTCTTTTGTGGTGATCCTGTTTTTTAGCTGCGTAAGTTGCTATTTCATGCAAAATTTATTCAACATTTACGGAAGACAGAAATTACAGGTGTAATTTTTTTTATTACGAACAATTTCCCTCAAAATAAATTCTAGGAGTACGTTTTAATTTTAAAGAACTTTCTGGATGTTCTTATACTGTTTATTGCGAGATTCACGTTTTTTTTAAACGCGGTCATCAATTTTCAACAGATTTACGTCGCTATAATCGAGGATTACCTTGTATTTTTTATATTTGTTTTAATTATTGTTTTTTTTTTTTGTATAAATCTTTTTTCTTCGTGGTATACGAACGGAAGAAAAAATATTATTTTGTCGTTCTTTATATATTATCCTTCTTCTTCTGCTTCAAAAAAAACAAAACAAAAAGGAAAAATGAAAAAAAAAAAAAAAAAGAAAGAAATCTAGATTTAAATTTTTTTTTAGTTTGAGTAATTGTGTTCCTGCCAAACACACGTCTTATATATAAAATGTCGTCTAACTTTGAAAAGATTGTTTCAAAGGAAATAAAAAAAGAAAAGAAAAAAGGGAAATACATACACAAAGATATACGCGCGTACGCACGCACACAAACACACAGAAACCCACCCGCACATGCATACATTGATACACACACACACATACACATAAAGAAACCTACACACACAAACACGCGTGGGCACACGCACAAATACCCGTACACACTAACATAAACACGCACACACATCTGCACACACTACTAAACACAAACACGTACGGGCACGCACATACAGAGAAACACACGTAGAGAAACACGCACGCGCGTACACATACATACATACAGTAATACATACATACATACATACATACATACATTCATGTACGCACACACACGCATGTGCACACACGTACACAGAAACACACGTACATAAACACACACACACACACACACACACACACTCTGACGAATTTTCAAAATAACAGCGGCAATTACTTTAATTAAGTTCAAATCCGAAGGAGAGTCTTATTCCCTTGAAAAGCAAAACATTGTCTACAGTACGATTTACGATATCTGGCGTCCATATGATTTGTTACGCACATATCCAATCTTTTTAACATGTAGAGATGGCAAAGTGATTTATTTTAAATTTGTTGTGTGCAATTAAAAAAAAAAAACACCGAAAGTTTTAGATAAGAAGAGTGACATATTCACGATATGAAGCATGGTAAAAAAGGGCAGTTTTTTTTAATTTAATTTTATTATTTTGTTGAATAGTGTTTATTTCTAGCATACATTCTGTCAGTTCTACTTTTTTAAAAAAAGAAATTCTTCATTAATACCACTATTTTTATTTATTTAAGTATTGATTCTTAAAAGACTTCATTAATTAAAAAAAAAAAAAACACAAATTAATAATCAAGAAGGTGGTTTGGTTCATTTAATTTCTCGCCGTTTTTATTTTATTTTAATTTATCATTTCACTCTTGTAAAAAAGAAGATTGTCCGATTGAAGAAATATATTTTTATTAACAGCAACACGAGTTAAACTTTACCATTTTTAAAAAAAATAAACCTAACATAAGTGGTGAGAAATTCCATATGAAATTACTTTTTGATTCAACCATCGTGAAATGAAATGAAGAAAACGATTTATCGGGACCTTTTTCTTTTCTCTCATGATTAGCACTGCACAACTTCGTTTTTTATTTATTTTATTTTATTTCACACGCACAAAAACTGGATATAAGTAAAAAAAAGTAAATAAAAAAAATCAGATATTGCATAATGTCATTTTTGTTGGTACAATCGATCAAAACCGATGTTTGATCAGCTATTTATCCAAAATTCAGAATAAAATTCTTTACCTGTAGCGTGTAAAAGTGCTTGTATTTTGTTCTTTCTTTCTTCCTGTCGGGTTCTTGTTGGCTACATAACATTCCCCCAGGGTAACCATTCCCTTCAGCCTTCATATATTCAACTTGGGGGTTGGGCTGATCGTCCGTTTTTTTGTTTTTTTTTTGTTTTTTATTTCTATTTTTATTTTATTTTATTGCATCATAAGCTAAACACTTGCTTGTTCGATTATTCTGGTTAGTTCTATAAATAAAAAATCGAAAAAAACAAAAAGAGGTAGAATTTTTTTTTCATTTAAAAAAAAAAAGATAAGCGTTAAAGTTTAAACAAATACAGGAAAAAAGCAAGAATTAAAAAAGTACATATCGTGTGTACTCGAGTATAATTACGTGTTTTTTATCATTTTTTTTTTTTAACTTTTATGTTCGCACTACACTACAGTGTAGGTAATTTTTTTTTTGAAGAGTTTAACAATCATGCATATTTGGTGACCGGTTTCACTCTATACACAGGTAATTTTTTTCGGGGGTAGGGTTAAAAATTAAAATTTATGCAAAAAATTCAGCGGTCGTACTATGCACGAAGTCGCCTTATACATGAGTATATACCGTGTACACCTTCACATGCTTCCTGACTTAGTGTATAAATAAACAAACATTTATTATTGATAGTACGCATTTCATTTAAGCATTCGATTGCTCACACACACACACACACACACACACACACACACACACGCACACACACACACGACATCGAAGACTATACTGTTGAATAAGCATAAAAATCATTTGGTGTCACATTCCTGGATTCGCTTTAGATTTTACAAGAATGCTATGTATTGACCTTAAGTTTGTCTGATACAGGGCCACGAATGTGTATCTTTTTTTTTTTTTTAATCGAACTTGCTACGCGCGAATAATAGTCAGCAAGAAGAGTTTGTTTGCTAATCAATTATTGCTCTCAGCTCAAGTCTACAGCAAGGCGTCCTCGGTTTTTTAGCCTAATATGGTACAGGGCAGGCAATTGTGGAGTACTGCGAGCGTGGAACTCATTGTTAATCCAGGAAGATGAGCTTTTCGTTTTCTATATCACCTTAACCAGCTCCCAATATTGAGAACGCGGGCAGAGAGAGAGAGAGAGAGAGAGAGACACACACACACACACACACACACACACACACACACACACACACACACACACACACACACACAGACAGACAGACAGACAGACAGAGGAGAGAGAGAAGGCGAGAGAGAGAAAAGGAGAGAGAGATTACAAAAATACCCCCATATTTCAGTCTCAATAATGATAATAATAATAATAATAATAATAATAATAATAATAATAATAAAATAATAATATTGTACTCACAAGTACAGCTTACACATTACGAAGAGCTTTCTTTATCGACGTAAAATGTGTGTGATCTTTTTTTTTTTTTTAAATAATCAGTGGAAAATATAAAGCCATTTCTGACCTTAGGTCTATGGCTAGGACCCTGAAGGAAACGTGTATACAACAAAAATCAAAGATAATAATAATAATAATAATAATAATAATAATAATAATAATAATAATAATAGGGCCTAAATAGAGGGTTGTCTCAACATCACCTGGAACTGCAGATTAGGATTAAAGTTTCATTTCGAATTTGTTTGCAAACAGAAATTTTAGGCTCATGACATGTAGTGGAAAGGAAATATTGACGTCGACAAATTTTCATTTGCCTCGGAAGATAGAAAATGAAAAAAAAAAAAAAAAATAGCATTCATTTCAAATTTATTAGATTGGAGGTGAATGTGAACGTTTCTTACGCTACCTAACCATTTTTTTTTCATGCCACCCAATGTACAGTGATGCCCTGAAAAATGTTGATACGCTTTTATTAACACTCTCTAAGCAAATATCAAATTCATGATGTCGTGTTTTTCTTTTACTGACACTTTTTCGGAATCACTTCGCGAACAAAATATAGCTGGTGCTCTGGTGTGCGTGATGAGAGAAGCAAAGAAAGGTAGAAAAAAGTGTATGTTACATCAAGCTTCCAAGAAAGGATAAGAAGAGCATAACCTTCTTTAAAGCACCTCTCGAAATTAAATCTCTTTCCTATGATCGAACACCGACCAATGACACCGATGATAATGCGTAATTATTTTTTTCTTCAGTAGTCATAGATAACGAGGAAGGAATAGGGATTTACTTTTAATCCGAAATTTTTACAATAACTTCATATATAATTTTCTAATAACGCTTGTTAGAAGTAATATAGTCCGGAATAAATAGCATTTTTTTTAAATAAAAAACAAAACAAAACAAAACGGGACGTCTACTCAAATACGGGCATCCATTAAAAATTACTCTTTTTGTAGTAGTGTATTTAATTAAAAACCGATAAGCTTAGTTATCCACGGTAGAAGCCCGCAACTATGCGGCACTTAGTGAGGGTCGAACTCACAACTACAGTAATGGCCTATAAGGGCATCCTACTAAGTTATTAACCAATCATTATTGCACAACAGATTGCTCATATGGGTACTAAATCTAGTGTGGCACATGGCTAGAAATTATGAGACATTTGTGTGCAAATACGATCTTTTAAATTTTAGCTAAAAGGTCTAAGGTAGAAATAAATAAAAAAGATACAAATAAAAAGGAATTGCTATGTTAGTCGTTTTTAAATGTAATGTTCATCAATACGAATTTTATTGTTTTTTTTTCTTTCTCTTTCCTTAAGTTCGTAATCCATTATCCGAATAAAATATTTCCATTAAGGAAAAAAAACCCAAAACAAAACAAAAAACAAACAAACCAGAAACCCAAAACAACTGAATTGAAATCGTTACTGTTTTTAAACAACGTCCCTTCTTGTTTGCAATAATAATAATATCATTGGGGAAGTTAAATTTCACGCTTTGAACTGAAACATCCCATTTAAAACTGTAGATTTCAGGAGGAAAAAAAAAAATCTTTCCCTTTTCGCTTTCTTCTTTCTTCCGTTCAACTCCCGTCTCGTCTTTCCTTCATTTTGGAATCCGTTCTGGAAAAAAGAAGACAATTATTCCTTATTTATTAATAATATTATCATCAGATGTTGTCCTTTTTTTTTTCTTTTACCACGGCATGACTGCTTGCTTGCATGTGCAATTAAAATAACGAATTATAGCTTTTATTTATTTATTCATAACTCTCTGAAATTGTGCCCAGGTAACCCAAGAACATAGGAAGACACATATTAATTTACTGAGCGGATCACGAGTAAAGTAAATTATACAAACGTTCAGCAGATGGACGCAATACACACATTTACACACACTACACACACTACACACATAAAATTATGCATATAATGAGAATGATATATATATATATATATATATATATATATATATATATATATATATATATATATATAGTCTATTACTCAGCAGTATCAACATCATGGTGGTCGTTACACTCATATGTATATATATGTATGTATGTGTGTGTGTGTGGATGACTCCCTCTCTCTCTCTCTCTTTCTCTCTCTTTGCTTAAACGTTAATGTATACTCATATTTAAGTAGATGCTATGTTTTTTTTTAGTTTTTTTTATTTATCAAACAGTATATTTATTTTTTATTTCCATCTACCGGCCTGAATAATCAAAAAAATCTTGTTAGAAAAATATGCGCCCTCCAGCAGAATTCGGAAACCGTCATTAGTTCTGGCTGACGTATAGATATATTAAAAAACAAAAAAAAACAAAAAAAAAAAAAAAACGAAAACAAAAAAACAAAATAGTTGATGGAACCAACAGACAACTTGCCTAATCCTAAAACTCTTCAGACTCGAAAAACGCCAATACTGAAAAAAGAAAGAGAGAAAAAAAGCCTGGATGCAGACTTACCTACTTCTATCTATCTATCTATCTATCTATCTATCTATCTATCTATCTATCTATCTATCTATCTATCTATCTACCTCTCTCTCTCTCTCTCTCTCTCTCTATATATATATATATATATATATATATATATATATATATATATATATATCGTTTACTATTCTTTAGCAATCTCTAAACACCATTTGCCATAGCAAGACCAGGCGAAATCCTTGAAAACGCTAACAGATGAGTGGTAGCCGAAAGTGCTCGGAATGAAGAACATTTCGACAGTTTCTCTACATACGCTATGTTTCCAAAAGAAATCTCTCGTTTGCACACAAGAAAAACACAATAAAAAAAATAATAAAAATAAACAGAAGTATCTTGTCTGTTATTTTTAATGAGACACGTATGAAAGATGAGGGATTCCTGCTCAAATATACAAGTCAAAAACAAAACACAGACCTTGAAATAATATTCCAAACGAAATTACAGTTACTCATATATATGAATCTCTCCTTTGAATTTATCTGTGATCGTACAAAGGTCTTCGTCTGGCACGAGGCCAAACTGTCTGTGTGCGCGGCCTGTGTGTCTGTGCGCGCGTGCGTGTGTGTGTTGTAGGAGTGATACTGCCTTGTGCCTTTCTTCTAAAGAATAGGGAAAAAAACGCTGTTGCATTGACAATCACTACTAAATCAACAGTCGATATTTTGGTTTCGGACCTCGAGTCGAATGGAACACCGATCATTGGAGACTCGTGGGAAGTAAAAACGAAGATTTATCTCAACGATGGAGGAGACATGATTGAAGCTAGTGTGTAGGTAGCTAGCTAGGTATTATAAATTTAAGTGAAATACACTGGGACTGCTTACAGTCGAAGAGGCCGTAAAACTGAAACGGCTTTCTTTATTGTTGAATACAATCAGTTTTCTTTCGTACGTACGGTATACCTGAACCTGTCGAGCTATTCATTTTTATTTTATTTCATTTTTTTACTGTTTTTCTTTCTCAGGGCCGTAGCGAAGACAAATGTTTGGTGGTGAAGAGGAAGTGGGGGGGGGATGTTAAAATTTTTTAATTTAGCCTTAAAGGCCGACAACATGGTTAGCAGCAAGAAAATTTATAAAATTTCCAGTACCTCTTTGCTTTGATAGTTTTTTTTTCTTGTATTTAATTTCTTTCCTTATATTGTATTTTGTTAAAAACTCTGTAAAAAAAAAAAAAAAAAATAGATACTACAATTGGCAAAAAATGTTTTTTTTGTGGGATGGGGAGCCAAGCCCCCGCAACCGGCCGCTACGGCCCTGTCTTCTTGAGTTTATAAAAACAAGAAAGAAAATAAACAAGCGAATAAACAAATGAGTTTTATTCACATATTTTCCATCGGTGCCCGCCCGAGGTAGGTGTTTCGAGACTTGATTTAAAAAAAAAAAAAAAAAAAAAAAAAAAAAGGAAAGAAAAAGACTCCCAAGTCCCAATGTTGATTTTCTAGGTGTATGCAGGCGGTCACCACTTTTGGAAGAATGACGTATGCATATATTCACAATCGTTCTTAGGCTTATTTTCTGCCTATTCCGTTTGGCCTTGTGCCTTACAAAAATAAGTATTAAAATTTACTGTATAATTTTTTTGACACATTTATGTCCCAAACCAGAAAACATAAACACTTTTTTTCTATACTTCTGCTTGTTTTGTCATTTTCATTTTTTAACTAAGCTTAGTTTGTTTTTTTTTTTACACAAGGTCACAAGCACGGGGAACCCAGTGACGATCGTACTCACTACTGAGACCCACTGGTCAACCAAAATAGCTCGTTAACCGTTACCTTAGCGCCCTACCTCTGCTTGTGGTGCTGGATTTTTTTTTCTCTTTCTTCTTCTCCTTGTCCCGAATGTGGTACGGAATTGCAATTCAAAAATCTACGAGAGAAACCGTGAATTGAAAATAAAGAAAAAAAAAAAAAAAAAAAAAAAAAACATAAAGAAAAAAGGAAAAGAAAGAGATACATAGAATTCCAAGATCGATATTTTCCTATATGTTCAATTGTTGTTGGCGATGCCACAGTGTGGTGCCCGCTACACATGCTGGCCGATAGAGAAAGAAGAGGGCGGGTGGTTGGGTGGGTAGAGTGAAGGTTTGGTGGTAGTGTCGGTGGTAGTGCAGGGATAAGGAATAGGCTACTTTGCCCTTAACCTGTAATTAAGAAGGCAAGGGACGGCCAATAATAACCACCAACGATAGTTTTAAAACGCAGGATTTTCATTTTTTTTTTTAATCTCCGAATACGTTAATATAATATTTTTTTAAAAATTGAGGAAAATAAAGTGATTTGCCTTTCTCATAGTAAGCGCACACGCGCGAGCGCGCGCACACACACACACACACACACACACACACACAGAGAATAAAATTGTGACGATTATTGTCCCATGGGTAAGAACAAAACAAACAAACAAAAAAAAGAAAACAAAAACAGTTTTGTTTTCAACTGCAACTTAAATCACGTGATCAAACACTCTTCTCTTCCTCATTTTTATAGAAGAAATTTCTTAATATTGTGTTTTTATTTCCTACCTTCTAGGATAATCGCCGAAGTGGCATACTGTCGAAAAATTATATATTAAAAAAAATAAAGAAGAAAAAAAGCTGTCTCGAAATATGAGTTCAGCAGGTGTAACCAACAAAAAGACTCAATGAATAAATATTATTATTGGTTTATATAATCTCCGAGTGATCGCATATGGACCGAAAACGTTTATCTCCACGGATTTTCCTATTGTCACGAAGGCACGTGAAGTGCAGTCCCTAACAGGATTGTAGTTGTTATTTATTACGTTAGAGATATGCCACAAGGAGTACCTCTTGTGAGAATCAAGCACACTAGTATTTTTATTTTTTTAATGGTTAGTAGATCGCTAACAATTATTACTCCACCATTGGGGCACCCTAACACCTATTCCTTTTTCTGGTGTATCGAAAATTATTGTCTTTCAAACGGTGTTGGTCACCCACTCGCCAGTTTAGCTTTCATATTTGCTATTTGCAGGTTTCGTTTACTTGTGACTCTGCAGATTACTTCGTTAAAATTCGGCCTTGCCCCTCCGTCGTCCTGCAGGATTGACAGACGGGAGTAGGGGAAGAGGAAGAAGAAGAAAAAGAAGAAAACTTTTAGATAAAAGCGCGCGCTTCGACACATTCAACGGAGGAGGCATTTATATATATATCTGTTGATTCTCTCTAGCATCTAAATACATTTTTCTTCGGCTTCTCGGCTGCTTTCCTTTGCTCGCGTTTTCAATTGTATAGTTCTTTCTCTCTTCCCGTCTGTCTATCTCCGTCAATATGTTACCATCTTCACAACCGAGATTACATGCGGCACAAGAAACCATCATTTTTTTTCACTTTTTATAAAAATTCTTGAAAAACCTACAAACACCTTTGTGTTTGGTAGTGACAAAAATATGCCCAATTCTAAACGGCATATTGCCACAAGCGATAGTCTGTTCATTGGGTTTATACTTACTCTTAGTCACTAAGGGAAAAAATATGTCTGGGAGGTTGATTTCCAGCGGCTCCCTCTCTCTCTTTTCCCTATCTATCTATCTATCTATCTATCTATCTATCTATCTATCTATCTATCTATCTATCTATCTACTCATATTTTATATCTATCTATCTATCTACTCATATTTTATATCTATCTATCTATCTATCTATCTATCTATCTATCTATCTATCTATCTATCTATCTATCTATCCTGCGATTACTTGTCTGACTCGATGATCAAGCAAGTTAATCTGGCAAACTGTAAGCACTTTACAAACACGGCCTTGTGTCAAACTAAGCTAAACCTATTTTTGACGCTTCATCGAAAACGTAAATGTTAGTAAGCACCTCAAACAGAATATTAGTGTAGCGAGTTCGATTCTCACTCGGTACTCTATACCTGTAGCCTTGTGCCACACTAAACTAAGCCTGCTGAGAGTATTTCATGTCCTTGTGCCAGAGAAGCCTAATTCTAGAAAAATTATTAAGGTAGTGCATTAGTTAATCTTCCCTATCGATTTCGCTAATGCCGGGATTTGGTTCCACACTGGGTGCCTTTAACTTGTGGCCTTGTGTCAGACAGAGCTAAGATTATGAAATACGTAAGAATGAGTTGAATTGCCTGAACAACTGTTGGAATGATAATGGATTAATTATACTCTAGATCTTCTTGGTAGATGGGATTTACTAATTCCTACCGTTTTTTCTTCTTCTTAAGGACATAAGCGATTTTTTTCTTTATTAAAACCTTCTTTATAAAAACTCTGTATTATTAATATTACTCCGCTTTTCTATTGCATTATTTTTCAATACAGTGTAACCCGGATATAAGAGAAACCCGGATATAAGAGATTTTATCTGGTCCCAAATTAGAGCCTGTGTTAATGTATATAATTTAGACAAAACCCGGATATAAGAGAAACCTGGATATAAGAGATTTCTCAGGTCCCGACAACTCTCTTATATCCGGGTTACACTGTACCTTTCAGTTGCAGTATCCTTATTGTTAATTTCACTCAAAGTTGTTTTCTGTTGCCCTAGCAGGATATGACAACACAACTATGAAAATTCAAACACACTATTTCTCAGGGATCAGAGTCACCGTCAGTTGCAGGATAAACTTTTTGTGTAGCAAATGATGTTAGATACATGTTATTAGGTTGGTGCAAAAATAATGACGTAATAATGTCGTTTTTTGACGTAACGTCAAAAAACGACACTATTACGTCATTATTTTTGCACCAACCTAATAACTGAATTGCTACGTATTCTTGAGAAAGATAACGGGATAGCTCCCCGTTACTTTCTATCGCTTGGAGTCCATAATTTTCTTTCTATTAGAATGGTTGGCAACCAAGGATAGGGAGTCCAGTTTTATTCTTGTGAGTAAATCCAGAGGTGCGATACGGATATACAGATATTTATAGCGAAAATAAACTTAACGGGCGAGATCAGAATTCGATCTCGGTTCACCGGTATCCGTTACTCTACAGCCATAGCCTCTCGATTCGGCTACTAATGAGCGAGTTAAAGCCAGGATTTTGAATCCTTATTTTCAAAGCTCTAGCGATATTCCACTCGACAAAATGCGTTTCCGACCGCCATTTCGCCCGGCGCCGGACGAAAACAAAGCCGTTGTCGAATGTAAATTGTACGTAGCTGTGTCTGTGTGTGCGACCGTGTGCGCAAATTGAGTGAGTCTAAAAATAACGCGAACCTGTTTCTATGTCTCTTTTTTGTTTTCCTTATTTTTTTTTTTATTATTTCTCACTTTTCACCTTCCTCTATCTCTCTTCCTCTCTTTCTCTTTTAAGACAAACGCGGCTGGCTTCACTCACGTATTTGTAACTTCTAATTTGTCAAATTTTAAGTTTGACTTCAAAACATCGAAGGGAATTAAAAAAAAAAAAATGACGCGATGCAGGTAAATTCTCGATCTGACCCACTTCCCAGAATTTGACAAGATATAAGATTTTTATTTTTTGTAAGTCATTCATAGTCGGGCCGATAACTTTTCAACTTTTCAGCACCGCCTCGTTATACACACACACACACACACACACACACACACACACACACACACACACACACACATATATATATATATATATATATATATATATATATATATATATACAAAAAACCCATCATAAATCACAGTTACATTAAGATTTCTTCGGAATCCTCCCCCGATGATAATCTCGGAGGAGATCGAAATTACTTGGGTTAACAAGAACTATGGCGCCTTCCTTGCTGAATTTCAACTTAACACCAAAAAGAGAATTAGAGTAGAAAATATTATTATAAAAAATAGACAAAATATGTCTATATTATTCAATGAAACATGTTTGAATATATATATATATATATATATATATATATATATATATATATCGCACATTGAATGCTGGTGTTAAAATAGTGCGCGGTGTAATATAACAGAACTATTAATTATATGTTAATAAATATATATTTTGTTCATCACAGGTAGCATGACTCGGGGTTTCATGCACAACGCAGTCTTTAGGTGCTGGGTAGTAACTGATCGTTTTTAATAAAAATATCTGGTTAACGCAATGTTGAAGTCCATATATTATTACTGGGGATTACTGGTTTTTAAAAATTGTATCTAAAATAAACGAGATTTATATTTTATATTTAAAATAATGGATAGCGACTCTGGTGGAGGAATCGGAGAGCCGAGTTCGAATTACAGTCAACTCAAATCCATTACATTCACTTATGTGCTAATACCCTTGAGAAAGGTATGAACCCTCTTCTTCTCCCCCCCAGATATCGGTAAGTAGCAGGACAGACCCGGTTCTGTAGCCTCGAATGACAACTGGTCTATCGCAGAAAGAAATGGCAACCTACTGCGGGAAAAATCTGCCTCGTCAGTCATGTATCGAAGGATATATGATCGCTTAAGCGTGTATCACACATGGTACATAACTGACTGACTGGGGAATAATGCGTAACCCCAGTCGACCAGAACACAAGAAAATTAAATTATCTACTATAAAACATATAAAACAGCTATTCTTACCGTCAACACCAGCACCACCAACAATTCACCTGCTAGTTCTAAATTACAGAGAACCTATATTATTCATGAACTCACATATCCCTTAAGGAACTGCGTTCCTGATCAAAGCAAATTCATGAATAATTATATTGAACATACCACTACATGTCTATCAAGAAGACACGTGTTACGTCTCTCTGACCATAGCCCAATTGGGACCTATTTCAACCGACATGAAACCTACCAAACTCGTCCGCAACATACTTGTAGAAAATACAAGTATAATAGAGGCTATTATTCACATGTAAAAAAAAAAAAGATAAAAAATGAAAGCACTAATAATAAAAAAGAAAAAGAAAACAAAACGCAGTAACATCGACTATGAACACAATCACAGTGTGCTGTGTTTGAAAGAACAAAACAAAACAAAACAAAAAAAAAACGAAAACATTCACATAACTCTGGAAATATATATTAGGTTAGTGCAAAAATAATGACGTAATAATGTCGTTTTTTGACGTATTTTTTAACGTCAAAAAACGACATTATTACGTCATTACTTTTTGCACCAACCTGATATATGTAAATCTCCACATTCAGTTGAAAAAAAAAAAAAAAAATTAATTAAAGACATCCTTGATAATGACTAATAGAATAGCCGAAAGCGTTCGGATATATTGAACATTCGGACAATTTTTACACACTTTATGTCCAGAAAAGAAAACTGTTTTACGAATACAAGAAAATTAAATAAAAAAAACTTAATCGCAGTATCTTGTCAGCCGTCATTAATGAAACTTTTATAAAAGAGGGATTGCTGCTCAAATACACAATTATATATATATATATATATATATATATTACTTATTATATAGTTCAATGTTTCATCCACTTTGCGCCCATGTGTAGTTTGGTTTGGTTTTTTTTTTTTTTGGTTTTACAACATATCAGCCTCAATGGGTTATTTAATGCCGACAAGATTTTTACCATAGGTTCGTATGAATAGAATATGTATTCTTTGTAAGAAATCAGTTTATAGATCAGGTTTCATTGTCTTTTTTTTTTTTGTAAAGAGGGTTTTTTTCGAGAGTCAAATGTATTGCTAGTAATATTTTTTCCCCAAAATGTACTGATGGTATTTTTACAATAAAAATCTATTTTTATACTTTATACTGTTTTGACACCAGTTTTGTAACTATTTGTACATAGGTACTGATTTTTGTTTCGGAGTTCGCTATTT
The DNA here is from genome assembly GCA_963932145.1 of Acanthosepion lycidas. Classification (NCBI taxonomy): domain Eukaryota; kingdom Metazoa; phylum Mollusca; class Cephalopoda; order Sepiida; family Sepiidae; genus Acanthosepion; species Acanthosepion lycidas. The sequence goes on along the minus strand of OZ010599.1, from coordinate 64,933,766 downwards.
GTCTGTAGCTGGGACCCTAACAGGTGCTATCCTTCCGAGTCAGGTTGGACCTGGGAATAAAAACAGTTAAAAGGTGGTTCCACCCTCCTCAAAACATCCTGATCAGAGGGGGTCTTGCTGCTGGATGCAGTTTATCGTCATATCTAGGACATATGTGTCAACGTATACATCAGTTTAGTCCGATGAAGTCTTAAAGCTCGAAACACGTCACACGACAACTTTTTTTCCACTTCGTTATTAATTTTCCTAATGTTCCAAAATAATTTCTTAAAATGCGTAAATGAAATCGACAGTATTTCCATAATGTTCATTTTGCTCGGCTTGTTGACTCTAATTGTGTCGGGTGACTGGAAACGGTCAAAAAGTAGAGGGGGGGTACTAATAAACTCCGGCTGTGGATCTAGAAAAGTATCCCAAAATAAATAAACCGGGAGTGGTGTACATTTAAATGGAGTCCGAGAATTAACACGTTTCCACGTGAACAAAATCTGGGCAAATCGACACTGTAGTCGAATTGTCTGTCTCTTTCCTTCCCACCCTTCCTTCCCCTCTCTCTCTTTCATCTATCTATCTATCTATCTATCTATCTATCTATCTATCTATCTATCTATCTATGTCTGTCTTCCTGTCTGTCTGTGCGTGTGTGACTTTTTATGTTATTTTCTCTTCTTCAGAGTTATCGAACGTCGGGTCGTAATCACAGCAAGGGATGCTGCTACTGTTTCAATAGTCACAAGTAAATATATACAGGGACGGGATGCTAGTTAGCCAGACATCCAGTCGGACTGTCTTACGTGGCTAAATGACTCCTACTGACCTACTGTTTATTCATAGTTGAGAGAAGGGGTTTCATGCTTTTCAAATAGGGTAAAGTGATCAAAAACTTTGCTAATCGGACAAGCATTCTCATCTTGGTTGTTATTACTCACAAAGTTTCGGCTATTACTTATTTGATCATTTTAGTCTGAATACTTGTGATGAGGAATTATCATTATTATATTCTTTGCTATTCCGACCAGCATTCTCATCTTGGATGTTATATTCACATCGTTTCAGCTATTACCGATTTGATCATTTTAGTCTGAATTCTTGAGATGAGGATTGCTATTCCGACCAGTATTCTCATCTTGGATGTTATATTCACATCGTTTCAGCTATTATCGATTTGATCATTTTAGTCTGAATTCTTGAGATGAGGAATTATCATTATTATATTCTTTGCTATTCGGACCAGTATTCTCATCTTGGATGTTATATTCACATCGTTTCAGCTATTACCGATTTGATCATTTTAGTCTGAATTCTTGAGATGAGGAATTATCATTATTATATTCTTTGCTATTCCGACCAGCATTCTCATCTTGGATGTTATATTCACATCGTTTCAGCTATTACCGATTTGATCATTTTAGTCTGAATTCTTGAGATGAGGAATTATTATATGATTTGCTATTTGGACCAGCATTCTCATCTTGGTTGTTATACTCACAACGTTTCGGCTATTACCGATTTGATTAATGAGGAATTATCATTATTATTCGCTTTGCTATTCCGACCGACTTTTTCGCCTTATACCCACAGTGTTTCAGCTGTTGCACATTCCGGCTTTCTTCAGGTGCCTTTCGTTGTACTTGGTAAGCTTCTGGAAAACTTTAAAAAAAATAATAACAAAATCAAAAACCAAAAAACACAAAAAAAAACAACACTTTATTCAATCTACATGGGTAGATTTTTCTTATTGTGCTTTGCATACTTCAGAAATATTTCAGTCAATCTGGGACAAGTCTCAATCTTCCTTGAATTGCTTGTCCGTTTCTGACACTGAAACAGAGTTCGTGAACTTTTAGAGCTGCCGGGCCCCAATAAAATAGAAGAGTTTTAACCATCGCTTTAATTAATTAATGGATTAAGCTATTGGATAAAACTTTAACGCAGTTTTTCTATAATAAAATTAGGCGTTTTTCTATATTAAAATTACGCGCTTTCTTCTATAAAAATATCACGTCTTTTCCTGTAATAAAATTACGCGGTTTCTATAATAAAATTGTTTTTTGCTATAATACAATTACTTGTTTACGATAATAAAATTACGCGTTTATCCCCACAAGACCTTCTCTCCTACTAATCTTATAGACTCTTTAGAGGGAGGACACCACAACACCCCCTTTTCTGGCTCAAGATGTTGTGACCAAGTAAATGGTTAAAGAAATAACAAAACAAGTGTTGCAGATATATCCTATATTAAACAGTAAGTACAACAGAAGAGTATTACACGACTAGCGAGTGTGTATTGGTTGACCCAGCGTTCAATCTATTCGACTGTTCCCCCAAGGCCTTCTCTCCTACTAATCTTATAGTAGGTGGAAGAGTCCAACATAGACTCTTTAGAGGAAGGACGCCACAACACTTAACATCAGGAAGAGGCAGTTGAAATTTCTGGAGCACATAACGAGGAAAGAGTAATTGGAAAATCTGATATTTACAGGACGGATAGTAGGAAAGAGGGACAGAGGAAAGCAACACCTGACATACTTAATGAGATTGAGCAAGTGAATGGCAGAACAGGGTCAGGGAGACATAACAAAAGAACAAAACTTATTAAGAGCTACAATCGACAGGAAGAGGTGGAGGGCCGTGATCGCTTACGTCATGAAGAGACACGGCACATAAAAGAAAGAAGACGTTTCATATCTTCGTTGGTTTAAGTAACACACGCTAAGCTAGAATACTGAAACTCATTAATTCATGAGTACATGGGGTCCAGCTATTAATCAATAACCCAACATATCTGGGAAATTAGTAAAACACTACAGTAGTAATAGTTTTTAGACTAACTTGCTAACTGCTGCTTCACAGGTAGGTTAATTAACAGGTATTTACCATCCTTGGCTTAGTCTGGTACAAGGATACATACGCGGAGCAAACAGTGAAAATCGAACTCTCTGTAGTATTAATCATCTGTCAGACTTGTTAATTATTACCCTCGGCGAGACATGGTTACCCCAAATCAGAAAGAGACATAATGAGAAAAGAGGGCTCGTTGAATTCAACACTCACTTGATATAATAAAGGCAGCAGGGACTGAGGTAGACGGTCTAAATTACCTGATAAGTTTGTGTGAATGGATGGCAGAATAGTGACTAGGAGAAATCCTAAAGAATCGAAAGTTGCAAGGGACAGGAAATCTTTTTGTCACATAAAAAGAAATGAATCGGTGACAGAGTAGGGACAAAGGGAAATAGTAAAGGGTCAAACATTGTTTAGAGCTACAGGAGAAGGGATGCTGTGGAGAGTCATGATCGCCATTCCCTAAAAAGAAACAGCACATAAAGGACAAAGAGCCTAGTCTGGTCTTATTAGTTGGGTGCTCGCGCGGATCGAGCTTACTACTACTGTTCGAGTGAGGCGCACTAAAGCTGAGGATAGCACAAGACAACCCATACGGGGTTGGATCAGTAAGTCCGTAGCCAGGCAGTTATTACCCGAAATTTGATCTGAAATATTCACTGTCTAATATTCGATTTATGCGATTAACGAATAAGCTTTGTATTAAGGGCATTGACAAGTCAATAGATTATGTTGAAAAAAAGATTTTTTGTGTAAAATAAATGTCTTTTTTTTTGTTTTGATGTTATTATGAACGTTGGTGCGCCCACGTATATGGTACTGGGGATAAGAATCGAACACGTGATAGTCATCGTTGCTTTGTTACGCAGTGCTCTATAGCAGCTGTCCAAAACTTTAGAGATAAGTTTTTTTATATTGCACAATTCAGGTTAAGCCAGATAGTGTAACCAATTCAGAGAGCTTTTAGTTTATATATATATATATATATATATATATATATATATATATATATATATATATATATGCTCTCTTCTCACTTTCCAACGCATGGCGCTCGCACGTTTCTTCAAAACCCACAACATTAACTGTCAAGCTTTCTCTTTGGTTGTTCCAACTCAGCGCAAGGCTGACTCAAGCGCGACCATAGTAACAATGCTTGTACTGACTTACCCTAAGTTACTGAGCCAAGAAAAAGAAAACGGACATACCAAACCATGTTTAAATCTCCTCGTGCTACAATAAGTAGAATCTCGCCTTTGGTCATTTCAACTCTGCGAAAGCTGACTTTTAATGCGATACTTACACATATCTACCCATTAATACGATACTTACATTTACCTACTCTAACTTTCTGGCCCAAAAAGAGAACGGACATACCGAAGAGCCATTGAAAACTTTGTTCCACTTACAGTCACCATAAAAAGAATAAACGTCCGTAGTAGAAACTCAAATCTATCTTTTATATATATATATATATATATATATATATATATATTGAACACTCACCTTAATCTAAAATGCATACAAACTCTCAACCTGTTAACTTTCACAATATAATTCCTAACTTTTACACATTATTAAAAATCTTCTTTTGGCGTTTTTGGTTCGCATATTATTCCACAATTTAACTGCAAGTGTAGATAGTTTTTCCTTTCATCCGGTTCACACTCCTCCCCCTCTTTTGAAGAGGAGTAGAGGTTCATCCCTTCTTCACTGTTTAGGAATTGGTTTCTAGTTCCTTTTAAAGTCTACTTCAATTCTATACTCCTAACATCTTCGCCTGAACTCTGAAATTTAATTGACTAATTAAATCTTGACCTCTTCAAGTCTATGTAGAATTAGCTATCTTTCCTATTATTTTACCCTTTCTTACGCTAATACAAATCCACACAGTAACCTCTACCTTGAGTGGCCATTGGGCCTTGTATTGGGTAAACAATAGTAAAAGAAAATTTTTACATAGCGTCAACGCTTTTAACCTATGCACTAACCGAATGTTTGAGCTTTTCAGTTCTCGGACTATCATCCGACTGTGTTCGTAAAACTCAATTGTTCATCCGTCATCCAAATGTGTTCGTAAAACTTTGTTGTTCTCCGTTCTTGGACTGTGTTCGCGAAATACCGTTGTTTCTAGGTTTCAGAATGTGTTCGTAAAACAGAGGGAGTCTCTGTTCTCGGAATGTGATCGTAATATAGCGTTGTTCTCCCGATATCGAAATTGCTTCGTAAAAAAGCGTTTTTCTTTCTTTCTCAAACTGCGTTCGTAAAACTGTTTTGTTCTCGAACCGTGTTTGTAAAACACAGCTATTCTTTGTTCGCGGACTGCATTCGTAAAATAGATTTCTTCTTTCGTTCTCGGACCACGTTCGTAAAATAGAGTTGTTTTCCCTTCTCGAACTGCGTTTGTAAATCACGTCCGTTCTTCAGTTTTCGGACAGTGTTCGTAAAATACTCTTCCCTAATTTAAGTGCAAAAGTGAGAAGTCTCCGTTCATCAATTTGGTAAAACCGGGTTGCACATATTCTGTCTGATGAGTGGACACGTCTATTACTACACAATTAAAAATAGATGAACAAACAAAACACTTTTTGTGACATTTGCGTCACTGTTCAGTGACCCTTCTAAAGCCTTGTCTTGTCCTTCTTTCCCGAGAAGGTCAATTGGATTTTCATAGCTTTAAATACAACAATCAGTCTCTGGTTAGGCCGCCTCCCGACGCCTTCACGGTCTCACTTATCCTCTGCCCATGTTCACACATCCAATTGCCGTCGCTTGCCGTTAGCGTCGACATAGCGAGAGAAGAAAATCGAAAGGCTGTGCTTTCGCTGCCCACACGACGAAGACTTGTATTTATTTATTCATCATTAATATAGATCCCGATAAAACACTGCGTTCGAACGGGGAAAGCGTCTTTTGTTCGTTCAATATCTCACCGAAGGTGGATACACAATCTATAACTGGCTACAAGAGAACATCCGTCAAATTGGTACACAGGGAACAAAAACTGTTTTTATGGGCGGTTGGTCTCTCTCTCTCTCTCTCTCTTTCTCTCCTTCTACCACTTTATCGCGTCTTAGTATCTATTCCAAAGTAACGGCTATGGTCCGCCATTATCGACTGTTGTAAAGAAAGCGAGATCTTTGTGGAAATGGCAGCGACCAACAACCGGTGTGATTCCTCACGCGGATACTATTGATTACGTTTTCACCGTTGGCTCGCTGTTTATTATTGTTTTGTGGGTGTGCAGCAGTTGTCTTCGGACCGTCCGCCCGACAGGACGTTTGTTACTATCCAATCGGCGCACATGCGCAGTCATACGCGCGTTTGTGCAGGCGCAACGGAACGCTAGTGTAAGACATCTTGTAGATCTTGTATTAAGACATAAATTAGCTGTTCACCGTCTAAAGCGAATTTGATGTCGCACTCGTTTTATATACATTCTATTTTATTTTTAAATGCCGGGATTACATGTGTTCTTTACCTAATATTTATTAGACTGTCTCATAAATAATTTCCGCTTTAGTTTATCAACTTTATTCTTCAAAAAATAAATTTGAATTATACTTTATTCAGTTGTATATTCACCATTATTTTCAATGAATCCTGGCTACTTATCCAACAAATCTTTGATCCCTTGTCTTTTATATTTGACACCCGCCTATTTTTTTAAAAAAATAAACTCTATTAACAGGTTGTGAATCTTTTATCCGAAATTCTTGGGACCGGAAGTGCTTTAGTTTTAAGATTTTTTCGGATTTTAGAATATAAGCTATTTAATTTGTATTAAGCATCTATAAAATGGTGCAGCTTTGGAATGGAACCCAAGCATAAACACGGTATCCCTTTACATTTCATAACACAGCTTATATACATTGAAATTAGTTTTATATAAAATTTAATACATTTTGTCTACATACATTTACAGGTAATGACTCTAATGTTCACACGGGTTATTAAGTGGGGAAATTATGATTTCCCGTAAAAATAATGTTTTGTATATTGTTATAAATATAAAGAGGAGAGCTGGTTTAAGCCAGTTCGGGCCCTGGTGTTATCAAGGAACCTGAAATTAAATTGTTATATTCCATGCTAATAGAAATATACACTTGACAAACACGATGGATAAAATAATGTTTATTGTAAAACCAGTACAATAAGAAATAAGGTAACAGTTATGCGCACGATCGTCGCAAGTCATTCCAGTAGTGAGTGCTACTATTGGAAGGTCGGTAGTTCTCGCGTAAGTCTGAGTCGTACTCAACAGATCCCAGTTAGACTCTGTAGTCCGTTTTCCTTACGGATACTTATAGGTAGTTACTATTTATGGGGGTGACAGGTATATTCCATTACATCATACATTTTACGCGTGTACAAAAATATGATATAAAATTATATAAATGCAACACTAAACACTACATGTATACCAGGTGTAAGAATCTGGAGGGATAAAGTACATCGTCGATGACGTCACTGTGAACGTGAGAAGGAAAAATTCAATAAACTATCGGTCCCTGCCAACGATGGGATGTTCTGATTAAAATGTTACAATAAATACAGGTACAATATTTGTATAAAAGCAAAACATGGATTCTGATCACAGTTAAATATAATGAAAACTGATAAAAAAGTCAGTATTTTATTTGTAAAGCTGCAATGTAATAATACAGGCAGCCATGTTGCTTTCTGAAATTTTCCATTTGTGGCAAGTCATGTCCGAACCTGAAAAACTTTCGAATTTTGTAATTTCGGATAAAGTGTACTCAACCTGTAGCAGGACAAACTGGGTCTCACATCTACTGCAGAAAATAACTGATGCCTACTGCGGAAATTCTTTTGCTAAGTCAATCATGTATCGAAATTGTTTAATTTTTAATAAGTGTTTAATAAGTGCGAGAAAAGAAACTGTTGGAGGAGAAGTGACTTGGTGGCATTATCTTCTTGTTTCGGCGGTGCCTCTTACTCTGTAACTCTATATCGCGAGTGGCTCTTGGGCCTTGTACTGGGTGAATGTCATTGTAAAATTCATTAATAATAATTGGACTAAATTGAGAAGTCCTACCAAAGAAGAAGTGTCCCCAACAGGAATTGAACCTGCATTTCTTTTTTCACCAGGGAAACCACATTTTGAGCCAAAGTATGCCTCTACAAGTTGTATCAGTAAGTCCGTAGCCAGGCACAGTTATTACCCGAAATTTGATCTGAAATATTCACTGTCTAATATTTAATTTATGCGATTAATGAATAAAGCGTTGGATTAAGGGCATTGACAAGTCAGGAGATTATGTTGAAAATAGATATTTGTGTAAGGTAAATATCTTTTTTTTTGTTATGATGTTATAAACGTTGATAGAGTACTAAGGATGAGGATCGAACACGTGACAATCATCGTGGTTTTTATTACGTAGTGCTCTATAGCAGGTGTCCAAGTCTTTAAGAGATAAGTTGTTTTTCTATTCCACAAATCAGGTTAAACCAGATAGTGTAAAAAGAAAACGTGTGCCCCCGACAAGAATCAAAACTGCAGCTCTTTTTCCATCGGTGAAACGACATTTTGAGCCAAAGTATGACTCTCCCAGTTCGGCCATGGAGATCAACCTGACAAGACAAGATTGGAATTACCGGCCTTTCGACACTCCGTCTTATTGCGGGCACACGGTGGAGTTGATGTATAGCGGCTCGGATTGAGCAATTGGGGACCCGAATTCGAATTCCAGTCGAATCCATTACATTCACTTACGTGGAAATGGTATGAACCCGCTTCTTCTCCCTCCCCCCAGCTATCGGTAAATAGCAAGACAGACAAGGTTCTATAGCCTTTGATGGCAACTGGTCTATCGCAGAAAGAAATGGCAACCTACTGCGGGAAAAAAATCTGCATCGTCAGTCATGTATCGAAAGATACATGATCGCTTAAGCGTGTATCACGCATTGCATATGACTGACTGAATGTATATTTGCCGTTAAATTTTGAAAGCGTTATTCAGCATTTTGGCAACCAGCTGTTGCTTTGTCATTAAAAAAATTGTGTAAGTGACACAAATAATTTTTCCTTTTTTTTTTTTTTTTTTAATTTAATTTAATTTTTTTAGGTATGACGGAAACGTGTACTTGATGCCAAAAAAAAAAAAAAATCTAATATTGGTCCCCATGCTGTATTCAATTTCTCAAGACGTGAATCTAAATTTAGTCACAGACTCGCAAGTCTTAGATAAAGACACGTGACGACGCCTGGCAGACTCGTACAAATCAGCTCCAAGCAGAAGCCACAGGAAATGTTGAACCTTCCGTCTCTGCTGTGCGTTTATTTTATTTCATTTTTTTTTTTATTGCCAACAGAAAATGTTGTTGATGTAGAAGGAATACTTGTATTTTTAGGATATATAATATTTATCTGAAACAAAAGCGAAGACAATGTGACAAATCAGAAAAGCTATAAACCTGCTCTCTCTCTCCCTCTCTCTCCCTCTCTCTCTCTCTCTCTCTCTAGCTTCTTCAGGTTAGAATGAATGAAAGACAAAACTGTGTGTGAGGAAAAATGCGTTGAGATTTCTATGGATAATTGGGGACCATAAATCAAATTACCATATCGCATGACCGGATCATAAAGTGTGCCTGTCTTTTTATTTTTTATACACACACACACACACACACACGTATATATATATATATATATATATATATATATATATATATATATATATATATATATATATATATATGATATGATATGATAAAGAACAAATAAGAAACATTTATAAATGTAACATATTTCACTTGTGTTAAAATTTCATCATAGAACGAGATATGGTGAAAAAGAAGAAAGACGGCCTTGTGTCAAACTAAGCTAAACCTATTTTTGACGCTTCATCGAAAACGTAAATGTTAGTAAGCACCTCAAACAGAATATTAGTGTAGCGAGTTCGATTCTCACTCGGTACTCTATACCTGTAGCCTTGTGCCACACTAAACTAAGCCTGCTGAGAGTATTTCATGTCCTTGTGCCAGAGAAGCCTAATTCTAGTAAAATTATTAAGGTAGTGCATTAGTTAATCTTCCCTATCGATTTCGCTAATGCCGGGATTTGGTTCCACACTGGGTGCCTTTAACTTGTGGCCTTGTGGCAGACAGAGCTAAGATGATGAAATACGTAAGAATGAGTTGAATTGCCTGAACAACTGTTGGAATGATAATGGATTAATTATACTCTAGATCTTCTTGGTAGATGGGATTTACTAATTCCTACCGTTTTTTCTTCTTCTTAAGGACATAAGCGATTTTTTTCTTTATTAAAACCTTCTTTATAAAAACTTTCTGGTAATTTTTGCTTTTGTGTGGGTTTGATTTTCATTGACTACTCATGTTTCACGTGTATTCGACTCTTTAAAGCAACGTTCGTATAATTTGTGGCGTTCCGGATTCAAAGAGAGACGATGTGTCCATCCGAAATTTCAAGAAATGAACAGATTCCAAACCTAACTGAAAAACCGTAAATATTCCTTTATGTATATGTAAATGTATAAAAATTATAGTTCGTCCATATATTAGAGCCGTTTGTTGTCGAATTTTAAATCACAAAAGGAATATATAGGAATTTTTGCTTCTTTTCATTGGTATGTCAATATCAGTCTTTCTATATGTTAGTGAATACTGGTCAATTTCCTCAGAGTCGAAGAAGAGAGGCAATTTGAGATGGGATTCTACAGAAGGATGATCAGAATACATGGAAAGAACATGTGAATATCGATGAAGTTCTAAAGAAAATGGAAACGAAAATGAACAATTACAATCAGAAATTTTCACTGAGATTACTAAATTGCAATGTAATAGTCATCTTCCTATAGAGGCAGGAATGCTGGACAATTTCCACACACAGTTTAAATTTCAGCTGTCTTTTTCTGATTCTGTTACCATTTTCTCCAAGACTTTCTTGCTCCGTCCATGGAATTCTCACCATTTATCTGTAGAACTCACATTTCTGTTACATACAGATTCCTCCTTATTTGTAGTGAGATTGTTCAGCATTCAATGCCATACAAGAAGATTGGTATCAAATTGTAATTCAGCACTCTGTTCTTTGTTTCTAATGAAATCTTTGCTTCTAACGAAATTTTTGTTTCTTAGTATTTTTTAAAAATTGGCTTTTGGGAAGCATTTTTGCTAATTCGATGCGCGTTCGAATTTCGGTGTCGCATTTTCTATTCTATTAAAACTCTGCCCTGCATTTAAAATTCTATAATTCTTTGATGTTGACATCAGACAGAAACTGTGACACCGAAATCCGAAGTAGCTTTAAAATAGCGAAAGATGTCTTCCAAAAACTAAACAAAATATAAAGAAACAGAAAAAATTAATTAGAAACAAAGACATGAATTTTGAACTGCTATGTAGCATCAATCGTTCGATATGGCAGTGAATGCTGGTCACTTTCCTCACAAAGAGGGGACTTGAGCGGTGGTTCTACAGAAGGATGCTGAGAATACCATGGACGGAGCATATGAGCAACGAGGAAGTCTTAATATCATGTAAACGCAAGGAAAACTAAAAATCAGGATTATTCTTTCAGATTAAAATATAAACAAAGAAAAGTGTACTGAACTCCAATGTAATGACAAGCTTCCCGTATGGCAGGGAATGCTGGACAATTTCCCGGAAACAGTTGAAATTTCTGGAACACTTAATAAGGAAATAAAGCTTTGAAAATTCAACACTCACAGGACAGAAGGAAACAACGAGTGACCAACTTAATGTATCTTTTACTTTCTATGCATTGCCTTTTCAGGACATAGACGTTCATGGGTCTCCACAGACATGTTGACATACTGAAGGCAGCAGGGAAAGTGGATAAAAGGAAATAATCTCACGAGTTGGTGTAAATTGTTGGCAGAATAGGGATCATTTTAGCATTTCACCTCAGTCAAGGTGATAATGCCACTAAGATGCAAGGGGTTACTGGGAGTGAAAGAGAATGAGAAAACTTTAGTGAGGAGAAAGTACAATAAAAGAACATGTTCAGGAATACAGAAGATGGTGATAAGCATTACATTTAAATTTTTGAAGATTGTAGGTGGCAGGGAAGCAACAAATCGGAGTGCAGTTCCACAGTCAAGAAATGCGAGAAAAGAAAATATTTGTTTAGAACATACGGTTGCATCTAGAGACCTAATTGTCAATCTAGTAGAATGCATAAATTCATACAGTCGAGGTACCAAGGAGAAAAAACTCATTAGAACAATTGCCATAATTATAGAAAAGACAGAGAGAAGCCAAATCATGTCGGTGAGAAAATGACTAAAGTCGAGATGCCAGGTTAGGGTCGATTCTTCTTTGGATTGGGCTAAGAGCTGCAAAGTTTGGGAAATTGTGGAGAGCTTTTCTGTTAATTCATACCCAAATAAAAGGAATTTATATTTACTAAAATTCAACACCAAATTCTCCTTTTTTTTTTCTTTTTACTTTCAATGCTTAATGACGGTAGCTATTTGTTTTGGTAAAGTTAACGCGGCGAATATATATATATATATATATATATATATATATATATATATATATATATATATATATATATATATATATATATATAATTTTGTCCCCCGATTGCTTCAATCGTCGGGGGGACCTGAGAGCAGGAGAAATCTTTTCCTTTTGATCATTTCAGTGGTCTTTCAGTTATCTTGACGGTGCCAATCTTCTCTCCAAACTCTTGGTCGACAGCCGATGACCACAGAATATGGTGCAGGTCGACATCGGTCCCTATGCTTGGCCCGCAGTTATTTTTAATTCAGTTGTTCTCCTAACCCGGCTGCCACCCAAGGTTATAGGTGTACTGTTATTTAACCCATAGGAGGGAGAAGAGATGGATGCATACCTTTCCCAAGGTTATTAGCACGTAAGTGAATGTAACGAATTTGAATAGAATTCGAACTCAGCTCTCCGATTCCTCAATTCGAGCCGCTATCCATTACGCCACCATAATCTAAATTAAGCTACTTGAATTTTACAAACTTTAGCGTCCTAAACGCTTGGTACAAGATGTCGTTTTTCTTTTCTTTTTTATCGAGAAAAACCAAATATACATTCCGATAGTTAAATAGAAAAATGTCGATTTTCTCAATATTCAGGTTATCGCTTGACCATGCAAAGATATTTTTTTCTTAAAAAAAGTTCAGTGGACACAAATTAAGGATTTGAGTGTCAGGGTTTGTTTTTGTTCGAATTTACTAAATGTTTAAAATAATCGATTATAACGGGGATAACGGGGAAAACGTCACAGATAAAAAACAAAACAAAATAACCTCTAAACCCTAGTTCCACGTCACATATGGACAGGCATTTCTATTAGTTTGGCCAGAAAGTCCTGACTCACTTAGGAAGCAGAAAGAAAACACCAAATTCTGGAGCAACACCGACATTTATTCTTCGACGATCTTCTGCCAGCGATCAGCCAGCATCCGAATCTGCCCCAGATACCAGCCCGCTGGCTTTGAATCAAAAACCTGTAAAGAAACTTCCGTCACTTCATCAAAAGTGTTGAATCGCTGGTCGCGTAGGAAGAGTGCCATTGAGCGGAATAGGCCATAGTAACTCGGATCAGCATCGAGACTGAATGGTGAATGTGGAAGAATCTTAACATTGTCCATCTGTTTGAACTTCTTCTTACTCAACCTGGCAGTGTGCGGCCTTGCACTGTTTTGCTGAAACAAAGCTCGACCTCCAGTGACCAAAGCAGGATACTCCTTCTTTAGTTTTTCGTAAACGCGATCTAGCTACTAGCAATGCAGTTTAACGTTAATGATGCGACTGTGTGGAACAAGCTCGAAATGCAGTACTCCTTGGAAATTCCACTGGACAGAGATCAAGATTTGCTGTTTTCTTTCCGCTTCGTGAGTGAGTCAGGACTTTCTGGCCAACCATAAGATATTAAATGTTAACGTCTATATAATAGTATAAAAGTATATACGTTGTTATCAATATGTAATTCTTATATCGCCAACATATAAAATAAACAATTGCATTATTAAAATATTACTACAGTCTGTCTCAAAAGTCAATAAGTGGTCTGAAAGTTCAATAACTTTTTAGTTTGTTTACATTTTATAGTTTTCTTTCAGGTATTTTGTAGAGGAGGCTTTGCTAATTAATCATTGAAAAATTTCGAAATCTAGTATCGAAATCTTTCTACCAAAACTAAAAATCAATAATTCGAACTCAACAAGCATATCGCCATTATGGTGTAAAAGATTTCCCAAGTTTTGAGAGTAAAGGTTCAGCAAGAGACCTTCCACGAAGTGACATACCGACGATTAGGAACGAAGGAATATCTGAGTGAGTAAGGGAGAGAGATAGAGATAGATAGATAGATAGATAGATAGATAGATAGATAGAGAGAGTATCGAACGAGAATGGGTTTTTAAATGCATCAGCTTGTCTCCGTACAAGAAGATGGGGCAACAGCTTATACGACAAGGGAAACAATCCAGTTTCTCAGGCAAATTTGGGAAAAAGAAATAATTCCTCACGGTTGCGTCATAAACTGGTCACCACGTTCCCCGTATCTGACAAACCCTGAGTTCTTCCAATACGGCTATCTCAATGAAAAGGTTTATGTCAACAAGCCTCTGTCTCTCCAACAAGTGAAGGACACATTCAAACAGACGTCAAAAGTACTAGAGCCTGAAACAATGAAGGTTGTGATGGAAAGGACACGTTCACGCGAAGCTGAAAATGAACACCACTTAAAAGATATAATCTTGCTCAACTAGTGTAAATCTATTGCCCATCTATAATCTATATAATATTATAGTATTGCGAATTAAAGCTAAAAAAGAAAGGAGTTATTCAGGTTTGAAATCCTTTGGTGATTCTTGGAACAGCCTGTATATTACATAACATTACCTACTATTATAAATTAAATGTGATATTTTCCGGCAAGTTTTCCTTAGACAAATTTGTATATTTTTCTGTGAACTTTACCATACAATTTGGGACTACATTAAATCTCTCTCGCTATATATAAAGTAGGTAATTGAATGATAAATGAAAAAATAAAAAATAAACATGTCACACATTTCGTTCTATTTTTATCGATGGAAGTAAGTGAACGCCTAAAATAATATTTTAAAAAATTAACTCTTTTTCAGATAATCAACAAATCTTAATCAAACTATTATTAATAAGAACCTTTATTAGACGAATTGCAACCATTTAAACAATGATCAAGCTGGAAGAAAAAAATTAATTAAAAATTAACTCAACTCTTCTAGGCAAAACTTCCAAAATTGCTCGATATTACCCGGGTTTCTTGCATGTACTGCTTTCTTTAACTTGAACCACCGATTTTATTTGGTTTTAGATCAGAACTTTGATGACTATGGCATTCCAGTTTCTTTTTACGAATCCATTTTTTTGAATATTTGCTTTGATGCTTCGGATCATTGTTACGTTGGATGATCCAGCCCCTACCTAAACCCATCTTTCGAACTGAGGACAAGAGACTTTCGATCAAAATTGCTTTGTATTTTGCCGTCAATGAGTACTATTTTGCCTGTTCCAGCTGAAGCAAAGCATCCCAAATCATAATGGTGCCGCTTTCATGTGTAATTGTTGGCACTAAATTCTTCTCTTTAAAAGCTGTATTAGCAGCTCGCCAGACATACTGCCTACAGTTTCTCCCCCAAAAGCTCTAGTTTGGTCTCATCTGACCATAAAGCCTTTTGCTAGAACTTTTCTAGCTTATTAATATGAGATTTGGTAATGTTGAACCGAGCTTGTTTGTGCTTTTTCGTAACAAGTGATTTTTTTTCCTGGCATTTTGCCATGAAGACCAACATCGTTCAGATTTCGTTGCACATTGATTCCGACATTGGTCAAGGAGCCCTGGAGAACAGTAAATGTTACAGCAAGATTCGCCTGGGCATGTCGAGCTAGATTGCTCTTGTAGTTATTTTTCACGTATGGCCACGTCGTGATTGCAATGCTGTCATACCAAAGGCCTCTCATTTATAAATAATTTTGTCTTACGGTGGAGATGTGCACTACAAATCGTTTTGACAGAATTTTTAGCCTTCTCAATCATTATAGGCATCAACCATGAGATTTTTAAAACTTCAGAAAGTTATTTTGATCTTGCCATATATATATTTCTTTTAAATTTAGTCTCTAACTGTACCCTTTTGGACACGCAATAAGTTATTTTGGTTGACTGCAGAAAACACAGCTCATCAAATATAAATAAACACGTGTCATGTTGATTTTTACTTTTGCGAATCTTAAGTTAATTTTTAATTAATATTTTTATTCCAGCTTAAGATAAATTTTTGAAAGTGGCTGTAACTCGTTTAATAAAGGTTTTCTTAATTAATATATAGTTTAATAAAGATTTGTTGATTATATGGCAAAAAGAGACACATTTTTATATTATTTTACCGGTTCACTTTTTCATAGCACTATATATATATATATATATATATATATATATATATGTGTGTGTGTGTGTGTGTGTGTGTATATATATATATATATATATATAATTAATAATCATACTTGTATATATGTATCATATATGTATAAATGCATATATATATATATGTATGGAATCGCACACACACATATAAATGTATGTATGTGTGGGGGAGGAAACGCAATACAACAAACAGCGGTTGTAATTCTACATCGAGAATTAAAACAAATATTTGTCACTTTACTGATTGATGTTATATTCAGCACCCCGACTTTTCGTAGTCGAACCTTTCTGTAATCGATACCTCCATTCGCCAGTAGATCTCAGTACTTGACATTTTTACATGTATAAACAACTCTAAACGTTATATTATGTATTTGAGGAGAAGCGTTTTTTTTTTTGTGAATTATGTGAATCATCTCCTCGTCTGCGCATTCCCGAGGCTCAATACAGTAGATGTGCCTTATCTTCTCATTTATTAAGTCTTTCGAATGAGCAGATGTAATTCACGCTGTAAAAACACACACAAAAAAAAAAAAACAGTGCGTCTACTCAAATATGGGTATCCACAAAATAACGTTTGGAGTAGCAGGAAATAATGTCAGATAAAAAAAAAACACATCTGATTTCTTACAAAAAAAGTGTAACCACATACACACACGCAGGCACGAACACACGCACACATCAGATTGGAATCTACCTTCAGCACCGAGTGGTGACAGTTTTTTTTCATGCATGAATGAAATATTGCGTTCTAGCTTGAAAAAGACTGTCACCTTTCAGTGTTGAACGAAATGTCCACTTTTATAATTACAAACGCTTTATCCCGGATATTACGCATAAATATAGCATACCTTAAAACTGTATTTTATCATATATATATATATATATATATATATATATACACACACACGTGGTCAGATCAAAATATAGGAATCAGTTAATTTATAATATTTATGCTCTGTAAATTTACATTGAGCACTGTTTTGTAAAAATAAAAGTATCAATAATAACACCGGATTATATATCTTACTGTTCTTCCTTTTTACTATATATATATATATATATATATATATATATATATATATATATATATATATATATATATATATATGTGTGTGTGTGTGTGTGGTGTATCAAAAATACTTTTGCAAACTTTGGAGACGGGTTCCTCACACCAAAACAAAAGTTCATATAAACTTGTCAGCATATCCTTCCTTCCTTTATGAGTTATTAAATTTAAAATTTAGGTGAGACGCCGTTAAATTTACAATCGGTCTTCCTCGAGCCAGAGTTTGTGGTGCCACGGATCCTGTTTCAGAAGCGTGACGATAAACAGCAGCAAAGGTTGGATGACTTAGCTGCCCTCAGTCTAGAAACGCATTCTGATACAGCCGTGCAGCCTCGCATCCAATACCATTCTCGCGGCCATATGTAAAAATCATATCTACCTGCTCAGGATATGAATATCCAGCCATTGTTAAACGAACATTTCTCAGTTAACTCACTACTATACAAGTTAAACTTTGAAGACTAGCCAAAAATGTAGACGAATGACAAATATAACCTGCTCTACATGCAACACAGCGCCATCTACTGTAAATTTTCTTTAAACTTAATAATTAAAAAACGAATGATTTTATCCTTGTTTAGAGCGAGGAACCCGCACACAAAGTTTGTAAAAGTATTTTTGATACACACACACACACACAATACATATATATATATATATATATATATATATATATATATATATATATATATTCGATGCAATGAGAAGGAAAGTAATATATAAATTCTAACGTTCACAGCATTAATCCAAAAGAGGACTCGATACCGATCGTAGAGTGATAATTATTTTTTATAATTTTATAAAGATTGGTTCTCACCAGACGAGGTGCAATTGAAATGCACCGAAACTAAGTTCCATCTTTGTAGTGAGTAAACTGTTTTTGTCTATATGATAAAAATAATATTATATATATATATATATAGATATATATTATGAAATGGATTAAGTCCGACAGTTATTTAATATATTTTCTGTTTATACGTTGTTTTTATAGATATAATTTATTTAAGTAAAAATTTCGTAGAAAATACGTGTTCTCCGACCTTTCCGGAGAACCGTCATATAGCTTGACGTGCTGTTATCATTCAGCCACAGAGAAGCGTCCTGTTATAAAAAGTAATTCGGACTTTGCTAACCAGACGCTTGTCTGTGGCGGAATGCTATATGACGGTTCCCCGAAAGGGTTACAGATTCCTGTCGGAGAACGTATATTTCACACCAAATTTTTCGAACCTTTAATCCGGTAAATGTAATTAATGTTGTTTAATTAAAAACAGACCATTTACTTAAATAAATTATATCTATAAAATAACGTATAAACAGAAAATATAGTTAAAAAAATATTATATATATATGTACATGCTGTCCCAAAAGTCACCAAAGGAATTTCAAAATTTAATAATTCCTTTATTTTTTAACTTTAATTTACAATATCATAGTATTATATAGAGTAGATATGGAAAATGAATTTACATTAGTTGAGAAAGATTACATCTTTTAAGTGGCATCCATTTGCAGCTTCACACGAATGTGCACTTTCTAAGGCATTTTCCATTACTGCCCTCATTATTTCAGGCTGTTTTCATTTCTGTCTGAATGTTGTCCTTCAATTGTTGAACACTCTGAGGCTTGTTGACAGAAAACTTTTATTTGAGATAACCCCCTAAAAAAGATATCATGACTTTTCAGATCAGCAAAATGGTGGCAAGTTTAGGCTTTGAGTGTGAATTATTGATCTTTGGATTTTGTAGAAAGACTTCACTACTTGTCTTTGATTTTAAGTCGTGTATGATTAATTAGTACTTACAAAATATGTTCGCTCATAATAAAAAAAAATCACACCAGACACCAAATCTCTTTTCTCTTTTAGCAGGTTAGGCGGTCAGCGACCGATATAAGCTACCCCAGAGAAGACATGAGTTTTAACATGAGGAGGTGGATGGCACGCATGTTAGTGAAATAGACGAATGTTTTATATCAGCCTTTCTGGAGATGAATAAAACTAACTTGATACTGATTCTATGCATAGAATCCCGAAATAAATCTATCTTCATTCCATTCAGTTACAAATGCGCGTGTTCGTTATTTCCAAGCTCCTAATTCAGGTTCTAAGAACAGAACCACCGATAAAGACCAATATGTAAGTCAACTACGTGTAAGAAGAACCGATTTTCCCAAAGTACTGTAACCACAGGTTGGCTCAAAAGTAAACCAAGGATTTTCAAAATTTAATAATTCTTTTATTTTTTAACTTTAATTTACAATATCATAGTATTATATAGAGTAGATATGGAAAATGAATTTACATTAGTTGAGAAAGATTACATCTTTTAAGTGGCATCCATTTGCAGCTTCACACGAATGTGCACTTTCTAAGGCATTTTCCATTACTGCCCTCATTATTTCAGGCTGTTTTCATTTCTGTCTGAATGTTGTCCTTCAATTGTTGAACACTCTGAGGCTTGTTGACAGAAAACTTTTATTTGAGATAACCCCTTAAAAAAGAAATCATGGTTCTTTGTTTTTGGTTGAAAGATTTCACTACTTGTTTCGTTTTCTCAGTCGTGTATTTTTATATGATTAACTTCGAAATACCTAAATGAAAACTAAAAAAAAAAAAACTAAACAAAAAAATTATTAAACTTCCAAACCCCATCGTGACTTTTGGGCAACAGTACGCGCGCACCCCTCCTATATATATATATATATATATATATATATATATATATATATATATATATATATATATATATATATATATATATATATTCAGATTTATTTTCCCGAATTTATTCGTGGCTTTTTTCTTAATATTGAGCACTTTGATTACTAAAGCTGATCCCCCTTAAAAGTGTTATCCTGCAGAAATACACTGGTCGACACTGTTTTATGGGTGGGGAATACAATTTGTGAGATATATATATATATATATATATATATATATATATATATATATATATATATAGATATATATATATATAGATAGATAGATAGTGAACATACTGAGATAGAGAGATAGATAGATAGATAGATAGATAGATAGGTAGATAGATAGGTACTTAAAGGAAAAGTACAAAAACAAATCCACACGGAAAAATAAATTAAACGGACCCACTTTAAGAAGGGACAAAAGTGCCCTATGCTTATATTATAAAGAAACCCGAAGATGTTGGTGTCTCTAGACGTATTCATGGTTTATATGGATAATTTAAGATGGGTCATATTTCTATAGATAACTTAAGATGGGTCATATTTGGTGCGTGAGTAAAACTAGGTTTCACTTTTTTATTGTATATTAAAAATAAAAAAAAAATGTTCATTTTATAGAAAAAATATTAGATAAAATTTATTCATAATTTAAAAAAAATCAATTAAGAATTAAGTGACGCTATTTAGAATCCAAGACCGAAAAAAGGTCCTTAGACAGATAATCTTTGAGTCATTAAACAAAAAAAAAAATGAAAAATCTAAAATAATTAGTGTTGTTGGTTGTTTATTTTTTTTAATATTATTATTAACAAAATGGCGTCGTGACTAATCTGTCGCCTTCCTCTTTGTATCAGTCTCTGCCTCAAGCGTTTTCCCGCGTTTTCCCGGACGAATTTGGGATCGATCCCTGGGCCGCTACGTCGCAGTCTGCAATGCTAACCATTACACTGCTACAAGACTGGTTAAAAGTTTATGGCGATGAGGTAAAATACATTTTTTATTACCAGAGACTTTATGGAATCTTGCTTTTCTATCTGTCTTTCTATCTTTAACGTTGTCAACATTATTTCATTAAGAATATAATACTTGATATAGTCCGAAAAAAAAATGACTGAACTAATTGTAACATCAAGCAGAATTGTCTAAACATGGGGGTCGAAGACTTAGTTTACTCACGAAACAAAATACAGCCCACTTTAAATTAAAATTGTTAAACATTATAGAGAACCAAACTCTTCAAATATCTGGCGCATGTTGAAAGATTCTTTATTTTAATCTGTTAAGAAATACCAAATCTCTTGCTTCAGCTTTTGTGATCTATAACACCTTTCAGATACTAAGGAAGGTATTCTTCTTCTTCATGTGTCGTGCCCCCTAAGGACGTAGGCGATCATGGCTCTCCACAACTTAATGTTCCTTGTAGCTCTTAATATATCTTGTTTTTCTGTTATTTTTCCAAAACCCTCTTCCGCCATTCATTTACTCAATTTAATTATGTTATGAGTTGTTTTCCTCTTGCCTTCAATCTGTCCCGTGAGTATCAGATTTTCCAAGCAATCTTTCCTCATTATGTGCCCTAGAAACCTCATCTGTCTCTTCCTCTTCTCTTCTTTCGTCGTTGCTCACATATTCTGCCATTGCTATCCTCAGCATCCTTCTGTAGAACCACATTTCTTTGGTTCAAGTCTCTTTTTAATCTTTGACGAGATTGTCCAGCATTCACTGCCATACAGGAGGACAGATATCACGTAACTGTTCAGTACTTTTTTCCATGTTTTGAACGACGTTTTCCTCTTTCTTAGTACTCTGATTAGCTTTTGGGAGGCATCTTTGGCTATCCCAATACGCCTTTCAGCACTTTTTTGGTTTTGGTATATCCGAATTCTTGGAATTCGCACTTTGGGCTCATCCTTTTGCTAACAACCATGCATTCTGTCTTCTTGCAGTTGTTGTTTAATTCTGTCTTCTCAAGTTCCTTCTCTTCGTTTTGCAGGAGTTTTTATAGTTTTCTTTACGTGTTTGCTATAAACGCGCGTTGTCATCTGCATACGTTGTGTTGTCAAGATTTTGGCCGGCGATAATGAATTCTGATAGGACTTCTAGTTCAGAATCGCTTCGCTGTAAAGATTGAATAAATTCGGAGAAAAGACACTTCCTTGTCTTACCTAAAAAATGTCCTTAGAAACGTAGAAATAAAAGTGACTACCGCGAGCGAATCAGAAAAAAAAATATGTATATTTTGGGGCACATAATGCAGAAAGAAAGCTTGACGTACTTAATACTCAAAGGGCGCATACTGAAGGCCCGTGAAACGGGAGTAAACAACGAGTGACCTATTTGTATAAGTTTCAGTAAGTGAACAGTGAAACGAGAGGAGGAGGTCTAATAAAGGGAAGTTGTTGAGAGCCATGATCGCTTACATCGTGAACTGACACAGTACATGAAAAAAATGAAAGAAGCTTTATTTCGAATGCTAAGATCTGCGCATGCGTGATTCGACTTTTGAAAAAAAAAAACAAAACTTCTGGACATCAACGTTTTTGAGTTTTCTTAATCTTTTTTAATAATTACTAAATAAATGTATAAAGCAAGCTGTTCTTTTATATGAATACTATCTTATGAAAATTGAGATGTAGTAGAGTCGGGTGCTCCGTATCAATATACACCTGATGAAGGCCGGACAGCACAACGGTCGAAACTTTGTGATAAGAACAACAAAGATAAGGACCATAGTTAGCATGTGGATAGTGTAAATAATGATAACATCTCATCCCAGAAATTCAGACAGAAGGCGATCAGGGGATAGTAACAACAAAGATGAGGATAATAGTCTGCATGTAAATAGTGTAAATAATGATATCTCCTCATCTCAGAAATTCAGAGAGAAAAAAATGAAAACAACTTAAAGAACCCCCCCCCCAAAAAAAAAACGATTTCTTTTCATCCGTTTGGCATGCAAGTTCGTGCACCCCCCAGCCATTTAAGGGTTAAAAAATATCCATAATAATCGTTGTTCACTACCGGTACGATTTTTTTCTCCTTTTTATAACCAAATCCGATCCACATAGACATGCGTATTATGTCTCTAAATGGAATTTTATTAAAGATCGGAAAAATTGTTTCTTTACAGATGTTAAAATACAAGAACACAATCTTTTATTCGAAACCCCCTGGGACCAGACACATTTTTTTTCGTTCGGAAATTCGGCTCTGCTGGTCGCGTTATGATTATCGGCACGGAAAGTAGGATCGGCGCCCCGAGTTCAAATTCCGTCTGTTGCATTTACTTCGCACTAATGCCCTTGAGAAAGGCAAGAATATATTTCTTCTCCATCTGCTATTAGTTAAACATACAGAATATCCCGAGCTCTCTAGCCTGGAGCGACAGACATGGCCGAAAACCTTCGAATACTAAACCTTAGAGAAGGCAACTGGAAAGCGTTCCCAAGAGACCATAGCAATTCATAGATAACAGAAATCTATGATGAGCGTTGATCGCTTACGTCCTAAAGGGACATGACATTAAATAAGAGAGTAAATACTAATAGCTTGTGTAAGCAAATCGATTGTTATGGAATAAAGGCAGCCTCTCTTCCAGTGAGGCTTACCAGCAAGGAATGTAGTGCATTATGAGGATGCGTTATTTTTATTTATGCCATAGTCAAGAAAATTAGATAAAGATGAGCCATAAGATTACTGGCTCACGTTATTACGATGGTGAACATTTTTGGTTTTCAGAATTTTGGATAAGAGACTGTGTATCTCGATTGAATCTTTACTATGTGTCACGTGTGTTAGAAAATTTAACTCGCAAGGTACACCAGGAAAGTAGGTGCTTTAGAGCAGAAGGTAAACCAGGAAGTCATAAGTTGTAGAAAGTTTAACACGCAAGGTACAAAAGGAAAGTATGGGTTGGAGATGGTTTACAGCACCAGGTACATCAAGAAGGCATAGAATGTAGAAAGTTTAACGCGCAAGGTACAAAAGGAAAGTATGGGTTGGAGATGGTTTACAGCACCAGGTACATCAAGAAGGCATAGAATGTAGAAAGTTTAACACGCAAGGTACAAAAGGAAAGTATGGGTTGGAGATGGTTTACAGCACCAGGTACATCAAGAAGGCATAGAATGTAGAAAGTTTAACGCACAAGGTACAAAAGGAAAGTATGGGTTGGAGATGGTTTACAGCACCAGGTACATCAAGAAGGCATAGAATGTAGAAAGTTTAACACGCAAGGTACAAAAGGAAAGTATGGGTTGGAGATGGTTTACAGCACCAGGTACATCAAGAAGGCATAGAATGTAGAAAGTTTAACTCGCAAGGTACACCAAGAAAGCACGAGGTGTAGAATCAAGACATAAAGAAATTTTAGAGATTAAGATAAATCAGTAATTTTCATTTAAAGTTGTTTATACTTTTAAGTAACTGAAGATCGTAATTTTACCAGATTTCTTACAGGTGCACACATTGTAATGATTTTTTTCATTAAATTTGAATTAATATTATATATCATAGTTTTACAACTGTTTGTATTCACTTGTGTGTGTTTCTGAGCATGTGTGAATTTACGAATGCAGAGACGAACGGGCTTTATATATATATATATATATATATATATATATACAGATAGATAGATGTGTGTGTATGTGTGTGTGTTTGGTTGAATAATCTAGATTTATTATGTCTATTAATTTTATTTTAATCCGCTCAGATTCACGGATTACTTAATGTTGTTATTAAACTCATTAAGGAAGGCGCCGTAGTTTTTTTGTTTTTTTTAAATTTCTTTTATGCTCCCAATTCACCCCTGAAGTTGATCATGGATGAGACTGAGAGTCGTTGGGAAAATTAGGGAAAAAGTACGATGATTCATTATTTAAGGACACACACACACACACATATATATATATATATATACACAGATTTCTTTCTTTCATGTTTGATCTGATGAAGGCTAGAAAGGCGAAACACGTAATAAAATCTAGTTTCAATGAAACGTGTTTCATTTGTTATATATATATATATATATATATATATATATATATATATATATATATATATATATATATATAAGTGTACATTGAAGTCCATATATAGGTCAGTGATTGTATATATAAATAGACCTGTATATATAAATAGTTGAGCAAAAACACATTTCCTGACGATTGCGTTTAGCATGAAACAGACTGTCACCTCTGGGTATTGACTCCAATGTCTACTTTTATATTTACATACACTCTATCCCTGATATTGAACACTTTAACCCATAAATATAGCACACCTTAATTATATATTTTATCATATATATATATATATATATATATATATATATATATATATCTTGCTTAACTTACACGTAGTTTTTTCTACTTGTCATTACCTGTCCACCGCTGACTACAACCTTTTCTTTTTATTAGAATCTCCCCGCCCCCACTTTTATTTCCCACCACTCCTTAGAGTTGGGAGCTACCCATGTCTCGTCAGCATTGTGGCAAAATCAATACAAATACTTGCTCACAAGAAGCGGTCTTCCTGTATTTTTTTTCTTCTTCTTTTTCCTTTGTGCCGATTTTAGAAAAGGAAACGGGGAAAGGGGTGTACATCTTTCGTTCAATCGTCTGTCGTTCATGCGGCGCAAGTTTTACTGAGTTTTACCTTCACTCGCGGAGTGAAAAGTTATCGATTGTATTTTAGACGAATATCCTTGCCCTTGTTATTTTGTTTAAACCCATTCGCAATGTTTCGGTCCCGTACCCTCTGATCTTTCCAGGTCGAAACTTTCTGAACAAACAAAAAAACAAACAAAACAACAGAGACGAAATTAAAACTAACCCGCTATATAAAAGCTTACGGCCATATCACATTGAAGCATCAGTTCCCGCACGATCACCGAAGTTAAGCAATGTTGAGCCTCGTCAGTAGCTAGATGGGTGACCGCTAGGGAATACCAGGTGTTGTAAGCTTGGATGTGCGGATGGTGTCATGGATATACGACTCGGAATTGGAAATCGGAGAGCCGAGTTCCAGTTCCAGTCGGTTTCGATATATTAACTCACACGCAAATACCCTTGGGAAAGGTATGAATCAACCCCGTCTCTCCCCAGCTGTTGGTTAATTAGTAAAAAATGGTATCATTATTATCTCTAAAAATTCTTACAATGTATAATATCTTATGGCTTTAAATAACCTATAAAAGGTTAATAAACTGTAAAACAAAAAACAAATCAATTAATAAAAATAAAGATAAGTAAATGAATAAAAAGAAATAAAAGTAAATAAAAATAAACTTGTCTTATTTACATTATTCGGATTGTTGCTCTCATCTTTATTTCCATATTCATGACGTTTCGGCCGTTGTACGCCCCGGCCTTCTTCAGGTGATTGGAATTTCGAACTGAACCCTTTATTTCGTTCACCAGGGTAGATTGTTCTAGTTCCACGTGCCATGCCTCTTCCGGATATCTCAGTTATCTCTTTTTAACTCAACTCTCCAAGTTCTTGTTCAGCACTGCAGTAGCCAGGTATAGAACTCAAAACTCTTTGGATCAAGTCACTGGATCCAACCGACGTATAAAAGCGATGGTAAATAATTACAGTACCTCATCTCAGAAACAGGCTTGCAAGGAAATTCACCATTTAGGTGGTGTTGTATAAAGCAGTATATAAAGAAAAGGGCTCGAGATCCACTCCTTTTATCCACTGGTTGCTGCAGGAATAGAACGTACCCCGTTTCCCCTGCTTAATCTCTTGTGAACATCGTGCCCCACTGTAAACAACACAGCACAGAATCTTATTCTTCTTTATGTGACGTATCCCTTCAGGTCGTTGGCGATTAAGTCTCTTCACAATTTTTTCTTCTTTGTAGCTCTTAAGAAATGTTGTATTTCTGTTATCTCCCTGAAACTCTGTTCTATCATCCATTTACTGAAGCTCACTAACTATGCTAAGCGTTATTTTTCTCTGTTTCTCGTGCCTTCAATCTGTCCTGTGAAGATCAGATTTTCCAGGCCTTCTTTCCTCATTATATGCCCTAGAAACCTCAACTCTCTCCTCCTGATGTATAAGTTTCCTTTTTGTTTTCATCTTCTCTAAAGCTTCGTCTTTGCTCACATATTCGTACATGTCTTTCCCAGCATCCTTCTGTAGAACCATATTTCTGTTGCTTCAAGCCTCTTCTTTATCTTTGAGGAGATTGTCCAAGCATTCGCCGCCATACTAGAGGACAGATATCACGTAACAGTTCAGTAATTGTTTCTAACAAAGTTTTTCTGTCTCTTAAGTGATGATTGTGCAGCTCCAGCTTAAGTATTGCATTAGAAGTCAATTTTTGGTTTTAATCTGATTTTTTAACTTGTAGAAGGCCAAGGTGCCACTGGAGGTAGAGTGCTACAAAGTAAAAGGCACCACCCCAAAAAGAAGATAATACCACCAAGATGCAAAGGACCACCCGAAGAAACAGAAAAAAAGGCTTTAGAAGGAACCGGAAACGCAATCTAAAATATGAAACAAGGGATACAAAGAGCCTTACAAATAGTCAAAAGACAGTGGAGGAGTGTGAATTGGGCGATAGGCAAACCTATCTATTCCTATTAGGATCGCATCATTTTTTAAAAGCTTATGCAGTTGCAGAAGTAATATATTAAAGCTCTTCAAATAAATGCGTATAGTTTTTATATGGGGCAACGTTTATATCATTGCGGAGGTTAAAAAAATTATATGCCGGAGGTGGAGTGACCCGTTTCGCTTAAAGAATAAATGAAGGAAAAACAAACACACAGACAATTGAAGAGATGGCGGGCAAGACGGTACGGTTTTAAATTATTTTTATTTAAAAAAAACAAACAAAAAGAAACAAAAAAAAGAAACAAATAACAGATATAGTTGTTTTAAAGAAAACCTTTTAATCTTTGCATTTTTTTCTTGCGTGTGTGCGTGCGCGCATGCGCGAATCGTTGGGATTTTGTGAGGAACGCTGGGAAAGAAAAAATCCATTCAAGGTCATTATTGAATGAAACGATTGTTGAGTTTTTACTGCTTGTTTGGTTTCTTTTTTCTTTTTTTTTTTTTGCTTTTCTTTTTTTGAGTTTGTTAGTTATACATTAGACGATAGTGCTTTTTTACATCGTGCCATATTGCTAATATTGCATTATTTCATAAATTTAGCAGCTTTTGCAATGATTCCCCAAAATTACTGAAATACATACATTTATTACTTCAAACGTTATTATAGTGGATACTCGTACGATTGGTAATTTTTTTCATTTTTATTTTTTACTTTAGACAGCGTCTACCGACCTGCGCATTCGATATGTCTCTATAGAGAAAATGTGCTCTCCAGCAAGAATCGAACCCGTGTCCACCTTTGTAGGAGAAACCACCATTTGAACCGTTAGAAGACATTTTCTTTATTGCGATTTCTCGAGTACGCACGACAATAGACGTAATACATACAATAAAAATGGGGCGTCTATTTCAAATATGAGTATCCACTAAATAATAATGTTTGAAGTAATACGAAAATGTGGGATTAAAAATAAATTCTTTAGAAACACACACACACATACACACGCATATATATATATATATATATATATATATATATGTGTGTGTGTGTGTGTGTGTGTGTGTGTGTATACACTGAGGTGAACACGAGAAGCGACGGTCTATTCCGTGCATGAACGAAATCTTCATTAAAGTAATCAAAATTGCATTCAAACATGAAACAGACTGTCGCAGCTCGGTGTTGAGCTCTGTGTCCATTTTTATATTTACACATGTCCAATCAATTCCCACAAAATTTTCACACAATGTTGGCAACACTGACCTGCGCAATCACTGAAATTTTCTTACTGATCTGCGCAATGTAAAGAAACTGGAGCCATATTTGTTATCAGCACTGTGATTTGAGTGTGCCAAATTATTATAAAAGTGTAAGAATTCAGTGAAAAGATGGGCCATAAAAGCAGTTTAAGTGATGCTGAAAAGAAAACTATCACCTCAGAACTCTCAAAAGGTAAATCTACCCTAGAAATTTCTAAAATGATAGGGAGGTGTCATCAAACAGTGAAAAATTTCACCACCGACCCCACACAAGTACGCAATAGGGCAGATACAGGCAAGCCGAGGGTTATTTCACGTTGTCTCATGTCACGACTTAAACGAGAGGCCACGAAGAACCCTGGACTTACCAATTAAGAGCTTTTCAGTCGCATTGGGGATCTTACTGTGTCTAAAAGTACTCGGTGTCGGTATCTGAGGGAAATAGCAACAACAGTCAAACTTGTATCGAAGCCTCTGTTGACGAGAAATCACATTCAAAATCGATTGAAATGGGCCGAGGACAATATGAAGATTGACTTCTCTAGAGTTTTGTTCACAGACGAAACTCGAGCAACACTTGATGGGTCAGATAGATGGAGCAAAGGCTGGGTAATGAATGGACAGAATCGCCATCAGCGTTTGAGACACCAACAAGGCAGTGGAGGCATAATGATCTGGGGTGGTATTATTGGAAAAACATTAGTGGGCCCATGGAGAGTACCAGATGGCGTCAAAATGACTGCTGATGCATACATAGCGTTTATGAAGGAGCATCTTGAACCGTGGATGAAAAGGCAAAGAGTTGCCTTCAGAAGGGCCATTGTTTTTATGCAAGATAATGCTCCCTCACGTGCTGCTCACAAGACTACTGAATATTTGAAGCAGTTAGGCTTCAATGGACCTCGAAATATGAAGTGGCCAGCAAATTCTCCGGATTTGAACCCAATCGAAAACCTTTGGAGCATCATAAAGCGAAGACTGTATGCCAACGGACGACAATTCAGGAGCAACGCTGAGTTGTGGAAAGCAATTGACATATCTCACGGCATTACACCAGTTGACATCCTACAATTAACAAATTCTATGGATCGTCGACTTCTTCAAGTAATTTCAAAACAGGGAAAGCACATTCCCTAATAATTTGTTTAAAACTGTGTCTTTGTTTGCATCTGTTATTATTTGTTTGATTATCTTATTTATTAGCTTCTTTTGATCATAAACATTCATGTGCAACCTTAATAAACGTTTTGTTTGCTGAATTCTGGGAATTTTACTAAACCTTTCTAATAATTTGGCACGCTCAAATCACCGTGCTGATAACAAATATGGCGTCAGTTTGTTTACAATGCACAGATCAATACGAAAATTTCAGTGATTGCGTAGGTTAGTGTTGCCAACATTGTGTGAAAAGTTTGTGTGAATTGATTGGACAGTTTTTGAAATATTAGAAAAAAAAGTTATCTCAATAATTATTTGGCAAGCAGTGTATATATATACTTAATACTACCCGTCAAAAGTGTGAATTTTCATGTCATCTTTCGTTTCACTTTTTTGGAAGTGTTATCTGATGATCCAGCGTCCTTTAAAAGGGCTCTGGTAAAATAAATTATTATAATGGAACCTTAAAGTGGTCTGTTTTTCTTTAATATATATATATATATATATATATATATATATATGGCGTATTTCGACAGCAATAATTCTCTCAAACATGTTTTGTTAAATAATATGGACAGGTTCTGTTTATCATTTTTTTTTAATACATCCTCCAAATTTCCGAATAAATTGTTTTGCGTTATTGGCAAATTTGACAAAATTTATATTAACTTTCATTTTATATTATTTTTCCTCGAGTACATTCGTTTTCAAGGATTGGTCTGTGTATAGTTACGCAACCGGCGTTCTGACGTCTTTCGGCTGTCTTTTTCTTTAGGCTAACGTATACTGAAATGTGATTAATATATATATATATATATATATATATATATATATATATATATATATATATATATATATATATATATATATATATATATATGTGTGTGTGTGTGTGTATAATATATATATATATATATGTATATATATGTGTGTGTGTGTGTATAATATATATATATATATATATATATATATATATGTATATATGTGTGTGTGTATAATATATATATATATATATATATATATATATATATATATATATATATATATAAAACAAGAACATGCGCTACATAAAAATTTATTTGACCGTTTATATGACGTACCCTGAGCGACTTGAAATTGTTTCCATCAAATAAAATGAAAGTTAATATGAATTTTGTCAAATCTATCGATTGCAAAAAACAACTTATTCGGAAATTTAAAAGATTTAATAAAAAATTGATAGACAGAATCTGTTCATATTATTTAAGAATAAGAAAACATATATATATATATATATATATATATACATATATATACAGTGTAACCCGGATATAAGAGAGATTTTCTCTGGTCCCAAATTAGAGCCATACTTACCTAAACAAAATAGACCAAACACTGATATAAGAGAAACCCGGATATAAGAGACTTCTTCTCCGGTCCCGACAGCTCTTATATCCGGGTTACACTGTATATTGAAAAGTTTCTTTTGAAAATTTGTCTGATTGCTTATCGATCCAATTAAAAACTTTTTCTTGGCTGTAATTCATAACCTTTTAAAATATTTATTTACTGTTATTGAGAAAATACTGGCTCCTAGGGTGTGGGACTGCCTTCTTGAAAGTCATTGGAATTCCCCGCGAAAATGATGTGAACTAATTTTAGTATGCAAATTCTTATTCGTGCCATCCCTTATTTAAAAGAACAAACCCACCCCGCCCCGAATCAAATATTTTGCTGAAGGTCCTGATGTTGACAGAATAATACGGCATAATGCAAAAAAATAAAAATAAAACGTAATTGATTGATAACTAATTCATCTTATGAAATCTAATATAGATAAATATTTTACCTAACTTCACGTGTCTTAAATATTCATTATATATATATATATATATATATATAACATTTTTGAATGTCTGTACTCGATTTGGAAAGGTGTTTTTTATGTTTATGTAGTTCCGTTTATCACCATCTTGCGTGTGAATATTTTCATGGAAAGGTTGCAAATTGAGTTTTCCCGGTGAGTCATTCTTGTAGTATAATGATGATCGTAACCCCACCACCAAAAAAACAACCTTTTTTTTAGGTGCATTTATTTATTTTAATGGCTATTTCCCAATTTTTTCATACGTCTCGTATTTGGCATCTCTAATTACAACATTGGGTTCGTCTCTTCATTTTTTCCCTTTCTTTTTTCCTATGTTTTGTCATTTTCGACTCCTCATCTCGCGGTTTCATCGTAAATAAACGTAACGATAACGAGGCTACATAAAAGAGCGCGAACGAACCCTATGTGTCCATCATTTTGCTTAAATGCGTGTGAATGAATGAATAAATCAGAGGAGACTGGGAAAATTTTTCAGAAAGGAGACCAAAGCCCTATTCACTTTGTAAAAGAGCCCCACAAAGACACTTGTATGGGAATCCATTGCCTGGAGTTCATCCTTCTCTCTCTCTCTCTCTCTAAAAAAAAATGATTGCAAATTAACTAAATCTGAATAAGAAAAAGAAAACGAGGCGATTCAGCACAAGTTTGAAGGTTTAGGGTTGTAAATAACAGTTTATCAAACTCTAGAGTAGTGAATGCACAGTTAAAAGTTAAACAATCCTCAGATGTAAAATTCTGACTCCGAAATCCGAACGCACTTTGGAATAACAAAAGATTCTTGTTCTTTTCCTTCTTCTCTTTCTTCCTTTTTTCTTCCTCCTTTTTCTTCCTTTTTTCTTTCTTCTTTTCTTTTTCTCCTTTTGCCTTCTTTCTTTTTCCTTACTTCTTTTTCTTTCTTTTTCCTCTTCCTCCTTTTTCTTCTTCTTTCTTTTTCTTTTTTCTACTTTTTTTCCTTTCTTCTTTCTTTTTTCTTCCTCCACCTTTCTGCTTCTCCTTTTTCTTTCTTCTTTTTTCTTTCTTATTTCTTTTTTCTTCCACTTTTTTCTTCTTCGCCTTCTTCGTCTTCTTCCTCCTTTTTACTTCTTTTTTTTCCTTCTTTTTAATTTTCTTAATTTTCTTTCTTTCTTTTCCCTCCTTTCTTCTTCTTCTTCGTCTCTTTAGGACGTAGTCGATCCCTCCTTTTTGCATTATATGTCCCAATAATTTCAATTGTCTCTTTCTAATGTTAAGTACCAGGTTTCCATTTTCTGTCAAATTTCGTCGTAGTTCACATGTTCGGTCTAAGGAATCCTCAACATACTTCTGTAGAACCACATTTATGTTGCTTCAAGTCTCCTCTTCATCTGCGATGAGATTGTCCAGCATTCACTGTCATATAGGAAGACTGATATTACATAACAGTTCAGTATTTTTTTCTTTGTTTCTACAGAAATTTTCCTGTTTCTTAATACTTTGCCTAGCTTTTGGAAGGCCTCTTTCACTATCCCAATGCACCTTTAAGAAAAGAGCCCAGCACTGTTATATCATATCAATATTTCTATATGGCAGTGACAATCTTCTCACAGATGAAGTGAAAACCAGAAGCAAAAGAAATGTGGGTGTACAGAAGGATGCTGAGAATACGATGGACGGAACGAGTAAGCAACGAGGAAGTCTTAAAGAAAATGGAAACAAAAAGGACTATTATACTGAGAATCAGAAAAAGATGGCTGAAATTCTTAGGGCACTTAATGAGGTAGGAGGGCTTGGAGAATTCAACACTCACAGGACATATCAAAAGGAAAAGGGGACAAGGGAAGTTAGCAGACCAGTTTGTGTGAATGAAGGCGAGGGATGGCAAAAAGAGTAACGTTTCTGAAAGTTACAATTGATAGGAAGTTGTAGAGAGCCATGATCGCCCACGTCCTGAAAGGACTTGGTACATAGAAGAAGAACTAGTGAATCTTAATCTGTCTTGACCAGGCCTGTCAACATTGTTTTGCGAGTGGGGGTGGGGGATCATCCTAAAACACCCGGTTGCAGGGTATAAAAATGTACACAGGAAAATTAGTCCATATAATTTTCATAGCAGGACCAAATGATTTTAGGCGTGGCTGATGCCCAGTCTCCCCTGAAGATGCCGGCTGGTATAGGCCCGTCTATCCTCATGCCAGTCTCTAGTTCTCTTGAACTCTTCATCTAAATCTCTTTCTTTTGTTCCTTTCTTGTTCTTGATCACTTCTTCTCTTGCTCCCCACAGGATCCGTTCTCCTACTCCGTTTCTCTCTTGCCTCCTCTCTCCCCAATTCGATCATTTTCTCTCTTGCCTAAATCTCCTTGACTCTATTCCTATTTCTCTTGACCCCATCTCATTTTGATCTCTTCTGTTCTCCCCTCAACTTTATTTCTTAACACAGACGAACCCTATTTTCGAACATCTTCTCCATCACACACACACACACACACACACACACACACACACACACACACACACACACACATTATTATATTATATACTTATTTTTCTGTGTCATAAATAGATGAACTTTTGTTCAAAAGTAATGAACATTCATTAATTTGTTTTACATGAAAAAGATAACTCTAAAACTGAAAATTCGATTTTACCATAAATGCAATAAGGGTAAAAAGTCAAAATATTTAAGAAGGTTTGTTTTTCAATTTGCTAATTATGTAAATTGATAGTACTTATGTATTTTTAATGCATTTAACAGTTTATAGCTATAGCATAGCATACAAACTTACAAATAAACAAAAACTAGTGCTATAAGGCTCCAGGAACTTCTAGAAGGTCCCAGAAAGTCAAAGTACTACTATATTATTCACGATTTTAGATATTTTTAGACATTTCTTATTAGAGTGAAATTTTTAAAAATAAACTGAATTAAACACTACTTCATTATTTTTTAACAAAATTTCAGCAAATATACTGAAAATATAATATAGGAAATAAATTATTTAACAAAATGTCATAACCCTAATATATATATATATATATATATATATATATATATATATATATATAGATATATATTTTATAAATTCATGAATCATTCATACAAAAAAAAAATATGGAGGTTAATGATTTAAATGGCAAGAATACATCGTTGCAAACTTTATAAATAAGATACATCAATTTATAAATTATATTTGCACCTTTTAATTGAAATATATATATATATATATATATATATATATATATATATATATATATATATATATATTCTCTGATTCTCAAAATAGACATATCTTCTTAGTTTCGTATCCTAATGTAAACAAAGCAATGTAAACAAGTAATGGACTTTTTATTTATTAATCCAACAGATTTTATTACTTAAATGTTATTTTTTGTGGATGCTCATATTTGATTAGATGCTCTGTTTTGTTTATTAATATTTTTCTCACATATATATATATATATATATATATCTGTGTGTGTGTGAGTGTGTGTGTATATATATATATATGTCTGTGTGTGTGTATGTATATTATATATATATGTGTGTGTGTTTGTATATATGTACATACATATATATATATATATATATATATATATATATATATATATATATATATATATATTTATATATATATATATATGTATATATATATATATATATATATATATATATATATATATATATATATATATATATACACACACACTACAGTTCAAAAGTTTGAAGCCATGCCCAAAATTTGCATAGGATGAACTTGACAGAAGAATGAAAAATAAAAAAAAAATGAGAAAGAGTTACTGAAAAAAAAATGGAATCAATTATCAAACTTTGAGAAACTTTTGCAATAAATGCCAAAAATTTGTGCTGAAGTAATCAAGGCTGAAGGAGGCTATTTTGATGAGAGCAAAATTTAATAATAAAATGCATTTTTCCTTTATGTCATAATACAATTTCTAATAAAAAAATCATGTCTCACTTTTTTTTATAACTATGTATAATAATTTTCTCTTTTTTAAAGTATGAATCTACAAATTTTGGGGTCCAATTTAAAAAAAAAAATTATCAGGGGTGTTCTCAAACTTTTGAACTCTAACATATATATATATATATAGTATCCCTGGAGTGTTTCATTGTATGTGAAAATAGAAACTCCAAATGTAGAAATTTCTCACCTTTTCTGTAGCAAAAGCTTTAGTTTTCTGCCTGTGTCTGTGTGTTCGTTTCTTTGACCGTGGTGCCTTGTTAAACAGTCAAGCTGCAATTTCCTCTTTGCTTATTTTTTTCTTCTCTTTTTGTAAAGTTGACTACAACCATGGAATCAAAAAGGACACTTAGAATGAGTATTGTTTATTTTATTTATTTTTTTTTTTCTGTGACACCGAAACTTGAAGATGCATTGGAATAGCGAAAAGTGGTTTTCAAAAACTAAACAAAATATTAAGTTACAAAGAAAGGAGTACTGAACTGCCATATTATTTTTCTTCTTTTTCTTCATTTTTGCTGCTGCTTCTTATTATTTTTCCTCCTCTTTTTACCATCCTTTTTCTTCTTTTTTCTTTCTTTTTCTTCTTCTTCCTTCATTTTTATTTCTTTTTTTTATTTTCTTCCTTTTCTTTCTTCTTTTTTTCTCCTTTTTTTCTTCCTCCTTCTTTTCTCCCCATCCTCTTCTTCTTTTTTCCTTGTTTGACTTCTTCCTTGTTTTTTCTTCTTCTTCTTCTTCCTTCTTTCCTTCTTCCTTCTTCTTCTACTACTTCTTCCTTCTTTTTCTTTCTTCTTTCTTTTTCTTTCTTTTTTTCTTTTTTTTTTCTATCTTCTTTTTCCTCTGCCTCCTTTTTTCTTTTACCACCCTTTTGTTTTTTCCTTCTTTTTACTTCCTCCTTTTTTTCGTAATCTTCTTTCTTTTTTTTTTCTTCTTCTTCTTCCTTTTTTCTTCTTCTTCTTCCTCTTCTTTTTCATAATATTCAGTCATTATATTGGTTTGCAGTGCCTTCAAAAAGAATATATATATATATATATATATATATATATATATATATATATATATATATATATTTTCCTCAATGGTAGCACTACTCTGAGTTTTATGCACAATGCAGTTGTCATGTGCTGATTGAAAATTGACTGTTCCATAATTTAAGTACTGTTATTTATGTTGTTCTCTAATGGTAGTATAGCAGTTCAATTGGGTCTATTAGTGGTTCTTTAAATGCATTATTTCCTGAATTGTGTGACATTAAATTGAGCTTTTACTGTATATTTCCACACTCTTTTAATGCT
Source organism: Acanthosepion lycidas (assembly GCA_963932145.1). Classification (NCBI taxonomy): domain Eukaryota; kingdom Metazoa; phylum Mollusca; class Cephalopoda; order Sepiida; family Sepiidae; genus Acanthosepion; species Acanthosepion lycidas. Next base: position 64,896,603 of record OZ010599.1, on the reverse strand, counting down.
ACTGAGTGAGTGAGTATAATTATTAATCAAAAAAACAAACCCAGGAATGGGAAAATTATATAAAGCCATACATTTTTTCCTCACTGGTAAAAGGTGACTTGGGATTTGATGCACACTATAATTTCAGGTGTTGTGTAGAGACAGACCATTCCATAATTTAAATTTAATAAAAATATCTAGTTAAAACGATGCTGGCATAGTCCATATATTATATAAGGATTATTGTCTTTTTTTTAAAATGGGGATCAGGAGAGATAGAAAAAAGACAAAAATTACTAATAGCTATAAAAAACAGAAAGTTGTGGAGAGCTATGATCACCCACCTACTGAAGGGATAAGGGAAACTCAAGTAACTTACCTGATGAGCTTGTGTGAATGGATGGTAGAATAGGGTGTGGAGGGAGTGTAAAAAGATGAGCAAGTGCTGAAAGCTACAAAAGATAGGAAGTTGAAGAGAGCCATGATTGGATAGTAACAAAACAAAGTCCAAAGAGCTGCAAAGAAAGCTGCATAGGAAGTTGAGGTGAGCCATGATTGCCTATGTCATGAAGTGATGATAAAAAAAACCAAGTGCTAAGAGCTACAAAGTTGAGGAGAGCCATAATTGCCTACATACTGAAGGAAGAGTAGAAAGACCAAATACTAAGAGCTACAAAAGAGAAGAAGATGAGGAGAGCCATGATCGCCTATGTCCTGAACAGATACTAAAAAGACCAAGTGCTAAGAGCTACAGAAGACAAGAAACTGAGGAGAGCCATGATCGCCTATGTCCTGAAGGGATAGTAAAAAGTCCAAGTGCTAAGGGCTACAAAGGACAGGAAGTTGAGGAGAGCCATGACTTTTTTAATTTTTTGATTGAGTTATGTTTACAATTTTAATGGACCAATTAATTCCTTCACTTTTAATTAACTGGTTCTTCTAACTTCAAAGATTATCTCCCTTTGTTTGAATTTTTTTTTCATTCCAAGTTTGAAAGCATGAAAACACAACTGTCATGTTTCCTAAACACTTTAATTATGGAAAGATTGTATATAAAAACCAAATTTCTGTTTTAAAATATTGTCTGTAAAAATATACATTATGTATAAATACCAAATAACCCTTAAATAACTTAATAGTATACATTTAATATACCCCACACACAAAATTTCTGAATGAACTCAAAAACATAAAACAAACACTAATTAACAATAATTTCCTTAAATACTGATGTAATGGAATAACCTAGCACCCCCATGAGTAACTACCTATAAGTATCTGTAAGTCAACAGACTACAGAGACTAGCTGGGTTCTAGACTCAGACTTATGCGAAAAGTACCGACCTTCCAATAGTAGCACTCCCTACTGGATTGACTTGAGACAACCTTGTGCATAACTGTTATCTTTATTCTTATTGCATTGGTTTTTTACAATAAACCTTTACTTATTTTATCCGCCATGTTTTTCAAGTATATATTCCTATTAGCACAGAATATAACAAATGCATAATCAATAAACAAATTAAACTAAAACTAGAAAAATAAAAACAAACAATATGTATATAAATAAAGCACAGTGTACACATGTCTGTCTGTCCATCCATAGATAACCTGAAGTAACAAGTAGTCACTACTGTAGCTACATGCAATTAAAAATTAAACAAATAACTCATTTAAAGTTAAATTTAAATATTGAACAGAGAGAAAGGTTTTAAAAACAATACTTTATTAAAAGTTCAACTTTAATTTTGCAATTGCTATTGTATAATTAAATTGTAATAAAAACTTAATCAGGGCACTGTATGTTGCTCATAATTTTTTAACGAGCACATGTACTATGACGTATTCAAAATATTACATAGTATGGGTTGCTGAATGTCTTTTAAGAGTGACTTTATGTGAAGGGATCATAAAGAAAATAAAAATTGGGTGCAAAATGAATGTAAACAAACTACGGAGATTGATTTTGTGTACAAAGAAAAATTGTGTCGAATTAAGGTACTGAATAAAGATAAAATAATTTTATTATTTCTAAATTCTTATAACTTTTACATACATGGGATTCTGAAGGTAAAAGGCTAAAGGCCCCAAATCCCTCCACATGATCTAGCCTAAGGTTCAGCCAAAGGGTGGATTCTAGGCTTGTCTAAAATAAAGTTAAACAAATACCATAAAACTGTTGTACAGGAGTCAACTAAATAGTAACCATAGTAACAGATGTGTAGATGCATATTACCTAGTCACAAAAATAAACAAAATAAAGTGATTATTACCAATGACACAACAAAATATCTAAATTAATGTTGTCAATGAAGGGAATGTTTCACTTTTCAAACAACACATATATTGGTTTCAAAACCATTACATTGCCACAACATTTAACCAGGCGTTTTTCTGATAAAAGCTTCATTAAATCACATATCACTAACCAGTCAGTCAGTTATATGCCATGCCTGATACCTGCTTAGGTGATCATGTATCTTTCGTACATGACTGATGAGGCAGATTTTTTCTTGAAGGAGGTTGCTATTTCATTCTGCAGTAGACCAGTTGACATCCAAGGCTACAGAACCTGGTCTGTCCTGCTATTTAGCTGGGGGGAGAAGAAGAGGAATCATATCTTTCCTAAGGGTATTAGCATGTAAGTGAATGTAATGGATTTGACTGGAATTCAAACTTGACTCTAATCCATTACATTTACTTATGTGTTAAAATCTTCAGCAGACCAATGATGTTGTCTATGCTTCTTTCAACACACACACAGACACATGCATATATATATATATATATATATATATATATATATATATATATATATAGATATAGATATATATATATATATATAGATATAGATATTAAGTAATATATATATATATATATATATATATATATATGGCTACATGCGTGTATATTGTTATTATTAGAGACATTCTACAAGTGTACAAGCATAGACAACATTAGCTTCCTGAAAATCGAATGCAATATATATATATTAAATACAATATATATATATATATACATATATATATATATATATTGAATACAATATATATATATATTGAATACAATGTATATATATATATATATATATATATATATGTAATGTCAATGGTATGGAGTGGGGAGACATGCTGTATGATAATGATATCTTCTAAAACCCTGCACAGGTCTGTGCCCTGGAGAGGAGATTCCACTGTCACCTCACTGCTATAGCAAAACACAGGAAGCCACAGTCTACTGAGAGGAGGATTCTGAAGATCCTTTTGTATGGGAGACTGGCCACTGGCAAGAGGTCACGAGGCTGACCTCATCTTCACTTCAAGGATGTCTGCATAAGTCACATGAGGGTGGTGGACAGAGACATCAATCAGGGGGAAGACATTGCCATTGATCACTCACATTATAGACAGGATTTACACTGAGGTCTGGAGCAAGGAGAGAAGAAACAGAGACTTACCACCAATGTGAAGCGTGCTCATAGGTAAGAAAACAAAAGGGCAGCATCGTGGGGAGAGCATCTTCACATGCATTCATTGCAATTGAGAATATCACTCCCGTGTGGGCCTTTAAAGACATATAAACAGATGCTGTGCCACTGTCAGCAGCTAAGGCATAATGTTTTGGGTGCAAATCTGTGGTTTCTCAAGACAGACAGATGCTACACACACACACAAATATGTATATATATATATACTAGCAGCATTGCCCGGCGTTGCATGTGCTTGATTCAAAAATCGTACGACTCATACAGCAATCGCTATCACTTGACTTAAAATATTTTTGCCCTTCCCTGCCTTTAAAGGAGTGCCCTTTGCCATGCTGATGTTGCTACATGCCTTACTTCTCACACTGCCAATTTTTTCTAAGCTCTATACTAAACATTAAATCTGTTACGAAAAAAGAACTAAACAAAATGAACGCAAAACAATCAGCTTTAAAAAAGGACTTGTAACTGGAAAAACCAAATGAAAAAAGAATGTTAACAACAAATACTTTTTCACACTCAACGCAGTTCAGCTGAATCAGAATCAACATTGAGTTTAAGCAAGCGAATGAGCCAATTGGAGTAAAGTGCCATGCAGATTTAAATTTTTCCCACTTGTGACGAATGCAGCTATCGATTTTTTTTGCATGGTAGCATGTTAATTAACATTCGTGTCAGTCAGCTGTTGGCTCTCACACTGGCCAATAGAATCTTCCTGCCTATTCATAGCAGCCAGCTATTGACTCTTACTCTTACCAGTACAAAATGGCCAAAAACTACATGAAAACTGCCGTAGAAGCATGAAAAAATCAATTATTTTCACTATCAATGGGAGTTGGGAAATACAAAGTCAGTCTTGGCCTTTATGCTAAATTAGAGCATGTGCATGTAAATTTTCATGCAAATCTGTTAAAAATTGTGGCCATGCATTTGTTACACACACACACACATCCTGCCTTTTATATATATATATATATATATATATATATTATTTATAGATATAATTTATTTAAGTAAATGCTCTTTTTTTTAACTAAACAGTATTAATTACATTTACTAGCCTGAATGTTCGAGAAATTTTGTAGAGAATATGCACTTTCTCACAGGAATTGAACCTGTATTCCTGTACTGAAACTGTCATTTGAGCTGATGTGCTGTTAACTATTCAGCCACAGAGAACCATCTGGTTAGCAAAATCTGAACATTTGGGCCAGTAAATGTAATTAATATATATATATATATATATATATATATATATATCTGATAGAGATGTTGACTTTCTGTACACAAACAACACACATCGGAATGGGATCACACATATATCGACAGGATGAGGGCTTAGCAATGGGCTCACCATTATCACCAGCAATGCCGAATATATACATGGAATACTTTGAGAAAATGGCATTAGAATCTATATCTCTAAAGCCAACTCTATGGTTAAGGTACGTAGATGACACCTTCATACTCTGGCCACACCAGGAAGATGTTCAGGTTCTACTGTACCATGTGAACTCAATAAGACATTCGATACAGTTCACGATGGAGAAAGACAGTAACAACACACTCCCATTCCTGAATATTCTAATATCTCGAACAGAGCATAGGTTCAAGACATCCGTATACTGTAAACCGACATTCGCCGCCAAAGTGTACAATGGCTGAAACGTTGTAATAAATATGGCAACAAAGATGAGGACAATAGACCGAATAATGTAAATAGAGTACATAATATGTCATCTCAGAAATATATATATATATATATATATATATATATATATATGTATATGTATATAGTGGAAGCTCAATTGAATGGACTAATAGAAATGAGGGTTGTCCATTAAAACCATCTGCCGATTATTTTGAAGCACTTTTTTCATGGTGTAAAAACACCAGGTACAGTACAAAATTATTGTAAATAAATGTAAATATAAATGTAAATATATATGTAAATATATATGTACATGTATTTTATTTTTAAGTAACTATATACTTTTAAATAAGGTTTTAAAAGTTTTAAAGTTTACCTAAACTCACCTTTAGACATTGCTGCACTGGTCTAATACTGTTGTGAAAGACCTGTGATCATATAGTGGGCCCTCACAGTAGTAATTACTGGAAGCCATGGAACTCCTCTGAAGCAGTGCTGGTGCTTGGTGGGTGGGGTGATAATGGCGAGCTGGTGGGAGAAACTAGTTGTGGTGGTGGTAGTGAGTCAGGGTCGTTTTCATGAGCCGCATGTTTGGGCTGGAAGAACGAACCCAACTTTAATTGTTTCCCCACTTTGATACTGTTCGCAAATAATCAACTCCCTTAATGTTCAAAGGCGTTGATAATATTGCCTTAATTTCCCTCATTCTTGGTCACATCAACAAACAAATTTCCCACAATTTTTCTTGAACGATCATATCTGCTTCAAGCGTATTTGATATAAACAAATGACAATATATATTATGAAATGGACTAAGTCCGACAATTATTTTAATATATTTTCCGTTTATACATTATTTTTATAGATGCAATTTATTTAAGTAAATGGTCTGTTTTTTTAAATAAACGTTATTAATTAAGTTAATTATTAAATGTTTGTTTAAAACAGTCATTTGACTTTGCTAACCAGACATTTCCTTTGTAGCCATAGCATGTCAGGCCAAATGACGGTTCCATGTATGATACAGGTTTGATTCCTGTTGGTTGGAGGACATCTATTTTTTTTACAAAATTTCTCAGACAATCAGGCCAGTAAAATATTAACACTGTTTATTATAAACAGAACATTTACTTAAATAATTGTATCTATAAAAATAATGTATAAACAGAAAATATATTAAAATAATTGTTGGACTTAGTCCATTTCATAATATATATATATATATATATATATATATATATATATATATATATATATATATATATGCATGTGTGTGTGTATTCTTATCTATGCATACTTATAATCAGTGTATGTATTTTTATATTCCTCCTCACTTTTGTATTCACATATAATTACATAAAAAAAAAATCACTTTAGTCTGATAAAGAATTAAATATCTCACGCAAAATTATATTCCACTTTATTTTTTATTTTCAAAATATGTTGTGTATACATGAAACAGTGTTGAAAGTTTCTTAGCCTTACCACTGCCAAAAATCCGGCCAAATCATTGAACATTGGGATCATTTGTTTTTTTTTTAATCCTTCTTTGGTTGGGCTGAGAACTTTTCAGCATCATGTATTCCACACACAATGGGGAAAAGAGACAAAGAATATCTATTTTAAGATCTACAATAAAAAAAACCCAAAAAACAAAAATGTCTTTATGATGCTAAATAACATGAACTTATTGTAGCCTTGGGAATTTATCTTTCATTCAAGGTGTTTTTTGGGGTTTTATTTTTTTTTTATTTTATTCGTTCAAGGTTTTTTAATGGATCTTATCCAGACTAAATACAGAAACATTCAACTTTAAGATGCATATAACTTTTAGCCCCCCTCCCATTCTCCAACCAAAAAAAAATATTTTCTTTTAGGAATTAAATGATTTAAGTCTTTTTTTATTTTTATAAAAAAAATCTCTGACAGACATACATACTAAAAGAAATTTTTTAAAATTCCAATATTTGGTCAGCTGGGGGATTGTTGATGTCAAGAAAATTATAACACTAAATTCTGTTTTCATATATATGTACATGTGCCCAAAAGACTTTTTATGGTGAGCTGGCACAAGGTAATTGACCCACTCATAAACCCCAAAAAACATTTTAAGGGTAGTTAAATGTAACCTAAAGACTCTTGGTGTTAAATGTTGAAGATTGGGAAACTGTTGCTAGAGTTAGATCTGGCTGGGGAAGGTTGATTTGGGAATGCTGCAACAATTGAAGAGAATTGAGCATTCCGAAGGAAGGGAGAAATAGAATCTCTCCCAGAACTATTAGGACACCAACATGCTTGCAGTATTTATGGAAAAGTCACCATTTCGGTGACTGGATTAGCCAGTTACGTGAGATCACCAGAAATGTCAGGTGCAAACTCCTGTGAATGTAACCCAACCAGAAAGACCTGCAGGTTAATTCTGTGAGATTTGTGACAAGGTTTGTAAATCTGTTGTGGGGCTCAAATGTCACATGATTGTTCACTGACTGGTGGCAAGTTTTCAACATCAGTAACACAGAAAAACTTTATGTATGCCACATGTGTAAAGAGAGGTTGTAAAAGTGAAGCTGGCCTTAAGAATCACTTGTGGGTCCATAGCAGAATGTTAGCTCAGGTAAAAATGATGGAAATAATAAAATTCTGAATAAAAACACACAAAAAAGCTACCAAGTGAAAAGATGGGCATCTTCTACAATGAAGTGACAATCATCATGTGTGTGTATGTGTATATATGTGTGTGTGTATGTGTGTGTGTGATATAGCTAAAAATATATCTTTAAAAGGACAATATGAATAATGAGAAAATAAAAACAAAATGAATAAAGAGACAACTTATCTTAGCCGACATGTTTTGCTATCTGAAGGACACTATCAAAGAATGCCTTTCTTATTAAAAGAGAAATATATATATTCAGAGAGATAGAGAAAGAGAGAGAGAGACAGAGAGAGAGAGAGACAGAAAAGGAGAAATACAGAAATGTAAAAATATCTGTAAAAGGACAATATGAATAAACAGAAAAGGAAAACTAATCTTAGCTGACATGTTTCATCCTTTGATCGACTTTATGAAGGTAAATGTAAGGATTTTATCTGTTTATTATTATTTTATTATTTGTATACAAATATTTGTTGCAAAATAAAATCTTTACTTTTGCCTTGTTAGAGTCCCTCAGAGGATGGATCACATTGGTTAAGATAAGTTTTCCTTTTCTCTTTATTCATATGTGTGTGAAATGTGTGTGTGTATATAAATATATATATATATATATATATATATTATGTATATACTATTGGGATGAACAAAAATTTTATGTTACTTAATTTTAATGATGGCAGTTTCCAAATTACGAATAATTCGTTTGACCTATATTTACTAGAGATTACGATATATATTTTATAAATCAAGAGAAATATTAGGGTAAAAATATCTGACAAAATGGCAAAAAAAAGTTTTTTGAACTGTTTGACTCCTAAAGAATAAAAAACATTACATGAAAACATTTTCCACTTTGTCATATATTTTTCCTCAATGCATTGATATATATATATATATATATATATATATATATATATATATGCTTATGTACATCTCTATATATATTTTTATATATACATTATATGCATATCTAGATGTCATTTTTTGCATATATATATATATATATAAATATATATATATATAAATATATATATATATATATATATATATATATATAAATATATATATATATATATATATATATATATTCCTAAATTATTTAATCAAATATGTTTAAATTATTTAAACAATCCTGTTTAAATAAAATCTGCCTAAACAGACACACACACACACACACACACACACACACACACACACACTCACTCCCCCACATATATATATATATATATATATATATATATATATATATATATATATTTGTCTGATTGAATAAATTACAAAATTATGTATGCTTATTTTATCATAATACTTTCATATTCACTGTATATTACAATTGTAAATCTTCTTATTTAATTGTAATATCCACAAAAATATTTGTGAATATGAAAGGATTATGATAAAAATAAGCAGATATAATATTTGTAATTTATTCAATCAGACATGCCTAAAAGAGCATTTGTAGCCTAAATTTGAAAATATGCATATATATATATATATATATATATATATATATATATATATATATATATATATATATATATGCATATTATTTTATGTTTAGACAGTAATCCTTCTTCCAAAGATGTTCTATTATGCAGGTGAGTTCTCCAGATACTGGATTAGTTGTTTAATGAAGGTTGTGGATTGGATAATAAAATATCCATGAAACTCTGAGTACAAATTTAAATACGTGAACTATTTTATTTTGTTTTTAATCTTTTTTCCTCAAAGGTGTCAATAAAGCCATCAAGATCCAATGTGTTATTGATTATAAAAGAATATGAGAAAAAGAAAAAACATTATTAAGGAGAGGGAAAAATAAAAGAAACAGAATTAAGAAGACAGAAGATAACAATTGACATTGCATTAAAATTTTTGAAGATCAAATTTAAAAGCTGGTGAAGGATGCATAGCAGTCTACGGGACTAGGACACATACATTATACATGCTAAGGAATTTGTACTGGTCCTTGGGTTTAGATTATGTAGGTGCTGCAGGGTTTGTGCTGAAACCTGTTGTGGCTTCTTTTAAGTCAGGAAGGTCACATTGGCTGTCTTCTCCACAGGATTTAAATCATGAGACTCAAGTATTTTATGATTCAGGGATCTCAAGGTTCTGATCCTGTGACCTGAAATAACTTGTGTCATTTATAATGATTACCTTGCCTGAATTGTTTCCATCTTGCTTTGAGGTTTTTTTCTTTTATTTATGTTCCTATCATAGCAGGACTTCAGTCAAAGTTCAAATCCTTTAAGTAATATTTAAGATTTGAGGTGTGGATTAATTTGTAGTGTAACAAGACTCATTTTGATCTCTTTCTCTCTTATTAAGGGCGTGAGTTCAAGCTTTTCTCCCCCCCCTGTCAAATGGTTGCTGTATGATTGTTTCTGAACTGAGAAACCTATTTATTATCTGATAATTTACACTGCTGGCCAACCTTTCTTGTTCATAGAGGGACGGCTCACATAAAAATAATCTTGTATTAAGGAAAACTAGCAGAGATGGGAGTGAAAAAACACTACAAGTAAAACTGAGCCGAAGTAAAAAAGGAGGAAAAAAAAAGATATGCTTGTATTTTCTCATCTATTTTTTCTCCCTACTTCTAAGATGTTTTCTTTAGGAGTTATCAATAAGCTATAACTAATTCTCCTAACTCCCATCCCCTTCATTGAATTTTTCCTTTTATATAGTTTCTTCAAACAGGTTTCTAAGATTTGACATTTTTTAATGCATTTTCCTTTGAATTATTTCCTTGTCTGATCATCTCTATTATATAATTGCTCTTTATGCATTACTATATTTCATTAATTTTACATATTAATCATAACTGTCTCCCATGGCTTGATTGGTAATGGCTCACTTTGACTATCGGAGTGGTTTCCCTGATGCAAAAAGGGAAAATAGTTTTAATTCTCTTTCAGGAGGCACATTTGTCTTTAGAAGAACTTCTTGATCTAGGCTGGGTGACATTAATTTCACTGTATAAGAAAATAAAAAAAAGAATGCAAACTGAAACACCTAGTCTCACTAAAAAATATTTACAGTAATAAGAAATACATACAGACATACACAGACACACACAGACACACACACACACACATATATATATATATATATATATATATATATATACCAGGTGTAACAGAAAAATTGTCCAATTGTTAGATTAAACTTTGAACCAGTGTATCTTAGAAATGATTAAATATCTCTTACTGGAATTCTATGAGGTTTTTTTATAGAACTATTGGACTCTACTTTGAACAATAAGAATGTATTTAGCTCTAATATGAAATCATGATCCCTCTTCCTGATGAGACCTCCTGATTCAGCTTTCCTCTCTACTGTTCCCTCTTTTTTAAACTTATTCACTGTACTCTGAATGTTTCTTGAATGGACTTTGAAGATGGAAGCCAGAGTATGAATGTTGGTATCATTACTGAAGGCCTGAATAATCTTTTTCCTCTCACCATTGCTCAGTTGGGAAAACATAGTGAGGCTGACGCAAAACAATTTTAACCTGTTCACTTTCTAGCTGAATAACTCAAAGGGCTTTTCAGTGATTTTTACAACAAATGGTGTCAAGATGGCTAAATGTCTCATTTGAAATCCTGGAAAAAAAAAGAAACTGAATTTGTTTAGTGGTTTTTTAGATATGAAACATTTTGCAGGATGGACAATTATCCTATTCTGTTACACGATTTGGACAATTTTGCTGTTACACCTGGTGTGTATATATATATATATATATATATATATATATATATATATATATATATATATATATATATCTCATCTAGGAATTTCAGTATGGTCTAATGGTTACTAAGCTTGTCTTGCTAGACCAATTATGACTGAGTCGTGAGTTTCACCCCATGTGTCACTTCTAAGCTATGCTTATAAAATCATCATATATATACTCACCTGAACATTGCAAGAATGTGAAACTTAAGTAGTAACTTGCACTTGTTCAAGTTTTATGGTATGAAGCATTCTTTGCTCTATCTGGATACTCTAGGCATTGAGCACTATTTTTTTTACTTCTTAGGTAGGTGTGTGAATTTTGTTTTTTTCTTCTTTCTTGAATTTTTTTCTTGTGTAATTTTTTTTAGGTCATTTCATTGTCTGTTGGTTGCACCAACATTTTTTTTTGATTTACACGCACACACACACACACACACACACACACACCTATATATATATATATATATATATAGGCTGTCCTCCAAGTTACTCTCCAAGTTACTGTCATATTGGGTTGACCCAGATAATGAGTAAGCAATAGAAGAAAGGCTTATTCTTACATTTGTAGTTCCCCCATTATGGGCATTATTATAGCCTTGATATAATAACACTGTATTTCATGGATAAAACAGAATAGCTGAAAGAAAAGCAATATCAAACATACTTTGTTCTCAGAGAAGGTTTTATACCACTAAGTCATACACTAAACTATATATAGATATTTACACTTGTACTATGTAGAGAAAATATAACACATATCTATACAACAAGCAGTGTGAAAGAAGAATGAAAAGATGGGGTCTTACATATAATATGAAGATTCTTCTGTGTTTGTGGAGAAACTATATTTAGGATTCTAGATTAAAGTAGGCCCAATGTATCTGCTATATCCCGATTGAAGACATATTTTGCAAATGGGAAACAGCAAGTATTGGATTTTTTTCAGCATGAGGACTGCGAGTCTGAGATATTTTCTATATCTGATGAAAATGTGCTTCCATAGGAAAATGGTACCATAGACTTGTAAGGTGATCCACATAGCTGAGGCAGATTTAGCCTCACTTCAGGCCAAGAGGCCTGAACTAAGGAAGTCACTACTCTGTTTGAGTCCTTGAAGCTGACTGTCTGACAGCCACTTTTGTTCCTGTATGAGATGACATCACTAAGTGGCTGTCACGTGACTCCCATGACTTCTTCTCCACCAAAGGGAGATAATCACCTTTTCTATCCCGACAAATCCTTAAGTAGACAACATTATTCATTTATATTTATGAAGACAATAGTTTGAATATAAATAGTGTATTATCATGATGTTTCAAATGTTGTGCCTTCTGGCCTTCTTCAGGTGTCTTTCAACCTGGGTAACCTTTAGAGAATTTCTAACTGAGCCCTTGATTTAATCTGTTGTGGTACTACTACTTGTTGGACTAGTGATGCCAAACAATATTTATACATGTAAAAGATGAGTCGCCATTATTTGTCAAGGTTAAATGAAATGGAATAAATTTTAACATGACGATATCCTCATGTGTTTTATATAAAAAGTTAACAAAGTTGAGAAAATAAATTCATCATCATCCCTATGGTCGGTTGGAACTCCATTGACAACCCCTTTCCACACTATTTGATCCTGTATTGACGTCCCCAGATCCCTAATATCCAGCCCTGAGTTTTGAGCTATGATATCTGGGAAAGTTAATTTTTGTGAGAAGAAGGATGCCATAGGAGTAAGGATGAGATGATTTCCCTGTTCACTTGATGGAAGTGGCCAGCAAACTGTAATCATTTTTGTTTGAGCTTAAGAGAGATTGGTCTCACTTCTCCATAAATTATGTTAAGCATTGCATGGGATCTCCTACTAATGGTCTGGATTTTTCTAAGTAGATTTGTATATATTCCATCCAGTCATCTTTCAAGACAAACAGATTTCTGATCCATTGAGTAGGACTGGTTCAATCAATGTTTGAAAGGTTTGGACTTTTAAAGAGGATGGAAGGTTCATGTGCCAAATCTTGTGAAGTTGAAAATCTATCAGGTATGCATCCAAAGGAAAGAAGACCGTAAAAGTTTGTAATTGAGTAGGTGACATATATGGGTGTAGGTTTAGTCACATGGTTAAAGATATCCTCATGCTCAGAACAAGATAAAGTGCTGGTGTTGTCACTACTGCATTTCTATCAAGAAAGAAAAAAAAAAGATAAGTTTCCTGTTTTTATAAATGTTTAACAGAAGAATACTGAAAATTCTATGGATGAAGTGAGTAAGCAACAGTCAAGTCTTAAAAAAAATGGCAACAGAAACAACCCTTCTATTCAGAATCAGGAAAAGTGAGCAGGAATTTATATTGAGGAAGGAGGGCTTTGAAAACTTAAGACTCACAAGGTGTAGTGAAAGCAAGAGGACAGGTGAAGGCATCGAGACATTTACCTGATGGGTTTGCGCAAAAGAATGGTGGACAAGAGCCTTAGCACAGGGAGAAAACTATTAGGTTGGTGCAAAAAATAATGACGTTTTTTGACGTATTTTTTTAACGTAAAAAAAACGTCATTATTTTTGCACCAACCTAATACTAAGAATCACAAGGGATACAAAGTTATGGAGAGCCATGATCGCCGGTGTCATGAAGGGATGTGGCACATAGAAGAAGATTGTTTAAAGGATTTAAAATTGATCTGCCACCTCTCCATTTTATTTTATTTAGTTGCAGCTGACGCATGTTCAAATCACATTGGTATCACCATATTTTAGCGTACTGCTCTTAATATAACTAAAAGCAGTGGTTAACAAAGTGTGCCCATGGAAATGATGGGGTTGCCATTACTTTTAGAGGTCAAAGGAAATACAATAAATTCCAACAAGGTGATATTTTCCTGTGTTTTTATATGACTGAGTAACAAAGGGGAGAAAATACATTTCTTCTTCATGTGGTGTCCTTTCAGGACTTGGCAATTATGGCTCTCCACAACTTCCTGTTTTTTGTAGTTCTTAGTAAGGTTTATCTCTATGCTCTTCTAATTGATCTTTGCAGCTCTTAATGGCTTTTGTCTTTTTGCCATCTCTCCCAATCCCTGCCCCCCTATCTATTTGCTCATGCTTGCCAGATAGATTGTGCATTGCTTCCCTCTGGCCCTCCTACCTTCAATATGTCCTGTGCATGCCAAATTCTCCAAGCCCTTATTCATTGTAATGTGCCCTAGAAATTTCAACTATCTCTTCCTGATGTTAAACATGTGTCCTTTTTGCTGCCATTGTCTCTAGGACTTTGAGCTGCTCACATGTCCAGTTAATGGTATTCTCAGTATCCTTCTATAGAACCACATTTCTGTTGCTTGAAATCACTTCTTCATTTGTGAGGAGATTGTCCAGTGTTTACTGTCATGGAGGAGAACTGATACTACATAACAGTTCAGTGATTTTTTCTTTATTTCTAACTTGTGGCCATGTTAGGGTCAGAAATAAAGACACAAAGAGAGGAATTGCATTAAACAAATATATTAACAGAAACAGTCATACAAACATATACAAACGAGGGTGTTACAGCAAGAATGTTAAGTCCAACTGTCAGAGCTGACTGCTGGAAACTTCGCTCTCCAAAAGGCAGTACCTGCTCCTATTTATAGCTGGGAGAGTCTATGCATGCATGGGTAAAATACCATAACACTAACAATATTTTTTTGTTTCTTAAAGAAGATATTAGAATTAAGGAATCATGCATGCATATGATGTAAAGTGCATTCATCTGGGTAAATATATCCCTGTGTCAAGGGGGTTACTTTTATTACATACTAGAAGGAAAAAGAGAAAGAAAACAGGAGTGTCCCATTTTTATAGGTATTTAACAGTGCCACCTAACAGCATCTTGGCAAAATCAAAATCAAGTGGGGGTAACCCAAAAATCTATGGGTGTAGATTATACATTGTCAATGTTTAAGTATATTTAATGTTGGTACTTTTTTTTAGTATACTCAGTTACTGCTTACCCTGTTTCCACTGAGGCTGATTTTGTAATACCCAGACCTGGAATTGAACTTGCAATTACTATATCACCAAATTCACAAACAAAAGTTATTAGGTAAATTTTGATCTCAAATTTTCATTCTTGATAAAGCTGAAAAGAAAATCTGCAATGTTATTGGTCCTGACCTGGCATCCTCGCTTCATTCATTTTCCCACTGCCATAATGTAGCTTCCCTCTCCCTTTTCTCTAAATATCTTCATGGTAATTGTTCTGATGAATTTTGATCTAGGAATTTAAGTGCAATACTAGATTGGCAACAAGGTCTCATCATTTTATACTTGAATTGGCTAGATGTAACCATAAATTCTTTGCTAACAGTTTCTTTGATCAAAAGTTTTGCTTGTTGAACTCTTTTCCAACTTCTTTCTTTCCAGCCAACTTTGATCTCCAAAAATTTAAATGCAATGTCAATCACTATCTACTGTCTTCTTGATTCTTTTTCTGTTATTGTTCTTGCTCCTTAAGAATGTTTTTCTTTTTTTTCTTCTTTATGCTCAGTAGCTCCTTATGTTTTAGTGGTTTTACTGCCTTGCTTGGGGTGAAATGATTAAAAAGTAACAAAAAACGAAGCTCAATCTGCCTAATCTGATCAGCTGTTCGTCTTGGTTGATTGAATTCACCGAGGATTCTCTTTCCTATTGCTACTGCTGCTGATGAAGCCTTGCTGTCATCCTCTTTATTTTTGAATAAGTAATTAATGGAAATTCCAAATCAGATTGATGTAACACAGTTTTTGTTATTCCTTTCAGAGTCTTGTCTGAAAACTTTTAATAATGTTTTTCTTTTTCTTCTTTCGCACTCAGCTGCTCCTTGTTTTTTAGTAGCTTTATTGCTTTGCTTGGGGTCGAATAATTAAAAAGAATTTCTATGATTAAAGTCATTTACAAAGGAGTACATTATATTGAAAAATAGATTTTTGTTACTGATTTATTTACATACATGCCCCCAACTTTTCTGTACGTGATAAACATTCTAGAATAGTTTGAAAATGTTCCTAGAACTTTTGAAATTCTCTGTAATTTTGATTCTTCATAAAAAGAAAAAAAGAAAATGGTATTTGGCACAATAGAAAAGGACCAAACTTAAATGCTGTTCAGTCACTGAGGATGTTTAAGTTTCTTTAGAGTAAGGTTTTGCTTTCCTTTTCCTGATTGGATGAGGCATTCTTGTCGACATGCCTTTGGGGGAAAAGGAATCAAACGCAGATGTGGAAGGAAAAAAAAAACAACAACCTTGAAATAGAAAAAATGATTCCTTCCTTTATAGACTGGATAGGCTACTACTAGCTATAGGTCAAAATAGTTATATTCACGAGAATCCATTGGCTATTGATAAAAAAGAAAAGGAAGAAGACCATCTTTTAATTGTGGATTGAAACTTATATAACTTATACTCCAGGCAATTTCAGTATATATATATATATATATATATATATATAGCAGTGACAGTCTGTTTCATGCTTATATGTAATCATCAGGCCAGTCTGTTGCCATTGAGTATTGACATCAATGTTCACTTTTATACTTGCATACACACTATCCATGATATTGAGCACTTTAACCAGCATACCTTAAAACTATATTTTTCATATATATATATATATATATATGTATATATATATATATATATATATATATGTATATATATATATATATATATATATATATATATATATATATATACAGGTGATTTAAAATTGGCTGATGAGATGGGGGTGTATGCATATTGAAAAATGACTGCAATAGTGTAGTGATTTTGATATGTTTTTGATATAATATCGTAAAATAAAGCATATATATATATATATATATATATATATATATATATATATAATGTGTATTTGGGCAGCAATCCATCTTTTATACAAGTTTTATTAAAGATGACTGACAAAGTATTGCAATTAAGCTTTTTATCTAATTTTTCTTACATTCGTTCAATTCTTTTCTTTTCCGGAAAGAAAAAAAACAAAAACTGTCAAAATGTTCTATACGTCCAATTGCTTTTGATTATTTTGTTAGGCATTATCAAGGAGGTTTTTTAAACTAAATATGTAGATTTTTATATATGTGTATCTGATGGGAATGTTTTTTTATTTTCAAAACACAGTCAGTGCATTGTGGCTGTGTCCACAGTTGATATTAAGTGATTGTTGTTTTTTTTCTTACATATTAAGTATACATACATACATACATACATACACACACACACACACATATATATATATATATATATATATATATATATATATATATATATATTGTGTATTTGAGTAGCAGTCTCATTTTTTTACAAGTTTTATTAAACACAACTGATAAGATACTGTGCTTAAGATTTTTATTTAATTTTTCTTTTGTTTCTACAATTGTTTTCTTTTCTGGGCATAAAGTGTTTAAAAACTGTGCCAAAGTTCTGCATATCTGAGTGCTTTATACATCAAAAATGATAATGGCTAAAAGAATATGTATGATATTTTATATATATATATATATATATATATATATATATATATATATATATATATATATTGGAATAATGAACTGGAAGGTAAAATATTCTTCCAGGTGATAAATGACAATTTTGTTTTTTTTATGAACACATACATACACACACAAGGACACATATGTTTATACTAGCAGCATGGCCCAGCGTTGACCGTGCTTGATTCAAAAATCGTACGACTCATACAGCAATCGCTATCACTTGACTTAAAATATTTTTGCCTTTCCTTGCCTTTAAAGGAGTGCCCTTTGCCCTGCTGATGTTGCTACATGCCTTACTTCTTGCCTATCTCACACTGCGAATTTTTTCTAAGCTCTATACTAAACATTAAATCTGTTACAAAAAAAGAACTAAACAAAATGAACACAAAATGATCAGCTTTAAAAAAGGACTCGTAACTGGAAAAACCGAATGAAAAAAGAATCTTAACAACAAATACTTTTTCACACCCAACCCAGTTCTGCGGAATCAGAATCAACATTGAGTTTAAGCAAGCAAATGAGCCAATTGGAGTAAAGTGCGATGCAGATTTAAATTTTTCCCACTTGTGACAAATGCAGCTACCGATTTTATTTGCATGCAAGCATGCTTATTAACATTCGTGTCATTCTGCTGTTGACTCTCACGCTGACCAATAGAATCTTTCAGCCTATTCATGGCAGCCAGCTATAGGCTCTCACTCTGGTCAGTACAAAATGGCCGCAAACTACATGAAAATTGTCGTAGAAGCATGAAAAAATTGATTATTTCCGCTATCGATGGGTGTTGGGAAATGCAAAGTCAGTCTTGGCCTTCACACTAACTTGGAGCATGTGCATGTAAATTATGCACACATATACGTATAAGCATATGAACACGTGCATAAAGCACATGTACACACACACACATATATATTGTTAAAACTTGCTATATTTATAAGGAAAGAGTGATCACTAACAGAGATTGATCCTTTATGGCTTTAAAAGATATGGACATAAGCATCAACACTTCATGGTGAATGTCATGTTCATGATTCTATGTGATCTTCAGTATGAAGCATAGAAATGTAGTAACATAAAACTGACAGTCACCATGCAATGTCCATGCCTATCTCTATTTTCCTCTCCCTCTCTTTCTCTCTCTCTCTCTCTCTATATATATATATATATATATATATATATATATAAATATATATATATATATATATATATATATATATATATATGAATAAACAAAGCGGATATTTTTTATTTATATCTGAATTTTGACATTTAAGACATTGCCAAGGGGTTCATTGTTAGCATGTTTTTTCTGTGTTTTTGTTATAAGTTGCATCATGTGGAAGTAGTATTGATTCTAAGCTGTGTCAGATGTGCATAATAGTAATTCTGTATTAGGAAAGTCATTATTAAAAAGCTGCTGGCAATCTGTTCTTTTTATTTTTAAATAAGGTAAGATTGAGACTTGGCTTAAACCAATATACATATATATATATATATATGTGGTATAAATAAAATGACAATTGGAAAAAAGATCTTAGATTTTGCCGATGCATTTCGTCTTCTGACTTTTTCAAGGCAAAAATGAAATCGAAATGTTCTTGTTGTTATAGTTACATTAAAAAAAAAATCCAAATTTAAAAAGATTGTCATTTTATTTATACCAATCTGTCTTGCCCACAGAATTGATCTGGGAATTTAACTATATATATATATAAATATATATATATATATATATATATATATATATATTTTTAATGCATGTGATACATAACTGACCAATGAGAATTGATCCAAACAAAACTGATAATACCAAAGTTCTGTCTCTGTCTGTTTTCTCTCAATCTCTGATAAAGCTTTAATAAAAGTGAAACGTTAAATCGATAAACATTTCCTATTTGTTCCTTATCTTATCATCCTGTTGGGTTCTGATTCATATTTGATCTGCATTTGCTCTTTAATTCACACACACACACACACACACGCACACACACATATATATATATGTATGTATATGGGATTAATACAAATAAAACTTATCACTTAGCTAAATGATATTAAATTCAGCATGGCAACTCCTGAGAGTTTCATAGTTGAAACCTTTTCTAATTGTTCAGCCTATTTATCAGGAGGTTTTAGCAGTTGACTCACATTTTTCTCAATATTTTTGTCATCTTTATACTAAGTTTGATGTAATTATATACGCACACACACATACACACACACAAATATACATATATATATATATATATATATATATATATATATATATATATATATATATATATATATATATATATATGTGTATGTATATTGTATATATATATATATATATATATAGAGAGAGAGAGAGAGAGAGAGAGAAATATTCATATTGAAACAGATATTCCAGGGGGTAGAAAAGTTATCAGCAGGAACCACTTCTAAGCATCTGACTGAATGATGAAATGGAGAAGTGATGAAGAAGAGAAAGGGTTTCTTGGCTAGGCTGAGAACTTTTCATAAAACCTGCTTTTTTTTTGTTTAGGTCCAGAGATTAGACACAATCAGTGATCATCTGAAACAAACAAACAAACAAATTTCAGGAATAAAGAATTCTCTTTTCCTACCCTTGAGGGCTTCCCTATTTAAAAATCTCCAAATGATTCTCTTGAAAGGGACAAGCAGTTTCAAAAAGATTCAGGAAAATGTGTTGCTGCCAGCAGTTTAAGAAAAAGAGAACAGAAAAAATAAAAATAGAAAGAAGGAAAGAATGAAAACAAAAAAAATGGATAAAATCTGTTTGTGTATCAACAAATGTCATCGGTCAGGGCCAGGGTGTCCAGTTTTGTTTATTTTATTCTTCCAAGGTGAGAAGGTTGATTGCCTGGAATGTCATGCCATCCTTTATTTATTTACACAGTTTACAGGATGGACGAGGGGGTATGCACAGTTGGGTGGGGTTGTTCCTCTCCAAACCAGATGATTTCAATCTCAACTTGATTGTTCAATTTTTGAAGAAAAAATAAATAAATAAATAAAAACCAAAAACTAAAACAAAATGAGCACAGAACAAATAAATAAATATGAAAAAAAAACAAAAACAAACAAAATTGGACCTTTCACAGAAATTCTAATATAACCTTGGAAGCTAAAGAAGAAGAAACGAAAACCTGTGTTAAAACAATCCATACAAAAAAAAAAAAAAAATTACCCCTAAAACTTGGGGTAGGAAGTAAAAAGGTGGGTGGTGGTTGAATACACTGAAATATTAAAGATTTCAAAATGTTTAACAAAAATTTGGGAAAGAAAGAAATAACAAAGACTTGAAAAAATTAATAAATTATCAACAGATGTTAAATATCTAAATTTAAGAAAAAAATAAAGAAACACTCAACATACCAATTTTGGGAAAAGAATTATAGAAAATAAACTTATAAAATGAAAAAAAGAAAACATTATAGAATGCGGTTATTGATTGGCAAATAAAAAATTCATTATAGAAACATTTAGTTTCTATAATGAATATTAATTTCGGAAAAATAGGAAAATGAATTAAATAAACAAACTAATTAATTATCAAAAATCATAATAGAAAATTTAAATTTCATTATAGAAATTAAAAATGAATTACAGAAAAAACTTAAAAGTCAATTATGGCAAACATTTTAGTTTCCTTGTAGGAAAGTAAAAAATTCACTATAGTAAAACTGTAAATTTCATCAAAGAAAATTAAAAAATGTACTAATGCAAGACTGAAAAAAAAATTCACTATAATAAAAAATAAAAAATTCATAATAGAAAAAACTATAAATTTCATTACAGGA
Organism: Acanthosepion lycidas; assembly: GCA_963932145.1. Classification (NCBI taxonomy): domain Eukaryota; kingdom Metazoa; phylum Mollusca; class Cephalopoda; order Sepiida; family Sepiidae; genus Acanthosepion; species Acanthosepion lycidas. The sequence goes on along the minus strand of OZ010599.1, from coordinate 64,874,791 downwards.
AATTAAAACTGAATTACAGAAAAACTAAAAAAATCAATTATGCCACACTAAAAAATTCACTGTAGAAAAGTGAAAAATTTATAATAGAAAACTATAAATTTCATTACAGAAAAATTAAATTACAGTAAAATAAAAAAAATTAATTATGGCAAACTAAAAAATTTACTTTAGAAAAGTAAATAATTTATAATAGAAAATTTTAAATTTCATTACAGAAAATTAAATTACAGAAAACTAAAAAAATCAAATATGGCAAACTAAAAAAAATCACAGTAGAAAATAAAAAAAATAATTATAGATAACTAAAACTAAAATGAATCAGAAAATAGGAACTATTAGGTTGGTGCAAAAATAATGACGTAATAATGTCGTTTTTTGACGTTAAAAAATGCGTCAAAAAAACGACATTATTACGTCATTATTTTTGCACCAGCCTAATAAAAAAGGTAAGAAAAAATGTCTGGCAAAAAAACAAAAAACAAACTCTGCCAAATTTTTAGAATAAGAATGATTAAAATGTTCTAAGCGTTTTTCAAAATAATTCAATTATTTTAAACATCTTGGATATAATAATTAAGTAGTAAAAACATGGTCAGAAAAAATTTGGCTCTCAAAGTTTTATATAAGAAAAAACAACAAAGATTTCCTTTGCAAAATAAAGAATTCATAAAAGGCTATCAATAACTGTCAAGAAACAGGTGGCAGCAAAAATGAATAGCCAAAAAAAAAAAAAAAAAAAAAAGATTGGCATGATTTAAATAAAGATGTCATTTTTTTGTCTGGAGATCCTGGTATGAACATTTGACAGAATTGGACATTCTAGAAGGCTGTAAATAACTATTTTAGCAATTCCAATTTGCGATGCATGACATAATATTTCCTCGCCCAGATTTCTGTCCAACCATTTTTTCCTTTTAATTTTATAATTCATGCTGTGTTACTTGTTTTACATATACCAGATTTCCATTACTATATTTGCCGATGTCAAAGATGTCATAGCTTTCAGGAAGCACCAAGAGACAAATGGTAAAGAATCAAAAATGGAATGGTGAAGAGTCAAAAATTTCTTACAGCTACAAGAGACAGGAAGCTGTAGAGAGCCATGATCGCCCACACCCTGAATGGACATGAAGCATAAAAGAAATAGCAGAAGGGAATTTAATCTTCTTAATTGTTCATTTCATCCCAAGCAAGGCAATAAAGCCACTAAGACACAAGAGGTTACTGAGTGATTGAGAGTATGTTAAAAAAATAAAAAATACT
>OZ010599.1:64803528-64871028 GCA_963932145.1 Acanthosepion lycidas | reverse complement strand
TCTATGAGGGATCCACCCAGAATATGTCAGAGGTCCTTAAACTGTGAAATGGAGACAAGATGTCTGGATATATTGAAACAACCCTGCTGGATTTGCTTCAATTTGGACAAGGAAATCTGAAAAGGTGTTTCACAGTGAACTAGTTTCTAGCAAGTTAGTTGCACAGACGTTTTTTTTTTTTTTTTTTTTACTAACATTCACTCATTAAAAACTCGAGAGCCTCTCAAGGTAGAAGGTTATTGAGTGAGGTTTGTGATAAGAATGTAAAGAGGTAGTAGAAAGTGAAAAATACGTGGGTCAGTTTGGAAATACGTAGACAGACTGAGATATAAATGTAAGTAGACACAACAGTTGTTAGACTAAAAGACATGCAGATTACAACTGCAAGTTGGCTGTATGTATATATATATATATATATATATATATATATATATATTTATTAAAGACATTTTTTATGTTTAACGTTCTTTTTATAGATAACTGAAAGTTTTATAACTGTTTGGATAAGTCTCGTTCTTTTGTCCATCGTCTTTGTCATGTTCAATTGATAATGTTAATTATATTTTATGAATATGTCCTGAAGATGGTTTATTAGACCGAAACATCCGACGTTGACATATTAACATTAAAACAGCATAATTGCATATAAGGATTTTTGTTTGTTTTTTCCGTATATTTTTCTTCATACTGTCAGATCTATATCCATATATTTTCTTACATATATATATATATATATATATATATATATTTCATTAAATAGTTTAGACATGATCTGTCTACTTATTTTCAATAGGATACTTTCTCCCCTTTTTACATAAGATGGACTCGTCTAAATTATACTTATACTGACAGAGAGAATACCTGCAGTTAAGATATGTTGAGATACGTGAAGATACGTGGAGATACATTGAGACAGGTTGAGAGATATGAAGACAGACACAGGGTGTTCTCAGAGAGTTATACAAGAGTCTAGAGAGAGAGATGGTTATGGTTTTACTTACAGAGACTTGTACATATACTTTCTACTAACCCGCATTCCTGGACTACTAATCTTCACTTCAAGTCTGTATTCTTACGTTTAATACACTTATTTTTCTATCTCAATTACTGGCGTTGTTTATTTATTTGTGCAGGATTCCATTCACAGAATCCACAACACAAACTATTCAAAGTGATTGGATGTCAAACTGAGAACAGTGCAGAAGATTTGGAAAGTGTTGATTGATATATCCAGTCAACATCATTGTGTTTCGAGTGATCACTAGTGTTGGTGATGTGATGCCACCATTAATCTATATTATATATAGACATATTAATGTATATTTGGGTTATATATATATATATATATATATATATATATATGTATTAATTAGTACATATATGCCTATCTACATTTTTAGCGTGTGACTATAGTTTTGCTGTGCCTGACTAACTTTTCTGTGCCTGACTGAGAACACTACCCAGTGAAACTATAGTTGCATGCCAAAAACATAGGTACATGTATATGTACTAATTAATACATATCTTTGTTCTGTATTGCATTGAGCACTATTACATTTACACCTCATACATAAATTTAACGATTATTTGGTTGTCTGTGTATACAAACCAGAACATGCTTACACCCCTGCTCATATTTGGCCATTTCATTTATCCACTCTATAACTATATATATATATATATATATATATATATATATATATATATAATCCAAACATACATTAATATATATATATATATATATATATATATATATATTAATAAAAAGAAAGAACAGTAAGATGTATAATCCGGTGTTCTTATAGATATTTTTATTTTTACAAAATAGTGCTCAATGTAAATTTACAGAGCATTAATATTATAGCGAAAAACCATATTTTCAGTCTATTAACTTATAATATATATATATATATATACACATATACATACAGAAGATATATATATATATATATATATATATATATATATATATATATATATATATATATATATATATAGAACATTTGGATTATTTTTACAGGTAATATTTAATATATTTACTGGTATCCATGTAATCTTAAACCCCCAGGTGACTAGTCTAACAATTGAGCCAGATTCTTTAAGTTACTGGCATCCATGTAACCTCAAACCCTTCAGTCACTGGTCTAACCACTGAGCCAAGCTCACACTCTATCTGTTGCCATTGATCTTGAAACTCCTCTGTCAATGACATAACCACAATTTCATTTCATTTTACTCTGGATTCCACCACATTTTTTTTTCATTGGAGGTTATTCTTTTTTGTGCTCATTTTTCTATTGTATTTACATTTGGTTTTGTTTCTTTCAGGCAGTGTGTACAGGGTTTGGGGGAGCTCTCTCTTTGTCAGGCAAGGCTCCCATGTCTTGGCATTTTCCCAACTGATGGCTCAGTTTATGTCCCTTAATGGAAGATTTTATGTTAATAGCCTTTTGCTATTGAGCATTTCCTATACATCACTGCCTTTACAGCTCAGCAGGGAAGTGTGATAAATAACAGTGGATAGAGTATTAGACAGGAGATCATTAAGCTCTCACTTTTGAGTGCTGTCATTTTGTTAATATCTTATCTTAAACTTTCAACAAAACCTCTGTATACGATGTCTGTTAGCTGGCTTCAAATTAAAGACGTAATTATTTAATTGTGTTAGACATTAGTTAAATTTTTCACTTACCAACTTGATGTTTTTTCTTAAATTGTGATTCTTCTCTTGTTGTGTTTTAACCTAAATCCACCAGGCATCAGATTAAACAGACTTTCTTTTTTTTTTTCTCACTGTTAGAAAAGTTGGTTCCTTGTGTTGGGCTAGACAAATTTTCTTGCCAGAATCTGTCTTTACAGATCTTTATATTTATAAATCTACCATTTGTGCTTGCTTTGAATATTGCTGCCACATCTGGTCTGGTACTCTTGCTATATATTTAAAGGCTCTTGATAAGATCCAAAAAAGAACCTGCAATATTATTGATCCTAACCTGGTATCTCGGCTTCAGTTAGTTTCCTACTGCCAGAACATAGCTTCCCTGCACCTTTTCTATATAAGTTTCCATGGTGATTGTTCTGATTAACTTTCTGCTATGATACATAGACTTTATGAATTTAAGCTCATTACTAGATTAGTGGTTAGGTCTCATCATTTTAGATTTGAAATGGCTAGATGTAACTGTAAGCTCTATGCTATCAGTTTCTTCTCTCACACTTCTCAATTGCAGAACTATGTTCTGGATTCTTACTTTCCAGCCAACTTTGATCTTCATAAATTTAAATGCAATATCAGTTGTTATCTCCGATCTTCTTAATTCTTGTTTTTTTTTTATTGTTCTCTCTTTCTTTAATAGAGTTTTTTTCTTATATTCTCTAATGCACAATAAACTCTTGTCTTAGTCACTTTATTGCCTTACTTGGGGTGAAATGATTAATATATATATATATATATATATATATATATATATATATATACCGGATTTAACAGAAAAATTGTTTAAATCATATAACAGAAAAATTGTTCAATTGTTAGATTATGGTCTGAAATGTTGTATTAAAGAAATGATTAAAGATATCTTACTGGAATTCTCTGACGTTTTTATAGCACTATTAGACTTTGCTTTAAACAATATAATTATTTTTCAAGCTTAACCGGAAAATCGTGATGAAATTGATCATAATCGAAAAATGACACGTTCATCATTAATTAATCTTAGCTAAGGATCGAAAGATCATGAAGGATGGAAATAAAGTTCAAATATATATATTATTTCAGGATCATTTTCCAACATATTCTAGATGATCTTAACCCTTTCTAACCTTCTAACTTTCTGTCCTGGAGTAACAAGGTACTTCACACTGAGATATCCAAAGGCATTTCATGTGGGATTAGAACAATCCATGGACTAAATCCATGGTTTGGTTTGAAATTTGAATGTATATCACCTGAAGAAGGCGGGAGAATACAATGGCTGAGATGGTTGTGCATATGGCAATAAATATAAGGACAACAGCCCAAACAATGTAAATAGTGTAAATAGTTACAATACCTAATTTCAGAAATAAAGACTGATTTAGAAACATAGATATATAAATGATTAACCCATAATTACCGGTTAGATATATCGGGTGTAACAGCAAAATTGTCCAAATCATATAACAGCATAATTGTCCATCCCACAATATGTTTAAAATTCACTAAACTAATTGGATTTCTTTTTTCCATCTTTTCAGATAAGATGTTTAGCCATCTTGACATCATTTGTCATAAGAATTACTGGAAAACACTTTGAGTTATTCAGCTAGAAAAATTGTTCTGTTTCAGACCTAGTGTCTTTCCAGCTGAGCAATGGTGAGAGGAAAAAGATAATTCAGGACTTTCATATTCTGACTAAAAGAGAACAGTAAAAAAGTTTACAAAGGAAGGAACAGTAGAGAGGAAAACTGGATTTGGAGGTCTCAACAGGAAGAGAGATTATCATTTCAACTTGGAGCTAAAAAGATCAATTAGAAAAGATCCAACTCAATCCATAAGACTTTTGGCACATGAGAGAGGAGTTTCACCTATGACAGTTTGAAGAGCAGTGAAAAAAAACTTGAAAATGAAAGCTGTGAGGCATCTTGTTACTCCAGGACAAAAAGTTAGAGGGAACAAAGATCATGAGCTTCTGATCCTTAGCTATGATTAATTAATGATGAACATGTCATTTTCATTTATGATCAAGTTTATCACAATTCTTTTGTTAAGCTTGTAGAGTAATTATACATTCTTACTGCTCTAAGTAGAGTCCAATAGTGTTATAAAAACCTTGGAGAAATTCCAGTAAGATATCTTTAATCATTTCCATGATACAATGGTTCAGAGCTTAATCTAACAATTGGACAATTTTGCTGTTACAACCGGTATGTGTGGAATGAGCTGTTAAGACAATGTTTACATAGGGTGCTTTTTAGGGGTGATTTCTATCATCTGGTAATATGTCTGGTCCAGCAGTTACCTGGTCCCAAGTGTGTTGGATTAAAGAGGTCTGCCTGTACCACAGAATTTACCTGTGTTGGAAGTCTTTTTTTTGTGTTGGTTACCTTGTCTTTGATGTGTTCAAAAATGTTATTTTGAATCTTATGCTATTGGCCCTCTAGGAATACATGTAAAATGTTCACTTTTATCGAAAGCTCTTGAGATTCACATAGTAAAAGCAGTGTGAAGATTTTATGTTTTCCAACTGAGAGAGGGAAAAAATAGCGAAAGATACAATTTCATCATCTGGGTAGACAAGACAGGTAGTGTCTACCCTGATTAAAATTATAAAAGCTAATTATTAGCACTTCTGCTGATGTCAACATACATGTTGAAATTAACATTGCCTACTGTTGACATCCATCTATCTATCTATCTATCTATCTATCTATCTATCTATCCATCCCAGTCTGTTCATATCTATCTATCTATCTATCTATCTATCTATCTATCTATCTATCTATCTATCTATCTATCTCATTCTGTTCGTTATCTATCTATCTATCTATCTATCTATCTATCTATCTATCTATCTATCTATCTATCTCATTCTGTTCGTTATCTATCTATCTATCTATCTATCTATCTATCTATCTATCTATCTATCTATCCATCTATCTATCTATCTCATTCTGTTCATATCTATTTTATTCTGTTTGCATCTATCCATCTCATTCTGTTTATATCTATCTATCTATCTATCTATCTATCTCTATCTCTCTCTCTCTCTCTCTCTATATATATATATATATATATATATATATATATATATATATATATTTAATTCTGTTCATAACTATCTCATTCTGTGTGTATCTATCTATCTCATTCTGCTTATATCTATCTTATTCTGTTTTCACCTATCCATCTCATTCTGTTTATATATATCTATATATATACATTTCATTCTGTTTATATCTATTTCATTCTGTTCATATCTATCTCATTCTGTTCATATATATATATATATATATATATATATATATATATATCTATTTCATTCTGTTCATATTTATCTATCTATCTCATTCTGATCATCTCTATCTATCTCCTTCTGATCATATCTATCTATCTATCTATCTATCTATCTATCTATCTATCTATCTATCTATCTATCTCTTTCTGATCATAGCTAGCTAGCTAGCTATCTGTTTCATTTTTTTCTGATCTATCTATCTATCTATCTATCTATCTATCTATCTATCTATCTATCTATCTATCTGTTTTCAAGAAACCAGAAAATGTTGGACCCTTCCATTTATGTCATAAACTGCCTTTGCACTAAGTGGTGCTAATTTCAAAGCCAGTGTAGACAATACAACATATTTTATGAAGGCTGGGTTGTACCACAGCCAAAATGTTGACAACAACCAAGATGCGAGCAATAGTCTTAATGCAAATAGTATAAATACTATTTTATGTAGTATTTTTATTATATTGTGTATTGATGAGGGTCCTAACTGGTTGGGAGAAGAGATGGATTAACAACTTTCCAGAGAGTATTGGTGCGAAAATGAATGCAACACACTTGCAAAACCCCAGATCACATTGAAGTACCAGTTCTTGTATGATAACCAAAGTTAAGCAATGTCAAGCCAAGATGGGTAACTGCTTAGAAATACCTGATGCTGTAGGTTTGGATGTGCATGTGGTGTAATGGATAATAGCTTGGAACTGGAAATTGGAGATCCGAGTTCCAATTCCAGTTGGGCTCGTTATATTCACTCATGTGCATATACCTTTGGAAAAGGCATGCTTCTACCTCTTATTCCCCCATCTAAGGTTTAATTAGTAGCACTTGTATCAACCAATCATTATTATCTTTAAAAAATATTACAACCTAAAAAATAATTTCTGGCTTTAAATAACCTGTAAAAACTCATAAAAAAATCAACGATTGCTCATTAATTAACATTATGCCGCCATTATTATTTCGTTTGCATACTCTGCTGGTTATACTATTTCACGCTACCAAGGAAAAAGTACTTAGGTTAGGTCTACTTGTGTGGTGACTGTGTATTGCTCGGTCATGGAGGTTTGTGGGAGAGAGTGGCCCTAAAAATAGAGCTTGAATCAAAATAGAAAAGAAAATACTCAATTATTTTTTCGTCCCTCTTTTCATATTTCTGATCTTCCAGGCAGAAACTTTTGACTCATGAAGGCACCTTCTGTTCCACATTATACACAAGCTATATTAAAACATCTGCTCATTAGTGCTTTCAGATATAGTTATGTGCATTTGTATAGTTAGAACTCAACACTAATTTACATAGAACTGAACTAATGTATATAAATCTCAACACTCACTAATGTATTTAACACTCACTTATACATACACACACACACACATATATATATTTATATATATATATATATATATTATAAATTAACTGCTTTAAAATATGTTTTTTTCACTACACAGTTTTAACCATGTTTCAAAAATGGAAGCTAAATTTAATTCAAATTTGCTTGAGGATGAAATGGAACTAATGTCTTTAATTTAATTACAAAATTAAATTTGAAGCTTTTAGCTTCCATTTTTGAAACATGGTTAGAACTGTGTAGCGAAAAAAACATATTTTAAAGCAGTTAATTTATAATATTAATGCGCTGTAAATTTAAATTGAGCACTATTTTGTAAAACTAAAAATATCTATAAGAATGCCGGATTATATATCTTACTGTTCTTTCTTTATATATATAAATATATATATTTATATATATATCCCAATACAGCCTTCTGGCATAAAAGTGCTCCATGCCAAAAAAAAAAAAAAATGACAGAGCATTTGAATATTAAGTCAAATAACTAGGTTGACAAAGACTGGCCACTACTATTGGATTTACTATTATGCTTTCACACACTCATCAGGTAGCCAGTGATTTGTATTCAGGTGAATACCACAGAGTGAGTTCAATTTGACAAGCAAGCCAAACCTGCACGGTTGTGGGGAGGGTAAATCACCCTGACAAGGTCTAAAATGGCAAAACAACAAAAAAAAAATAAATAAATATATACATACTTGTAAGAGTAAATCCCTGAAAAGTTATTTTTGGTATTTTCTAATGATTATAAACAAAGTTCGTGATAGAACTATATGTCCAAAGACGAGATTACCATGTGGAAAAATAATGTCTATAAATTCTCATTCTCTCTGCAAAACTGCATCTCCAACATTAATATATATATATATATATATATATATATATATATATATATATATATATATATATATATATATTAATGATAGGGTAAAGAATAAATATATATATATTAAAACGAGTGTTTATATACATATATATATATATATATATATATTTATATATTATGAAAAGCATTAAGGATGGCAATTATGTACACTATTTACATTATTCGGACTATTGTCCTCATCTTTGTCACCATATTTATCACAATAGTCTGAATAATGTAAATAGTGTATATAATACCTCATCTCAGAAATATAGACAGATATGAGAATTATTTTAATATATTTTCCATTTATGCATTATTTTTACAGATATAATTTTAAATAAATGCTCTGTTTTTTAATTAAACAGTATTAATTACATTTACTGGCCTGAATGTTCAAAAAATTTCAGAGTTAATACTGTTTAATTAAAAAACACAATATTTGCTTAAGTAAATTGTATCTATAAAAATAACATATAAACTGAAAATATATTGAAATAATTGTTGGACTTAATCCATTTCATAAGATGTCATTGTTTATATATTTTGTGAGCAGAAATGATCAATCAAGAAAATCATCGAAGGTGTAGGTTTATAAACAGTAATTTGGACTTTTTCTAATCAGACGCTTCTTTGTAACTGAATGGTTAACAGCACATCAGGTCAAATAGTGGTTCCCATTAGGGTTACAGGTTAGATTCCTGTTGGAGAAGGACATATATTCTATGAAATTTCTTTGACATTCAGTCTAGTAAATGTAATTAATACTGTTTAATTAAAAAACAGAGCATTTACTTAAATAAATTATATCTATAAAAATAATGTATAAACAGAATATACACACATATATATATATATATATATATATATATATATATATATATATATATATATATACCAAATCAAACAATCAAGGCTGTGCATTTCCTCTATTGTACCTAGACTTTATGAATTTAAGTTACAGTACTAGATTGGTAGCAAGGTCTCATCACTTTTCAGTTGAAAGGGCTATGTGTAACCGAAACTTCCATGCTAACATTTTGTTCTCTCGCATTTTTTGCTTTTGTAAATCTTTTATGTCTTCTTGCTTCCCAATCAACTTTGATCTTCAGTCTTCTTAATACTTGTGAAATTATTATATCTATGTATGTATGTATGTATGTATGTATGTATGTATGTATGTATGTATGTATGTATGTATCTATCTATCTATCTATCTATCTATCTATCTATCTATCTCAATGTATTAATATCTATCTATCTATCTATCTATCTATCTATCTATCTATGTCTACTCATATCTATCTATCTATCTATCTATCTATCTATCTATCTATCTATCTATCTATCTATCCATCCATCTATCTCAATGTGTTAATATCTATCTATCTATCTATCTATTAGGTTGGTGCAAAAATAATGTCGTTTTCTCACATTGTAACATATGTGAGAGAACGTCATTATTTTTACCTATCTATCTATCTATCTATCTATCTATCTATCTATCTATCTATCTATCTATCTATCTATCTATTGATTTTAAGTTTATTCCAGTTATGATAGCAAACATTTTCCTTCTTATCCCAAACTGTTATGTTATGAACTAGTCTTCAGTTTGCAGCTGCATTCTATACAATGCATTGAATTTCATGTACTAATCAGTCCTCCAATTGCAAACTAAGCACTTCTTAACATCATTACGCGCAATGCAATTGATGATTCAATTAATTAGACTGGAATGCACAACTTCAGTTTTTCAGCTGATTCAGAATTACCAAATCATTTTTAATGAAATGCAAATTGGTGCAATTTATGCTTAACTAAACTGAACTATTCTATACTGTTATCTAATATGCCTGCATGCGTGTTCAACACACACATGCAAACACACACACACACACACACACACACAACATATATTTGTGAATATATATCCATTCAATAGCACTTGGAATTCTTATAATCGTTGAAGAAGTTCATGGAATTTTTGAGTTTCTGTTCGGATATCGACATAACTCTAATCTATATAATACTTGAAATTGGATTTCATTCTTATGCACTTTTAATTGAATATATAAGCTTTCAATATATATATATATATATATATATATATATATATATATATATATATATATATATATATATATGTACACACACACGCACACAAATATATATATATATATATATATATATATTTAAGGAGGCATGGTAGACTAGTGGATAGTGGCTTGGATTGAGGAATTGGAGAGCCAAGTTTGAATTCCATTTGAATCCGTTACATTCACTTATGTGCTATTAAACGGCGCGTGGCCGAGTGGTTAGAATGTTTGCTTTCTGACCATGAGACCCAGGTTCAAATCTCACCATGGTTGATTTGTCAGGGAGGAGACTTCCTGATGTTATTGGTCTGGAGGGGTTGATCTCAGTGTGTAGCCCCTTTGGAAAGTGCCTGAAAACCATCTCATGAACCAAGCCTTGTGAGTGAAATTGGGTAGACGGAAGTCATTTTGAACTAGAGTTTCAGTGTGCTGGCCTTGTAAATTTGTTTATCACACTAGATAACACACTCTCTCCCAAAAATTGTAACTAAGGTCTGCTCAGCATAGTTGCAGTACAAACCACAGGTGGGCTCTGTGGGTGTTGAACAAACACAAATTTGCCTGAGTGAGCATCTGCAATTAGGATTGCCTAGCTGCCCTAATAGACGGGTATCCTTCGATACAAGTGGCCAGTTATTGTTTTTATTATATATTACAATTGGAAATATTTAATATACGGATTAACCCTTTGAAAATTGGACACAGTAAAATGAAACTGCGAAGTTGGGGACATAACAACAAGGATTGATATGGACAATTACAGTTAAATATTTTTTCTGTGTATATGCATATTTGTTTGTGAGTGTGTATGATTTCAGATAAAACTAAAATTATATCTATAAAAGGAATATGAATAAAGTCAAAAGGGAAACTTATCATAACCAACGTCTTTCTTTTACCTTTATTTTACATATATATATATATATATATATATATATATATATATATATATATATATATATATATATATATCTTGGGTAAAAATGTATGACAAAGTGTAAAAGTTTTCTTGTGATGCGTTTCATCCTTCATCAGACTAAATGTTGGTGCAACTACACATATACATGAACAAGGGATGCTGGGAAATTTAATTTTTTTTTTTTTTACCCGCATACCTTGTTTGTGAACATGTTTAATCACACCAACATAACAAATTTAGTCTGATGAAGTCCTAAAAGTTGAAACATGCCACAAGAAAACTTTTTACACTTTGCCATAGATTTTTTCCCAATATCTATCTATCTATCTATCTATCTATCTATCTATATATATATATATATATATATATATATATATATATATATATATGCAGAGAGAAAGCATGTGTGATAACTATATGCATATATGCTTATGCTTTATTTTATCTGTGTGTAAACCAGAACACTTTCATTATTGCCATAGTATTTAACTCTCTAACTCTCTTGCTTTTATCTATCTATCTATCTATCTATCTATCTATCTATCTATCTATCTATCTATCTATCTATCTATCATCTCGGTTTGTTTGCATCAGTGTATCTACCCCAGTTTCTTTGTTTCTTTCTTGGTCTGTTTGTATCTCTGTCTATCTGTCTATCTCAGTTTGGTCATATCTATCTCAGAATATTAATCTGTCTCTCTCCCAGTGTCTTTGTTTGTTTCTTTCTTTCTTGGTCTGTTTGTATCTTTGTCTGTCTGTCTGTCTGTCTGTCTATCTATCTCTCTATCTCGGTTTGGTCATATCTATCTCAGCATATTAATCTGTCTCTCTCCCACTCTATCTATCTATACATTTTTCACAATCTATCTATCTATCTATCTATCTATCTATCTATCTATCTATCTATCTATCTATCTATCTGTATATATATATATATATATATATATATATATATATGTATATTATCATCCTTCCATTTAGGAGCCATTATCCATTACATCACCCACACATCCAAGCTTATACCACCTGGTATTCTCCATGCTTCTAAATTCTGAGTTTTCCTTCTTATAGACTAGATGCCACCCAAGACTAGTTCACATAGTTGTTTAACACAGAGTTTGGTGAGGAAAAGACAGACTCATGCCTTTTCTCAAGTGTATTCACGTGAAAGTGAATGCAACAGGCTAGGCAATTAACTCAGTTTCTGTAAAATGAAACTCACGAAGCTCAGAGAATTTGACAGTGAAAATAAAAGAAAGAAAATTGATGCATAATAATGACATTTTCTTTGTTTCATTTTACAAAATCTCAAAAGAAAACGTTTCATTTTTATTTGAACAGAGACATCTTTCTTGAATTAATACATTTTTTAATTACCTTAATTAATATTTTAAATAATTCAGGTGTTTATTTTACTTCCTGAAGGGCAACAGGATATTTTCAAAGATTTTCATTCTTCACAAACCAATCTTTATATAAGTTTCAAGAGAATTCATTTATTTACTAAAAATCTCTTTAGTTGCCTAGTTTTACCAATCTTAAATACCTTCAGATAATAGAACAATATCTTCTACTACGAGTATGTATGCAATTGTTTCGTTTAATTATCTTATTTATCTTTGTGTGCAATTACCGATATTTGAATGTTTTGTCCTGAGGTTAGAGCAAAAATATAAGTGCATGATTCATATCAATGTCATCATCTTCAAGAGGTTCTGCTTCTATTAGGTTGGTGCAAAAATAATTTCGTTTTCTCACATAGTAACATATGTTAGAAAACGAAATTATTTTTGCACCAACCTAATATCAAGCTTATAAAGAGGTTTTCACTGCTTTTATTTATCCTGGCTGATTGTCTCTTTCTTTCTTTCTTTTTTCCTTCTTTGTTTTTATTTTCTTGTTTTATTTTCTTGTCTTATTTTCTCTTTTTTCCTTTTGTCTCTTTCTTTCTTACTTTTTTTTCTTTCTTGCTTTCTTTTTTATTCTTTCTTTCTTGCTTGCTTTCTTTCTTTTGTTCTTTCTATTTGTCTTACTTTCTGGCAATTTGTTTATTTCTTTCCTTCTGTTTATTTATTTATTTTTTCTTTATTTTTGTCTGTTTCTTTCCCTCTGTATGTTTCTTTCTTTCTTTTATTTTGTCTTTTTCTTTCTATCTTTCTTTCTATCTTTCTTTCTTTCTTTCTTTCTTTCTTTCTTTCTTTTTGTTAATTTCTTCCACGGATGTGCTGGTTGTGTTTTGGATAGCAGCTCAAAATAAGAAACCAGAGATCGAAAAGTTTCATTACATTCATATATGGGCAAATACCTTTGAGAAGTTATGGTTAAATATTAGAACTTGTATTTAGAAAAAATCATTGTTATTCTCAAAAAATAGTTGATGGGATATTCAATCGCAAAAAAATGTAAAAAAATATTATTTTTACAATAAAAATATGTTTTGACTTTAAATAACCCACAAAGAGGTGATAAGTCATAAAAAACAAATCAATCAATTAATCTTCCTTTTTACCTTTTTCTTCCATTTGTATTTTCTCACCTCATCTTATTTTGTCTATTTCTTTCTTTCTTTCTTTCTTCTTTCTTTCTCTTTCTTTCTTTCTTTCAATTTCTGTCATCATATTCATTCTTTCTTTCTTTCTTTCTCTTTCTTTCTTTCAATTTCTGTCAAATATTCATTCTTTCTTTCTTTCTTTCTTTCTTTCTTTCAATTTCTGTCGTCATATTCTTTCTTTCTTTCTTTCTTTCTTTCTTAATACTTATCATTTATTTCTCCTCTTCAGGTCTCTTAATCTTCTTCATTCTTTCTTTCTTTCTTTCTTTCTTTCTTTCTTTCTTTCTTTATACTTATCATTTGTTTCTCCTCTTCAGGTCTATTAATCTTCTTCATCTTTTATTCTTTCTTTCTTTCTTTCGTTCTTTCTTTCGTTCTTTCTTTCTTTCTTTCTTTCTTTCTTTCATTCATTCTTTCTTTATACTTATCATTTGTTTCTCCTCTTCAGGTCTCTTAATCTTCTTCGTTCTTTTATTCTTTCGATCTTTCTTTCTTTCTTTCAATTTCTGTCATCATATTCATTCTTTCTTTCTTTCTTTCTTTTTTTCTTTATACTTATCATTGTTTCTCCTCTTCAGGTCTCTTAATCTTCTTTCTTTCTTTCTTTCTTTTTGTCTGTCACTTTCTTTACTTCTGTCTGCTTATTTCTATCTTTCTTTCCTTCCTGTCTCTCTTTATTTAACTTTTTCAGTCTCCTTCTGTTTTCCTTTTTTTTTCCCCATCCTTTTGGTCTCTTTTTTTCCTTATTCCATGCTTTTGAAAATTTTTATTTCTCATTTTCTTTCTTAGTTTCCTTCTAACAGTCTGTCATATCAGAAGAAAATGAGTAATTACCAATGTAAACGTAACACTCTGTACTTATAAATATATGTTTTCCGCCAGGTGTATAAATAGTGGTGTCAGGCTACTGACTGCAGTGAGTATTGAGTGACTATTGAGTGGAACTATCCAGTCAAATTAGTGTGAATTATTGCGTGTCAATGATTTGGGTCTTGATTTAGAATTTACTGGGCATTAAGCCGAGCCGATCTACTAACAAGGTATTCACCGAAATGGTTAATTATTTTGATCGACTTTTACTTCTTTGTTCTTGCTAAGTATTTGTGCTTGTAATTAAGTACTATTTTATCTTAACATTGAAGTCTTGAGTTCATTATAATTTATGACTTTATTCTACATCACAAAATAGTCTATCTTTCTTTCATTCTCTCAGTCTGTTTTTGTTTCCCTCTGTCTGTATCTCTCTTTCTTTCTTTTTCTATCTTGTTCTTTCTTTTTGTCTTTCTTTCTTTTTCATTTTCTTTCAGTTCACTTTAGAACCAACCTTCCAGGCTACCCACACATCTGATTTGATTTTAGGGGTGACGACTTGTGTAGAATCAGTCATACTTTTCAGGAAAAAAAGGTTGCACAGTTTACTACAAAGTCTCTAAAGCCGTCCTCTTCATGTTTGAATTTAGCGTTTTCCTTCTCCTACATTGGACGTCCCCTCAAATCAAGAGATCCCACTCTGCTCTGCTATTTAATCCCCTCAAAAGGAGCAAGATGGATGCATACCTTTTCCAAGGGCATTAGTGTGAATTGAATGAAACATCATAATCATTCAAATGAAAACGATCCTTTCTTTAGTTGTATAGTATGTGCTATACCAGTGTTACATACAGTTTTGAATTCAGTTACTTTTTTCTTAGACCGGTTGCCACCCAAAGCTACAGAACCCAGTCTATCTAGCTATGTACCCATAGCTAGGGAGAGAAGAAGAGGATCCATACCTTCACCAAATAGTCACCATAATGGCAGGCACCATATATGGCAGCAATATTCTAAGCATGGACGAATAGTAGACATAGATATGCAAGATAGATTTCGGAGAGAAATACTGTCTCGCACGACACTGCGAACCAATTTTCTTAGCAGCTGACCTAGCAATGGATTCAATGTAGTCTTTTCACTTGGTGTTAGCTGAGAACGTTAGCCCGAAAAGGCACAATGAGCCACTTTCCTAAAGGATACCATGTCATTCTAATAGAAGGCAGTGTGGGGGCTGTCTTTATGGCTATCTGGAATCTAACTAAAGTTGGTTTATCGACGAAGCCCAATTCTGCTTTATGGCAATGCTCAACCAAATGTTGCCAGGATAGCACTGAAGAAGCTTACCGATTTGGGATAAGAGATTTTGCCACGTCCATAATATTTCTCTGCTCCCTCGACCACGAACAACCAATTTTTCTTGCATTTTGACGATTTCTGATACAAAACACATTCCGTTGCAAAGATGATTGCGAAACTCCATACAATGATTATATACACCTCCTTATCTTGAACACGAATGAAGGAGAGATGTGTTTAGGTTTTGACATCAGTTCGAGCTTATAATGTTTCTCAAACCGCTGCCAACATTAACAGAAGATTAGGTTACATATCCATTTATGATGGGACAGTACAGCACTGGTTTCTGAAGTTCCGCAGTGGGGATATGAGTCTTGAAGATCAAGGTAAGAGAGGTCATCATTGACAATCAACCTCTGAAAACACTAGTCAAACATAACCCACATCAAAGTGTCAGGGAAATGTCCCAGATAATGGGTGTCAGCATTTCAACAATATCGGACCATCTCAATAAAATTGGCAATGCGAAGAAACTCGATAAATTGATTCCACATGAAAGTTAGAAAGTTCGAGGTCTTGAAGTGTGTTCAATGCTGCATCTGCGAAATTTTAATGATCCATTTCTTGATCGAATCGTGGCTTGTGATGAGAAATGGATCGTTTATGATAATCATAAACGATCGATTTAATGGCTTGATGATAACGAAGCATCGAAATACTTTCCTATAGTGAAATTGCACCAACAGAAATTTATGGCGACTGTCTGGTTGTTTGTCAGTCTGAAAGCTAACCAGAGCATCACTGCCGAAGTTTACTGCCAGCAAATGGATGAAATGCACATTTAGTTAAGCAAAATGCGACCGACATTGGTCAATCGAAGAGGTCCAATTCTGCTTCATGATAAGACTCATGCTGCC
Source organism: Acanthosepion lycidas (assembly GCA_963932145.1). NCBI lineage: Eukaryota > Metazoa > Mollusca > Cephalopoda > Sepiida > Sepiidae > Acanthosepion > Acanthosepion lycidas. Next base: position 64,854,223 of record OZ010599.1, on the reverse strand, counting down.
AGGATAACAGGCTGCGATGTGAAACTTTGCCATACATGCCGCCATATTCCTATGATCTCTCGCCCACTGAATACTACTTTGTCAAGCATCTTGACAATTTGTATCTTAATCCAAACAACATAAAATTGTAAAGAAGTTGCAGGAACAGCATTTAAAGATTTCTCGGCGTCCAAACGTTTAGGGTTTTAACATAAAGGCATAATTAACCTTGACTGCAGAAATGTGTAGATGTTCAGGGTTCCCATTTTGACTGATTCAAACACTGTTTAAATAGATTAATTCAGAAATAAAACTTGGTTCTAAAAACGGACATTTTCCCGAACAACGTACATAAGGTTCCAAAAGGTTTCACGTGCCCGTTGATCTCTTAGAAACTTCCAAGTTCTTGGATTCGTCACTGTGTTTCCGAGGAGTTGTCTCTCTAATCCCCAGATATCAATACACTTGAATTTTACTTGTAGGGATTAACGGTAGGCTGTCACTGTGTGTATAAATTGCCTCATGCATTTAAAATGCAATTGTGTCCACAGAACCGGATATGTGAACACTTGCACGTGGTGTAGTTGTTAGCAAGATTGTCTCGCAAGATCCATTAGCACTGACTAGTGAGTTCTGTCCTTACTGGGTGCTCCATACGTTCAGCGTTGTGTCACATTCAAGATATACTTAGGAAAACCCCATAGAAGCCAATGTATTAACACAAAATTACCATTAGCGAGGAGGGATATCCAGAAAATTGAAAGACCAAATTTGTTGAGACAGACGAATATTTCTGGTCGGGCAGAATTCTGAAGTTACTTGGAAGATGAAAGAAGAGAATAAAAAAAGTTAAATATGCCGTTTAGCAAACTTGATGCTAAATATCAAAGAAAAATCTTCTTTTATTTTGACTTAATAATTCCTTTTTGGTTACCCAGTAAAATTGAAATTCTATCCTTGAAAGTTGGGTTGGTTGATTTTAAAGCATCTCAACTCTTATTAGGTTATTTAATGTCAAAACCAGATGTGTTAACACGAAATTACCATCAGCGGGAGAGGTATACCTGAATGTATTTCCCAAATAATCGTGACCAAGTAAACTTTATTTTGTTAATAAGGATCGCTCTTGTCAGCATGTGGATTTTCCATGTTTCATTAGGCACACAATAAAGAACTTTTACTCAGCGTAACATTGAAACAGAAAGAATTTGCCGAATTACCATAAATTTATGTGAAATAAACGCGTGAAAGCTTGCTCAACCCAACCCCGTCTATTATTTTGGGATAACGTTTTCATTTTCAGACTATTTTTTTATTCATTTTTTAATATAGTAACTAAGAAACTGAGGAACCTTGAAGTATCCGATCTACCAGACGTAGAAGTTGACAAGCTCAGAAGGGCATGAAATGAATCAAGATCGACGTATAAACATGTCTGTAGCTGGTTTTTGAACGTTATGTTTTGGAAGTCTTTATTTGTCAGAAAAGGTTACTTCAGTATAAACGTATATACACGTCTACGCCGGCGAAAGGGTTAATAATATTGTTTTGAGCACGTAACTCAAATTAAGCTAGGCATAGAAAAATTGTTAATGGATAATGGTTGGTGTTAAAATTTGGTCATAATGCATCTCGAACTGCTGATAGCATTAACAGAGAATGGGGTCAAAGGTCTACTTGTCTTCGGAGAGTACGGTGTTCGTTTCTGAAGTTTCTCAGTAGGGATACGAGTCATATGATAGTAGATCATGATAGTAGAGGACGTCCATCTGCAACTGACAAAATATGAAAACACTAGTCGAACAGAATAAACGTCAAAGTGCCAGGGAAATGTCTCAGGTAATAGATGTCAGTATTTCAACAATGTCGGACCAAGTCAAAAAAATTGTCAATGTGAAGAAACACCATAAATGGGTTCCACTTGAACTCAGTGAATCTTAAAGAGTTTGACATTTTGAAGTGTGATCGACGCTGCATCTGCTAATTTCGAATGAAAGTGGGGGCTTACATTAATTAATAGTTAAAAAAAATTTCCTTGATAAAAGGATACAAAGAAATTTCAGACGTTGTTGTTTATGTTCTGGTGTGTCCGATGACAATATATCAATCGTAGTAGACAAGTGTCAGTTGTTTAATGAGAAGTATCGAATGCAGAATTATGGTAGCAGCGATGAAACTTCGACGAGGACTTGGTCTATTTGAGAGTGTCATTTGTTAGTTTTGGTATGTTGGTCGGAGTCTGTTGTTTGGCCACGTGGTTTTCTCGGAATCTAACGTTTTCTCGCTCTCAGCTGAAATGTTAATTGACATCTGTCCTGACTATCGAACTCCAATCGGCGACCTTCTTTATGTCTTTGTTTTTTGGCTCACGAAATTATCTGTTCAAATTATCGCAGGTTTCAAATTTCGTTCTTATTTGTAGAAAATAATCTAGATGTTTTAGAACATTCGATTTTTATTACCCTGAGTCAGACACAGCGTCGCCATAAGCAGGCTCAGAATCAAGGTAATAAAAATCGCGCCCGAATTCCTCAAGGGATACATTTTTTGTTGTTGAAATGTTTATATCAGGAAGCGTTATAATTTTCCTTAAGTATATAGACTTTCCAGACATTCTGTATATTTATCAGAAAATAATTCTCATTGAGTTTATTTCTGTTAATTTGGGAAAAGCAATTAAGAACATTAACTTGGACTAATTACTTTGTAATTAAACATAATTATTCATTCGTCCTTGCATTGGATACTGCTGCCATATCTGGTCTGTTGCTCCTAATGTATATCTCTAGATTCTTGACTAAATTCAAAGTAGGGTCCGAAATGGCATCTTAACTTTCTGTCACATTCTCATAGACGTGAGGCGGCACCCCTCACCTTTTCTAAAAATACTTTTATGACAATTTTTCTGATGAGTTTTTCTCTTGAGTGCCATGACTACATAAATTTAAGCATGATACTAGATTGGCAACTAGGTCTCATCGTTTTAATATTGAACTAGCAAGCTGCAACCGTCAGTTCTATTCTAACTGTATCTTTTCTCGCACTTCCTGCCTGTGGAATTCACTTTTGATTTCTTGTTTCTCTGCCACCTACAATCATTAAAAGTTTAGATGCAACGCCAGACGATATCTGCCTTCTGTACACATTTTGTCCTCTCTCCTCAATTCTTCTCACTAGAATCTTTACATTCTCTTTCATTACCTCTTGCGTCTTAGTGGCATTATCGCCTTGTTTGAATAAAAAAATTTTCCTGTTCAACGAAAAATTTCCTGTGATATTCCATTGTACCAAATTTAGATTAAAAAGCACCATATATATATATATATATATATATATATATATATATATATATATATATATATACATACATATATATATATATTACAGCGATCTGGTCGCCTGAAGATCGCGAGAGCGTGAAACTCGAGTAACGAATCAGGCTGTCCTTTGTTATGTGTCGACGTTGTGAAGCATTTTTTGTTCTAAATAATCTGTGTGTTGAGCACTTTAATGGCTCGGTAGGTGTTTGCTTTTGATATTTCATTCATTTTTCTTTTCTTGTTCAGGATTTTTTATTGTCTAAGGTGTTAGGTTGTCTGGCAAGTTGCCTGTCGGTCACACCTACCAACATAGTTGTTTTTTTAGTATATATACATACATACATACATATATATATATATATATATATGTATATACAGTGTAACCCGGATATAAGAGAAACTCGGATATAAGAGAGATTTTATCTGGTCCCAAATTAGAGCCATACTTACCTAAACAAAATAGACCAAACCCGGATATAAGAGAAACCCGGATATAAGATACTTCTTCTCCGGTCCCGACAACTCTCTTATATCTGGGTTACACTATATATATATATATATATATATATATATATATATATATATATATATATGTGCGTGTGTGTGTTGTTTTATTGTTTGTTATTTACTCGATTGCTATTATTTGTTGTTGATTTTTATTATTACTTGTTAATTTATTTATTTAATTTGTTTACTGATTTTTTTATTTAAATTTTTGTTTGTTTCATTTTATTTATTTATTATATTTTTTTCGTATTCGTTTTTAGTTTTTGATTTTTAAGTAACGTAGATCATCTAGACCATCACGCAAGGCACCGTTGAAGGTCGACTTAGATGAGGACGCCAACGAAAAACCACTGGACAGGTATGAATATACCAGAATTGCTGATGGCTGCCGTTGATAGACCGTTGTGGAAGAGATTTAGTGTGGCTTCTGCATTGGGATCTCCCCTCCCCCACAACGATTACAAAAGTTAAGGGGATGATGATGATAAGTAAAAGATGTGTTTTGATCGTTTATTTAGTAATTTGTTCGACTCAATAACCTTTAGAATAATTTGAAAACATAACCGTTACTGCCCACCCAATAACCGTTACGATAATACAATAGATCTTACTAACCATAATGCACCATTGAGTAGCTTATATAAATAATCGAGCCAAAATACAACACACATGGCTTGAAGACTGCGTTTTAAACACGAAGTGTTGACTTCAATGTCCACTTTTATATTTACATACGCTCTATCCTCATATTGAGCAATTTTACCGATAAATATAGCATATCTTAAAACTACATAACTTATCGCATATATATATATATATATATATATATATATATATATATATAGAGAGAGAGAGAGAGAGAGAGAGAAGGAGAGGGGGAGGAGGCAAGGTAGAGTAATGGATAGTAGCTTGGATTGAGGAATCGGAGAGGCGAGTTCGAATTCCAATCGAATCCATTACATTCACTTACGTACTAATACCCTTGGCAAAGGTATGAATCCTCTTCTCCTTCCAGCTATGGGTAAATAGTAGGACAATCTGGGTTCTATAGTCTTGGATGGCAACTGAAATTCAAAACTTGCGGAGGGTCGTTTGGAGTTTCTGCACCAGGCCTCTGTATTCGGCCCTTCAAAAAGTGGATGTTTCTGCACAAAACCTTCACCACTATACTGAAATCTCATGTGCTGGTGTCGGGCTGTCGGTTCCTAGGAACTGATATGTTTGACCCACATACGTCGAATTCGACGGGAGAGTCGAATATATATATATATATATATATATATATATATATATATATATATATATATATATATATATATATATATATATATATATATAACTGCTTCATTTTGATAACACTTCAATGCATTCATAACTTGAAGAAGCAAATTCGGGGGCCTTTGTACAGGGTGAAAACCATTGAAGATCCTCTACAATCTCGCTATCTTATTTGTTTCTTTTTCTTGCTTTCACAATTTACACTTTTTCTTTCTTTCTTTCTCTCTTTCAATTTGCCATCCTCTTTGCGTTAAGAGAAATCCCCTGGCAGATTGGTTGATATATTTCCATTATAGTATGATATTTATTAGGCGCTTGCAAAAGTTTCCAATGCGAAATTGGTTTTCAACTATGCTTTTGACCTATCGTTTAAAAACACGGACGTTGCGAAGTTTGGAACACACATCCAATATTTTCTAAGTTTGTCTTCTTCTGGTGGAAATATACTTTTAATGGTTAGAAAAACTTACACTACCAAATAGGCAGACAGACAATCCAGACGGACTGGGTAAATGCACTTGAAATAAAATGTTGCAGTTGCAGATGTAATTAAGTACACAGAATGATTACAGCGCTAAAAATGGCAAAAAGGAGACTGTAGAAAAACATGGCTTCCTCCAGTGCTAACTTAGAATTGTCATGGTCCAGATATTATAAAAACATCTGTCCACAGTTTGAGGGAACTGAGCAGACACATTTTATTTCGAACGAAATTCACTTCATCTTTTATACTCTGTTATTCTTCACAACGTTGTCGATCTTAGTTTCCTATTTCTTAAAACTCTGCTTAGCTTTGGAAATGCTTCCTTGGCTATCCCAATACACCTTCGGATCTCATTGTCACACTTTCCGTCCTCTGTTAAAACACTTCCAAGATATTTACATTTCCGTACGAATTTTGGTATCTCTGATTTGCAATTCGCACTGATTCCATTAATAAAACCATTATTTCCTAATTGAAGAAGTCATTTTGAATGACGAAACGCGTTACATCGGATTTTTTCGATGTTGTTATTCATTTAGTCACCTTTCGTCTGATATCTTCTTCTTTTATATGCCGTGTCCCTTCAGGACGTAGGCGATCATGACCCTCTACAACTTCGTCTCCTTTTTAGCTCTTAATAAGTTTTGTCTTTTTGTTATTTTTCCAAACACTATTCTGCCATCCATTTGTTCAAGTCCATCAAGTATATCACGCGCTCCTTTCACCTGTTTCTCTTTCCCTGTATCCGTCATGTGAGTATCAGATTTTCCAAGCCCTCCTTCCTCATTACGTATCCAAGAAATTTCAACTGTTTCTTCCTGATGTTAAGTATAAGTTTCCTCTTTGGTTCAATTTTGTCTAAAACTTCATCGTTACTCACATGTTCGGCCAATGGTATCCTTATCATCCTTCTGTAGGACCACATATATGTTGCTTGAAATCTCTTCTTCATCTTTGAAGAGATTGTCCAGCATCCGCTGCCATATAGGAGGACAGATATCACGTAACAGTTCGGTAGTCTTTTCTTTGTTTTTAACTGTTATGGTAATTTACGCACGCACGCACGCACGCACGCACGCACGCACTCTACCAGCTATAAATAGGAGCAGGTACTGCCTTTTGGAAAGGGAAGTTTCCAGGAGTCAGCTCTAACAGTCGAACCGAACGTTTGTATATGTTTGTATTACTGTTTCTGTTAATATATTTGTTTAACTCAATTCCTCTCTTGTGTCTTTATTTTCTGGCCCTAATAAGGCCTCAACACTAATGAAATTTTCCTGTCTCTTAATATTTTGCTTATCTTTTAGAATACACCTTTGCCAAAACGTCTTCAGATCTCAGTGTCGCACTTTCCGTCCTCTGTTGGAACACTTCACAGATATTTAAATTTCTTATTTGATTTTGGTATTTCCGATTTCCAAATCGCGCTGATTCCATCAAGAAAACCATTATTTAGTTATTGAAGAAATCATTTTCAATGACGAAAAGTATTATATCGTATTTTTCGTATTTTCGCTTCATTTTGTCATTCACTTAGTCACTTTTCATCTGATATACATATTTTATATATCGGATTCTCCCAGGAATAGTAATTATAAACACTGACATACACCACAGTACAAATGAACATGTTACCAGCAGAAAATAAAACCCATGATAAAACGAAGCTAACAATTAGACATAATGATATAGAAATATTTAAAAAGCCCACAAAAAATAATTAATTAATTGAAAACAATAAAATATAGACATGCTACAGTAAATTAGATGCACTCAGAGAAATCTATTTTATCGATATTTCTAAATATGGACTAAATTATTAAATGTAAATTTGACAATTATTGATTAATTAAATGTAATACATTTATTAAGTCTATATTATTAATTGCAATTATTATGAGGATAAAGATTTCTTAAACGCCAAGGTTATCCAAGGTAATTTCACTTAATGTATCTCTTGATTAAAACAGTAATTTTCTCTAATTACTGTTTTTTTTTATATTAATCTCCGTATATACCTATTACTACCTAGTTCTATGCATTTTATCAACAAAACTTAATCGGACACAAGGCCACAACTATAGAGCATTTGTAAGAATTGAAACTCAGTACACCAGAGAATTAGTTGAAGATACAATTTTACTAACTATTGACCTGTGTATATATATATATATATATATATATATATATATATATATATATATCTTAATAAATCCCGTTTATTTTAAATATAAAATATAAATCCAATCTATTTTAAATACAATATATGTATATATTTTTTAAATAAAACCCGTAATCCCCGTATTATATATAGACTGCGCCAGTATTGCATTAGCCAGATATTTTTTATTAAAATTTAACGGTCAATCTCTACTCAGCACCGAAGATTGCGTTGTTGCATGAAACTCGTGCTAGCGGTGAGAATAATATATATATATATATATATATATATATATATATATATATATATATATATATATATATATATATATGGCCTGAAGATTGCATTCCTGCATGAAACAGACTGTTGCCGCCCAGTGTTGATCTCAGTGCCAATTATTATATTTACGTACGCTCTATCCCTAATATTAAGCACTTTTACCCATAAATATACCATACCTTAAAAAATCGTACGATTGTTAACAGACAGACAAAAATAAAGAATCATACGATTGTTAAGATACAGATTAAATCAGCAACTATTTTCTTATTGTTAACCGACTGATCAAGACAGACACGTACGATTGTTAACAGATAGACCAAAGCAAAGAATTATCTGGTTGTTAAGAGAAAGATTAAAGCAGTAAGTATTGTCTTATTGTCAACAGACTCTTACGATTGTTAACAGACAGATCAAAACTAAGAACCATGTGATTGTTTAAATACAGTTTTAAAGCAGTAAGTATTGATTAATTGTTAACAAACAGATTAAGACAGACTAGTACGACTATTAACAAGCAGACCAAAGCAAAGATAGATGCGTGATTGTTACAAAACAGATTAAAGCTAGACCCATGTTTGGTTGTTAACAGACAAATGAACACAAGTACTAATTCTGATGACTGAAATGGTGAGAGACACACCGAAAACTTTTGAAATTAAAACTTAGATAATTTTCAACTTTATTCAAGTGCTCCAGAAATGTCAGTCATTTTTGCACTGGGAGTAAGAGATTTTATATCCTTTGCGATAAATCAGAATCGTTAAAATTTCGCTTTAGAAACAACAACAAGCGAATAAAAAAGATCATTTTTGAGGCTTTAATCTTGAATCAAATCGTATTAAATTTTCCATAGTTGAAATAAAGAAGCTTAATATGTCATATTCCATTAGAGAATTGCTTCAAGGAAAACCTTCTAAATTTTCGCAACATTAAGTAATCTTCTACATCTTTTTTTATGTGTCATGTCTCTTCAGAACGTAAGCTATCATGGCTCGCCACAATTTCCTCTCCTTTTGTAGCTCTCAATAAATCTTTATGTTTTTTTATTATCTCTCTATAAACCTTGTTACGCCATACACTTTAGACAAGCCCGCTAGGTAGGTGATGCGAGGTAGTCATATGTGCCGTGAACGTTTCAAATTTTCCAAGCCTTCTTTCCTCATTATATGGCTTAGAAATTTCAACTATCTCTTCCTGGTGTTAAGTATAAATGTCCGTTTTACTGCCATTGTATCTAGAACTTCGTAGTTACTCACATGTTCGGTCCATGGTATTCTCAGCATCCTTCTGTAGAACCACATTTCTGTTAATTGAAGTCTCTTCTTCATCTGTGAGGAGATTGTCCAGCATGCACTGCCATATAAAAAAGGACTGATATTGTATAATAGTTCAGTACTCTTTCCTTTGCTTCTAACGAAATTTTTCTGTTTCTTAATATTTGCTTAGCTTTTGGAAGAAATCTTTCGCCATCCCAATGTCTCCCATAAAAAAAGTCATTAGATTATTAGACAAGTTCTTTGACTTTGTATACCTGTGTGGCATAGCAGCATTGATAGCGGATCGGATTGAGAAATCAGAGAGCCGAGTTCGAATTCCACTCAGATCCATTACATTCACTTACGTGCTAATACTCTTCGGAAAGGTAAGAATACTCTTCTTTTGTCTCCAACTATGGGTAAATAGCATGGCAGACAGTGTTCTATAGCCTTGGATAGCAACTGGTCTACCGCAGAAAGAAATGGTAACCTACTGCGGGAAAAATCTGTCCTGTCAGTCATGTATAGAAAGATACATGATCGCCTAAGCGTGTATCACGCATGGTACATAACTGACTGGTGACTGGTACTTGTCTGTGTTGTTTTTAGCACAATTTAGCCGATGCATTCTTCGGCCTTTTAAAATGTATGGTTCATCGAGTTGTGTTTTTCTTTTATAGTTTTTTTTTCTAGATGAAATGGAATAGTCCATTATTTATCAGGCATTGTCAGGAGACGTTGCAAAGTTCTTTCTTTATTTTTCTCAGTGAAACCAAGAAGCGTCTCTGATATGCCTTTTCCGTCTTTCCACGCAATCAAATTGGAATAGTCCATTATTTATGAGGTAGTGTCAGGAGAGGTTGAACAGTTTTATCTTCTTCTCTGATATGCCTTTTCCTTCTTTCCAAGTGATCAAATCGGAAAAGTCCATTATTTATGACGACAGGGCGTAACGGTTGTGCTAACTAAGTGGGTGGGGACAAGTAAGAAGATGTAAAATGATATCTCTTAGCGAAATGACAACGGAAAAATCCACAGAATGATCAGAGGAAGTAATTTTCGTCAGAAGTTCAAGAATTTCTTCTTCTTTTTTTATTATTAATTGGCTTTTAACGTTTCAATATGTCAACAAAACTGAATATAACTCTTCTTGAAATTCAAGGTTACGTAAAGGAAGTTTCTTGATATTTTTTTTCTGTGGCGCGGTGGTGCTGGGTTGGGTATTGCAGGTTTCAATGGCATTGTCATCATTTTTTTCTTCTTACTCTCCTCGTCTTTGAAATGATTCTTTTATTCAAGTCTGTGTGGGATAATTTGGTACGAGTTCCTCAAGTCGACCATTTCTTCTAATTTGAGCTGAACTGGCTTTTGGAATAGATTCTTTTCATTGAAATAAATAAGTAAAATATCTAAATGCATAATAAATAAATAAAATTAAAAAATAGAGCATTTTAAATTTCATTTTTAAAAGCATTTTAAAATACATAACTAATTACACAAACATTCATACACACACACACACTATATATATATATATATATATATATATATATATATATATAATCATCCACAGACAGACTGTTTCGCTGTATCACAGCTCTTCAGTGTGGCCATACATCCCATTGGTTCAACCGGACCGATCTGGCATCAGTCACAGATGATATCCCTAGGCTATCGTCACACAGCAGAGAGTAAGAAATTTTAACGTTTTCTATACGCCAGTGGCCCAGAGAGCTCAATTCAGTTGAAAAGCAGTGCGTTAATAGCAGTAGGAGCCACAACTGTTTTTAAAATCACCCTTTTTCTCAAGAGAGCTCAACCGTATTTCCCGGGATGATATATATATATATATATATATATATATATATATATATATATCAAGAACAGTTTTGGAGGTAAGATGTATGACAAAATGGGAAAAGTTTTCGTGTAACGTGTTTCGTCCCTTAGGACTTCATCAGACTAAGTTTGTTTACGTTGATGCAACTACGCATGCGCACGAACATGAGACAGTGGGAAATTTAAATTTTGAATTTTGAATTTTATTTATTTATGTGTCTTTTTGGCTATATAATCTAGCCAATTTCATTTGGATTCTTTTTCTTTTTGTTTCTATCATCTTTGTTATCAAATATCTCCAAATATCCCACCATGTGATAATAGAAGATCTGCCAGATTGATGTGTTTGAATGAGTGCGTGTTATTGTGTGTGCGTGGGATGAATGATTGTTTTATACTATTATAGTCCCGCATTGATTTCGGTCAGAGAAATGGTATTTCTGCCACATTTAGTGATTGTCGGGGTTTTTTATTACTAATAATATTTTCTTTAGTTTCTTGTAAATAGATTTGTGATCATATTGGAAATACTCATTGGGGTTAATTTTTAGAATTATTGTTTTATTCCCCTCCCCCCACAGACATTGATTTGTATATATGGGAATTAGTTAGTTATTTCATAGAGACGATGAGGTATTATGGTGTTTGTAGTTTGAAAGGTACGTATGAATGTGTTGTTTTGGTGTAAGGAATATTATTCGTACGATTGGGTCAGTGTTTGCGGCTAGCTAAGTTATAATTAAGACAGAAGAAGACCGTCCTCTCCCCATTCCCCTATTTCGGCCTTGTACCACATTTCTGTTTAAATACAGAATAAATATCATAGAAGATCTGCCAGTGATGGTAGAACGTTGTAGGACACCGGACGCAAAATTACTGTCAATGAACGAGCGATTTGTATTAAAGTACTTTCTAAACACGTTTGTCTCAGTGAATTATTTTCTCTTTTAATTAGAGTAAGATTTTTTATGTCAAACTTTGTATGAGATTTTTTTTTTTTTATTGCTATGGGGTCCACCCCTTTTTTATATAAGTGGACTCTACCAAGTGTACCTGGACTGCAGCCGTTAAATACCCAGAGTTATAGTGATATTCCAAGCGTAGCTTAGATGTGGCACAAGGCCGAAAGTAGGGGGTACACAGTGAGGATCGAACTCACTACTCAATCGTAATTGTTCTAGCGAGACAAGCTTGCTAGTCATTACACCACCTCGAGGTGCCCAAATACCCAGAGTTATAGTCGGTAGTCGGTAGTTGGTAAGTCGGCAGTCGGTAGTCGGATAGTGAGAAGATATACGGAGAGTGAGAGAATATACGAACGGAGATAGTGTGAGGTAACCTCTTGTAGAAGTCAGTTACAAGCACGTAGACTCTAAGGAAGTCCTACTTCGAGAGTGTATACAGTGTAACCCGGATATAAGAGAAACCCGGATATAAGAGAGATTTTATCTAGTCCCAAATTAGAGCCATACTTACCTAAAGAAAATAGACCAAACCCGTATATAAGAGAAACCCGGCTATAAAAGACTTATCTGGTCTCGACAACTCTCTTATATCCGGGTTACACTGTATATCTATCTGTATTTGCTACTAACCACGTTCCTGGACTTACTAACAGTATTACTCTTTGTAGGATTGTGTAAATACATTTTATTTCTTATATTTAATTATTGTGTTTGTCATTCCTTGGAGACCGAATTCATCACGGAATTCTCAACATTTATAAAGGATTAATGAATTTTGTTTTAATCCTACGTGTTTATTATTTCAAACATAATTATAGCGGACACTTCGTATTTGCAGTAGACACCCAAGTTTTGTTTATTAAACAGAGTAAATTATATGTCTATCACCTATCAACCTGCGCTTTTGAGAAATTTCAATTACAAAAATATCCATGATAATAAAGTTTGAAGAAATAAAAATTTTGGTAAAAAATCCATTAATCCTTAAGGAATTGCTTTGTCTACATTTTGGATAAGAAACCAGGCAGATATGAGGCTTTCAAGAAAATAATCTGAGTGATTCTTCAGGGCCTAGTAGTAAGAAATGGTGGTTTCCTCCACATTCTCTTTACTAATATATTTTCAAACGCGCAGTCCGATAGACGTAATGTGGATCAAATGGTGGTTTCCCCTACAAAAGATACTCTTTACTTAGGTTTCTCATATGCACAGCCCGCTAGACGTAATACACTCTTTTTATTTAATAACAATGGTGAATTCTTTTGAGATATAATATATCCTCTATAACAATATCTGAAGTTATATATATATATATATATATGTGTGAAAAAATTTATAGAAAATAGGAAAGAGCTCGTTAGGTAAATAATCCGAAGTTCTTTAGTATTTTTGTTATTATTTTTTAAAAATAGTGCTCGATACAAAAGTAGAGCATAAATATAATTATTTATTTAAAAATATGATTCCAACACGCTACATAAGAGTTCTCATGTTTCAAAACAAGAGCCGCTCTTGTTTTGAAACATGAGAACTTTTATGTAGCGTGTTGGAATCATATTTTTAAATAAATAATTATATATATATATGGGGGGAGAAGTATGATAAAGTGGAAAAAGTTTTATGTGATGTATTTCGTCCTTAGGGACTTCATCGAAAGAAGTTCATGTTTATGTTGATGCAACTATACAAACGAAAGAGAGATGCTGAGAATTTTCAATTTAAAATCATTTTTTGTTAAATATGTACTTTCGGTATATAATCGAATTGATTTCATTTAGATTATTTTTTTCTTTTTGCTTATATTTCTATCACTTTTGTTATTAAATATCCCACATCATAATAATAAAAGATCCGCTCAATTTTTATGTCAAAATTGTGCTCAGTCTCGTTGTGGTGATCAACTAATGCATTTAATGAATCGTTTATTTTTAAATATTCAATGTGTTGCTTTTTAGCATATGCGTGTGTGTTTGTTTTTTTAGGATGTATAGTAATATGCGAAATAAAAGTGAAGACGATGAGAAAAAGTGGAAAATCTATTAACGACGCATTTCGCTGAGAGTGTTTGCTCCATTTGGCTTCCTCAGGTTAGAATGGAAGAATACAGTTTTTTCATTCTAACCCGAGGAAGCCAAAGACAGTAAACACTCTCATCGAATCACGTCGTTAATAAATTTTCCACTTTGTTTCATCATCTTCACACACACACACACACACACACACACACACACACACACACACACACACACACACACACATATATTATTACTTAAACGTTATTTTTTTAGTGGATACCCATATTTGAATAGACGCTACATTTATTTATTAAACAGTATATTTGTATATTTAGGTCTACTGGCCTGAAAATTAGAGAAATCTTAATAAAGTATGCGCTCTCCGACAGGATTCGAACCTATGTTCACCTTGGCAGGAGAGCGCATATCGTTTTTAATAAAATTTCTCGAGTATTCAGGCCGACAGATGAAAATAAATAAATATACTGTTTAATAAATAAACCGAGCGTCTATTCAGATATGGGTAACCACTAAAAAACATAACGTTTAAGTATTAAAATCTGTCGGATTAATTTCATTCTTCGGGAACTTCATCGGACTAAGTTTGAATTTGTCTTGAAGCGACTGCGCGTATGCGCGTACGAAAGAGAGACGTTGTGCGTTTTAAATTTAAAAATGTGTTTTATTTTCATATGTGTGTTTTTTGGTGTGTAATCTGGCCGATTTCATTTAGGGGCTTTTAGGGGCTTTAATCAGGAGTAGATAGGTTCGCTTACCGTCTGGTTCACCATCCTCCATGGTCTTTTAAGTAGAAGTTTATCCCTTGTTTCCTGTTTAAGATTGGGTTTCCGGAAACCTAAAATCTACTTCAGCTCTATACGCCTAACACTGGCCCTTTCCTATACTAATATAACTCCACATGGTAACCCCTACCTTGAGTGGCTCTTGTTCCTTGCATTGGGTGAATATTAGAAAAAATGATTCTTTATACATACATACATACATACATACACACACACACACACACATATATATATATATATATATATATATATATATATGTGCGTGTGTGTGTTTGTGTGTGTGTATTTAGGCAGCAGTCCTTCTTTTATGCACATTTCATTTAATACGGCAGACAAGGTTGTTTGATTTAGTTTTTTATAAAATTTCTCAGGCGATCTAATCATTTTTTTCTTTTCAGATGATAAATTATATAAGAACTGTCCGAATGTTCTTTTATTGTGAGCGCTTTCGGCTATACATTTAGCCATTTTCAAGGATGAAATATCTTAAATGTTAAATAAGAAATAGTTTGTTGCATGTTTGTATTTATATAGTTTTTATATAATTTATCATCTGAAAAGAAAAAAATTATTAGATCGCCTGAGAAATTTTATAAAAAACTAAATCGAAGCACCATGTCTGTCGTATTCAATGAAATGTGCATATACATACATACATACATACATATATATATATATATATATATATATATATATATATATATATATATACACATACACACATATATATGCATATATGTATATATATTTAAGTATATATATACATATATATGTTATACATATATATGTTATATATATATATTTATATATATATATATATATATATATATATATATATATATACACACACACATACACACATATATATGCATATATGTATATATATTTAAGTATATATATATACATATATATGTTATACATATATATGTTATATATATATATATATATATATATATATATATATATATATATATATACACATATATATATGCACGCACGCACACACACACACACATATATATATATATTCTTTTCGGCGATTGAAGGTCCTTTTTGTTTTGCTCTGATTTTCTATGGTGTAATTCCTTTTAATTTTGATTCCAACACTGAGTTCTTATTCAATGCCATAATGTCTGCGATAGAAACACTTGAACATTTACCAAGACGTCCACCTCTGTAACTCTTTAGGATTTGGAAACCATTAAATTCTTTCCATAACTTAAATTTTAAATTCTATTATTAAATTTTTCCTTCATTTTCTCAACTTTTGACAAGAGCTTCGATTTTACTTCTGCCCTTTTCGTTTATTTTAAAAAAAATCTTTTTATTTTTTTAAAAAAAAGCAAGTTTTCCTTTCCTCAATCTTTTGCCGATCTCCTTTTGTAGAGTATTGTTCTATGATTCCAGACTCTTCGTCTGGATTTGTTGGTGTTGTTTAGTTTCTGATGTTTCCTTTGCAAATAAGAAGATATTTCAAGCAGCAAAATTAAATTCATTCATGCTAGGCAAGTGAATAAAATGTTGATAAAAACCGACTTTATTCTGATTATTGGATAAAAGAAAAACAAACCGGCAAATTTTATAAAAAATACCGACATAAAACGGTGTATCAAAAGGACATTTTGTCTCTTGATACCCTCTATTAATATACACTCTCTCAGCAATTTGTATTCTTTTAAAAAACAATTTTTTCAGACCATGGACATTGCGTTCAAGCACGAAACAGACTGTTGTCACTCGGTGTTGACCTCAGCCTACACTTTTATATTTACACGCGTTCTATCCCTGATATTGAGCACTTTTACCCATAATTATAGCATACCTTAAAAGACACACACACACACACACATATAGAGAGAGAGTGGGAGAGAATGGATTTTTTATTAATCCGAGAAATTTTGATTACGCTAAATGTTATTTTTAGTGGATACTCGTATTTGAGTAGGTGCTGCGTTTATTTATGACACGAAAAATTTCGCTTGACAACGCAAAATTTCGCCTCACCTGACGACTGCTCTTCGTGGCCAAGTCGGTAAGGCGTACCGGTCTAAATGGTAGGTCCCTCTGCCCTGAGATACGCTGGGCAATTTTCTCTTTAATAAGATTTCTCGAACATTCAGGCCGGTAGACGAAAATAAATAAATATACTGTTTAATAAATAAACGGAGCGCCTACTCAAATTCGATTTTCCACTAAAAATGGCGTTTAAAGAAAAATCGCCGAAGATTGTGTGTTTAAAAACAGTAATTTGGATTTTGCTAACCAGACCTTTCTCTGTAGCTGAATTGTGTAGCACGTTAGGCCGATTTCTGCCGGAGATCACATAATTTCTACGAAATTTCTCGAACATTCAGGCCAATAAATGTAATTAATATTGTTTAATTAAAATCAGAGAATTTACTATATAAGTTGTAGCTATAAAAATAACGAACACACACACGCACACACACACACACGCACACACACACACATATATATATATATTATATATATAACCATAACATTGTGACGACTTTGGGAAAGAGCGTTCTGTTTGAGGTCTGGAAAACAGTTGATTGCGTCGTTTGATGTAAGATCACCACAACATCACATATCCCCGACTAAAATACAACATATCTACAACGCTCCAAGAACGTTACGTGTTAGCTGGGAAACACCATAAAAATACCAGACAATTCGTATCCGGACAGCCTATAAAATTAACGTTTCATTTCATGGGAAAAGTGGTAATGTACCCATCAACTGGAAAAAAGCGACCCAAATGAATGAAGATTGCTTATGAAGCTCGTAATTGACTTGAATATTTTCGATAAAAGTCATGTTGCTTTGTTCTCTCGCTTCTCTTACAAGGAAACTAAATACCTCCATCAAAAAGGATTTTAAATTATTTTCCCCTTAACCAAATCGTGACCAAACTAAAGTTCACATCATCCTATTAATGTTTCTAAAATCTTTCTCATACAAAGACCGATCCCCAAATTGGAAAGCCTAATTTCAGATGAGCTCGTTCTGCAACTATCAGCTGTGCTGAGATATGTAGTATTTTGGTTTAAGCTTTGATAGCTATAACGTGACAAAAGGCAAACGTCAAGGTAACGAAATAATTTTTGTCATCATCCTTGCTTACTAATGCCGGATTTATATCTACGCTGAGCAGGCTGAAGTCTAGCGCCTCAAAATCTTGGGGTCCTCCAGGCAAGATGTATGTTTTTTGATACTGTCATAGACCTTTCTTACACATGCTGTCCTGACGCATTGTAGACTCTAAATAACCCTTTAGTAATTTTAAACACCCGCCATCAAACCTCGGCTTTACTGTAATTGTTTCATTTAACATTCTTCTGCTTTCCACTACTCATGAGTCGCCTCACAAATGGAATAGCCTAGGGTCTACCTTCATTTAAATTCGTCTCTGTCGTGTACCCTTCATTAAACTCGATCTCATGTCACATTTTTTTCCTCCTGGGGATAAGAATCAATTTCTGCTACCCCCAGTTTTCGGGTAAGTTGAATAGATTATCAATCTGTCCAACTATCACTTAACTTGCATTTCAAAATCAATGTTTTTTTCGTTTTTTTTTTTTTTTTTTAAAAAAGACGTGCAGTTGGTTGATTTTGTCAACGTTCGTTGGGTTATTAGGTGCTGAATTTTGTATGGCACGAACGCGCGGCTCAGGAGTAATACTCAACCAGGTTCATTATGAAGAAGCGCCAAGTTTTTAATGATATTATTTCCGATTGTATGTAGTAGTTCTGAGGGATCAGTTTATTACGCGACAATAAAGCAAAAACAATAAAAACGGATCCCCCAATTTATGTTTAATAGATTCTGATATTAATCATAGATTATACTTTTTGTTAAAAATAACAGCGAATATTTTTAAATAAATTCACCCAAAGTAAGTTGATAATGCCACAAAGACACAAGGGCTGCTGGTAGAGTAAGAAAATGAGAAGACGTTAGATGGAACCAGAGACCCAATCCTAAACAAGAAACAAGGGATAAACCTCTACTCCTGTTCAAAAGACCTGTGTGAACCGGACGAAATATGATATTGATATTTAGTTGCTGTTATTGTTAGAATGTTTACAGAGTAGATAATTGTTGGGATTTCAAAGAGAGGGCAAGAAATGTTTTACTTGTTTATTTATATTTATAAAAGAAAAACAAACAAAAAACGAAACTGGCAGTAACGTACTTAACGTACATGTATAAATGGATGCCAGAACAGGGAGTTAAAAGGATACTAAAAAGACATTGCTAAGAGCTACAAAATATACGAAGCTGTAGAGGGCCATAAACCCCAACGTCCTGATGAGACAAGGGAAACAGTAACGTACCTAATGAGCTTGTGCAAATGGGTGTTAGAACAGGGGGTGAAGGGACAGTACAAAGACATCGCTAAGAGCTACAAAATATAGGAAGTTGTGGAGAGCCATGAACACCAACGTCTTGAAGAGACAAGGGAAACAGTGAGCAACGTACTTAACGAGCTTGTATAACCGGATGCTAGAATTGGGAGATGAAAGCATAATATAAAAAAATATGGCTATGTGCTACAAAATATAGGAAGTTGTGGAGAGACATAGACCTCCACGTTCTGAAGGAACAAGAGAAACAATGAGTAACATACCTAACGTGCTTGTGTAAATGGATGCCAGAACAGGGGGGGTGAAAGAATAGCAAAAGGGAGGTGAAGGTACAGTATAAAGACATTGCAGATACAAAATATAAGATGCTGTGGAGAGCCATGAACCCCGACATCCTGTAGTGACAAGGGAAACAGTGAGAAACGTACCTAACGGGCTTGTGTAAATGGATGCTAGAAAAGGGAAGTGAAGTTATAGCAAAAGGACATTACTAAGAGCTAAAAATATAGGAAGATGTGGAGAGCCATAATCCCGGACGTCCTGAAGGGAAACAGTGAGTAAATTAACTAGCGTGCTTGTGTAAATGGATGCTAGAACTGGGAGATGAAAGGATAATAAAAAAAAACATGGCTATGATCTACAAATATAGGAAGTTATAGAGAGCCATGGACCTCGCCGTTCTCAAGGAGAAGGGGTGAGCAATATACCTAATGAGCTTGTGTAAATGGGTACTAGAACAGGGAGGTGAAGGGACAGTACAAAAACATTACTAACAGGTACAAAATATAAGAAATTGTGGAGAGCCATGAACCCCGACGTCCGGAAGAGACAAGGGAAACATTGAGTAACGTACCTAACGAGATTGTGTAAAATAAATGGATGCCAGAACAAGGAGGTGAAAAGCGGGTAAAAAAAACATGGCTAAGAGCTATAAATTATAGGAAGTAGTGGAGAGTCATTGACCCCACGTTCTGAAGGGATGAGAGAAACAGGGAGTAACTAACCTCACCTCGCACAAATGGGTGGCAGAAGAGGTTGTTGAAGGCATAGTAAAGGGATAAACATTGCTAAGAGTTACAAACGATAGGAAATTGTGGAGAGCTATGATCGATCATCTATGGGGACAAGGGGCACGGTACATAGTAGAAGAAAACAGATATTCTATTTTGTTATTCATAGTTATTAGGTACATTACAGCCTGTTTCCCTTGTCTCGTCAGGACGTTAGGGTTCATGGCTCTCCACAACTTCCTATACTTTGTATGTCTCAGCCATGTTTTTATTGCCCTTTCACCTCCCTGTTCTGACATCCATTTACACCAGCTCGTTAAGTACATTACTCATTGTTTCCTTTGTACCTTGAGAACGTGGGGGGTCCATGGCCCTCCACAACTTCCTATATTTTGCAGTTCTTAGTAATGTCTTTTTACTATAATTTCACCTTCCTGTTGTAGCATCCATTTGCACAAACTAGTTAAGTACGGTATTCATTGTGTCTCTTGTCATTGTCCGTTCAGAACTTGGGGAATCATGGCCCTCCACAACTTCCTATATTTTGTAGCTTTTAGCAATGTCTTTTTACTATACTTTCACCTCCCTGTTCTCGCATCCAGATTGTTAGATCTGTTACTCATTGTTTCCCTTGTCCTTTCAAAACATGGGATCTATTGCCCTCCACAACTTCCTATACTTTGTAGCTAACCATATTTTTTTTTATTATCCTTTCATTTTTCTGTTCTAGTATCCATTTATACCAGCGCATTAGATACGTTACTCATTGTTTCCCTTTAGAACGTGGGGTGTTCATGGCCCTCCACAGCTTCCTATATTTTGTAGCTTTTAGCAATGTTTTTTTTTTTATTACCCTTTCACCTCCCTGTTCTGGTATCTATTTACACAAGCCCGTTATCACTGTTTCCCTTGTCCCTTCAGAACGTGCGGTTCCATGTCTCTCCACAACTTCCTATATTTTAGCAATGTTATATTGGCTTGTTAACATAAACAGCGATTGCTTAAGAAGCAGACGATAGATAGCCGCCATCTTGGATTTTATTACTTTTACTGACAATTTGCAGCATGTCCGTTCCAGCGGAGCTCTCGCTAATAAATTAAAACTAAAAAGCATCATGTTGAAATTTTACCAGGACATTTTGTCATACCGAGGACCTGTTAAAAAATTGAATTTGAAACTTCAGGTACCGTACGTAACAAATTACATTTCTTTAAATTTTTTACATGTATTATTAAATGAATACAAACTTTTTCGTACCTAAAGGAAGACATAGTTTTAAATTTTCGTTCTACGGCTTCATTTTAATTTGTATTTCTTTATTTTCTTTTTACTTTCGTTTTTTTCCTTCTTCTTCAGTCTATGACAAGGTGAAAATAAAAAACAGAGGAATGAAAGTGTAAACTCTCACGAAAACATTGCATTTTAAAACTATGATAATGATTTAATTTAAAGATCTGCACTGTCTTTCGACTGCAGTTTTACCGAAATTTATTCGAATGCTATTTATTATATATAACTAATATTCTGTTCAGCCGAGAAAAGCGCCTTGATGAAAACGTGCTCGTTGTCTGCGAGGAAAAATAGATGAAAGAATTCGATTATTGCCCAAAGATAATGCAACACCTTCATGTGCTTCCTGCCATCAACAATAAGCCTAATTAAACTTGGGAGGCAAACACGAAATTCTGCAGCCTAGCCAGGTATTAATTATTATAGGTACCTCTACGAGATCGCTAAAAATTCAACATGCCGTGATGAAAACATGCTCCAAGCGTAATGAAAACATAGTTTTATCATCAAATTCGCTATGTTGTTATTAAGAGGAAGGATCAAAATGTTTTTTGATTATTTAATTAATTTTTTTTACTCCTTTTTAGAACATTCGAAATTTTAATTAAAAAACTTGTTATCCCTGCGTCAGCGATTGTAGTAACTTTTTTTAGCAAAATTTTCGCCTCTTTTTTTTTGCGGTGGCAGACACATTAATTTGGAAATTCTTGCAAAAAATCAAGTAATTGTCGGATTTTAATGAAATTTTCAGGACTTATTCACAAATGAATGAA
Source organism: Acanthosepion lycidas (assembly GCA_963932145.1). NCBI lineage: Eukaryota > Metazoa > Mollusca > Cephalopoda > Sepiida > Sepiidae > Acanthosepion > Acanthosepion lycidas. The sequence continues at coordinate 64,831,889 of OZ010599.1, read as the reverse complement.
ATTATTTTTGAATTTTTTTTTTATTAGAAAATCCTGGTAAAAATATTTTTTATTCTACAGGTTTTTCTCCACTTACTTAATTTTAAGAAAGCTTGACGAATTCATCGACATAATTTTTAATGGCTTCATCAGTTAAAAGCAGAATTCTTTGAAGAAGTTTTTTTTTTTTTTTTTGCAAAATCGAACTCCGTTTTATCGAAAATCTGTTCTGAATCGTAAAATAAAAACGCAATAAAAATAAGACATTATTTAATTAGAGAAGCTTTTAATTGCTTTTATGTCTGTAGAAAAAACTTTTCGATAAAAATTGAAGTACAAGATTTGTTTTATTTTTTTTACAATAAAATTGAAAAATGTATAAAATTTTGAATCTTTTAAAGCTCAATTTCGATGAGATAATTCTCGGGGAATATTGTTAAGTAAAAAAAAAAAATATGTCTTACAAAGTTAAAAAAAAAAAAATTGACCCAAATTTAGAACGTGTTAGAAAGAAGGAAAAAAAAATTAAATTTAAAAATACTTTGTTCTTTCGTCTTAATAATAACATAAACATTTTAATGATGAAACTTTGTTTTTATTAAGTTTCGGACCTTTTATCATTATGCTATGCTGATTTTTAGCGAATCATTGGAGTTACCTAAGTAAAATTATATTTACTAATCATATATTTTAATTTAAAATTTTTAAAGCTTATTACAATCTGAAGACCCCGAATATTTTAAAAAGAATTTCGAATTGTTTTTGTATATACATATAGATGCAGAATTTCTGAAGTATGGATGTAAAAACCGACAAATCTATTCTTAAAAGGCCACGTGTTTTAAACGCTGTCACTATTTACGGAAAAACAAAAACAAAACCCTAATAAAAATTATCGTCTGCTTGGCCATACTTAACTATGAACACGTTCGGTGGTAAATCCGTCGTTAATAAATTGATTAACACATAAAAAAAAAACAAAACAAAACAAAAAACAAGAACACGTACTTAGGAAATGCCTGTATACAACATTTTATGCTATAAGTAATATTTGTTTCAAATCAGATTAACTTAACTTTAAATTTGCTAATTTTCCTCAAATAATGTTTCAGAAATATATATTACATTTATGCAGGATTTTTAAAACGGAAAATTTAGTTTTGTTTACAAATGGTATCTTGGCTTCAGTCACATTCCCATCATGGTAACGTGGTATCCCTCTGCCTTTTTTTATAAATATTTTCACAGCAGCTCTTTTAATGAACTCTCCTCTGTGGTAACTCGACAGCATGAATTCAAGTGTGCTACTAGATAGACAATTAAGTCTCTTCGTTTTACTAGTGAATTAGCTAGTGGAGTTCGTTGCATTGGAAAAAGGTATAAATCCACCTCTTCTCCCCAGCAATGGGTTAAATAGTAAGACGTATATCTGGAAAAAAGAATTGCAACATAAAAAATATGTTAATGCAGTATTTACTCACCAAAGAAAGAAATAAAGAAAAATTATTTTTTCAATCTATGTCTCGACTTTAAATAATCCACAAAGGATTGATAATCCGTGAAAAATAAAAAATAAAGACACAAACAAATAAATCAATAAGTTATCTCTGAATTTCTGGGAATTTGGTGATATCGTAATTGTAAGTTTAATCCCTGCGTCGGGTAGTGTATAGGGCGAGCAATAACTGAACAAGGAAGCACTAGACCAGATATCCTTACATATTCCAGTGGAACGAAAACATTCTACCCCCGGATCAAAGGCCGCAGGGCCCAATGGCTGAAACGTTGTGAAAAGAACAACAAAGATGAGGATAATAATGCAAATAAATCAATCAGTGTTAAGATAGCAATTTAAATATAGTTTCTCGTCCACTGTATAATTCCCCGTTCCTTTCCGATATGCATATATCGGGACGAAATTAGGGAAACTGGACACGTCTCCGCCCAAACAATAGCCTTTCTCATCACCATTGATAATAACATTCTGCTTCCCGTTCATTCAGTGTCAGCCTCAACCACCCAGCATCACCATCGTCTCCGCCTTCTCCTCCGCTGCCATCATCGCATGCATTGTTGTCAGAATCCGGTCATGAGTGTCAGCGTTTTATGAGATTTACAACACGATCGACAAGACAATAACTAGAATTGCAAAAAGAATAATACCGTAATCAAGAACTTCTCGACAGATTAAATGTTGTTTCGCTTTCCTTAACGATTCTTCCTACTATTTTGAAAGTGTCTCTCAATCGTGTCTTTCCTCTCCTGAGCAATTATTATCAATCCCGCTCCACTTAATTCCAAAATGGCTCTAGGACTTCGCAATGTGTCGTTTCTTTCTCCGTGTCCAGAAGGAGTTTGTTCGCTAATTTCTTTTGTTTCTTTTTCTCCTCCTCCTTTTTGTTCCTAGAGAGTTTTTTCGTTTTTTTTTTGTTTTTTTTTAAATTATTCCGTTTCGTTAAGCCTAAACAAGAATTATCTTTCTTCGTCATCTTCCCTTTTTCTTCTCTTTCTTTGTACCTCATCCTTTTCCGTTTCTTTTTTACCCCCACCTTTCTTCTTTTTTTCTTTCTCATCTTTTCTACGCCCTCCTTTTTTCTTCTCGTTCTTCATTCTCTCTTTTTCTTTTCTTTTTACTCCTCTGTTTTCGTCTGCATTTGTACTTTCTTTCTTCTTCTCTTTCTCCGCCCTGTTCCCTTTTTCTTCTTTTTCTTTGTCACCCTCTTTTTCTTCTCTTTTTTCTTCTCCATTCTTCTTCTCTTTTTTCATTCTCGTTTCTTCTTCTCTTTTTCGTTCTCACCGTTTCTTCATCCTCCTCTTTATCCTCTCTTTCTTCGTCCGCTTCCATTTTTATTCTCTTTCTTTGTCACACTCCTTTTCTTTTTTCATTCTGTTTTCTCTTCTACATTCTCATTTTTTCTTCACCCTCCTCTTTTTCCTCTCTTTCTTTGTCACCCTTATTTTCTTCTCTTTTTTCATTCTCCTCCTTTCTTCTACTCTTTTATGTTCTCAGCTTTACTTCACCCTCCTCTTTTTCTTCGTCCTCGTTCTTCATTATCCATTTTTCTTCTCTTTCTTTGTGTATTTTCTTTTTCCTTTTCTTATTCCCTGCACTATTTTTATCATTTTTTATTCCTCTTTCTTTTCCTCCATTTTTATTCTCTTTCTTCATCACCTCTTTTTTTTTCTTATTCTTCGCCCTCCCTTTTCCTTTCTTTTCTTTCTTATTCCCTCTCTTCTCCCACTTTCTTCATAGCGCCTTCTTGATTTCACGTTTTCCACTGGCATGAAATGGAACGATTATATTGAATCAATTGCTAGGTCTGCTGCTAGGAAAGTTGGTTCACTGTATCGTACCAGGCGTTTTTTCTCTTTTTGTTTTCATCTAGCGCATTTATAAATCTACCATTCGTCAATGCATTGAGTAATGTTGCCATATCTGGTTTGGTACATCTGTTATATATCTTCAAGATTCTCGTCAAAATCCAGAAAGTAGTCTCTAAATATATTAAAAAAAAACACTTGTAATGAATATTGTTCATGAATTTGTACATTACTGGTGTTATTGTCATATAATACATGGGCAACGCCGGGTAGACCTGTTAATCCCAAATAAAGAAAATGCATTCACCGTATATATATATATATATATATATATATATATATATATATATATATATATATATATATAGTTTATGAAAAGCTAGGTAATCCGTATGGGTAAACCTAAGGAGGATAAAATCCAGAGAGCTCAATGTAAATCCAGAGCAAATAATTTAAATAAAAACAGACCACTTTAAGGTTCCATGTAATAAATTATTTCACCACAGCCCTTTTAAAGGACTGCGGATCATCAGACTTTACTTCCAAACAAAAAATGAAAAGAAAATTTACGCATTTTTGACGGGCCGTATTAAACATATGTAAATTAACGAAGTGAGGAAGTGAGCGGGGAGAGAGAAGACATGAGTGAGTTAGCAGATATTGACACGTTTAAACGGTTAACTTAATGGAAGTTATATATTGATATCGAAGGGGGAGAGAAGAAAAAAACCCATAGAGAGAAAAAGAGAGAAGGAAGTTATGAGAGGTCTCACTAATTTTCTTTGAAAATGAAAATCATGAAACTCTTTCTATACCGTTTTAACAGAAATGGAATATCTATTTCTTCTGCAGAATCCGACCCAGCCTTTTGCATTTTTAAATAATAATAAAAGAAAAATAATAGTGTTAACTGAACAGATCTCTCATTTCCACTTTATTTTCTTTTAAAAAAATAAATTTATTTTGTCTGTCTTATTCTATCAAACTTAATAGAAGTTTAGGATGTCTGTTCATTCTTTCGCTTGCAACTCACACTTGAAATAAATACTCGCTTTGGATCAAAATTTACATTTCGCAAACATAGGCGTTTACAATTTGTCCGTAAATAAACATTTCAAAAAAAATAAACAAAATCCGTCAAGCATCTATTTTGATAGATGTATTTTTGAATCTATTTCTAACATTGAGCATTATTTATTCATTAATTTTCAGTTCTTTATTTTCCATTGTTTTTTTTTTTATATTCTTGTTGATTTCTCTTTTATTTGCAAGTATTTCAGATGGAAAAACAAAAAAAAACAAAAACATACGATATCAATTTTTTTCTCGTTTTTTTTTTCTCCTTCCCAATTTAAAAAAAATTCTATGCATTCGCACTTCGAATCAAACTTCCGATTCTGATTGGATGCTCCTGCTATATATTTAGAGATTCGTGATAAAATCAAAAGAAGAATCTGCAGTGGTGTTGGTCCTAACCTGGCATCTCGGTTTCAGCCACTTTCTCACCGCCATAATGTAACTTTCCTGTGCTTTTTTCTATAAATACGTTCATAGTAATTGTTCTGATGAACTTTCCTATTACAATTGGCTTTCTTTTTTTCTGTTCACACTTTCTTTTAGTTTATTTCCTCCTCTCTTCCCCCGTTAGGTGACAGAGATTTCAGTTCTCTTGTAGATGCGGGGCGTTTTTCGCTTTTCGAGTTTGTATTTTGTATTTGTTTTTGTGTTTGGATGAGTGTGTGTTTGAGTAGTTGATCGAGTGATTGTTCTTAATTACCAAGTCCCACATTAATTTCGTCCAGTTAACTATTTTCCTGCTACAATTAAGGATTATTATTATTATTATTATTATTACTAACACTAAACACTTATTTAGTTTCTTGTATTTACATTGTATTCATTGTAAATTTTCATTGGGGTTTCATTTTTAAAAGTGTTTATTTTTATTTCCCAACGCCGACGGACAAATTCTACATATAGGAACTGGTTGGGACTGCATAGACTTTGAGGTATTAAGGTCGCTGTAGTAAGAATGGTAAGTAAAAATGTGTTGTTTTGGTGTAAGGAATACTGTGGTATGTTTGGGTCAGTAATTGTGGCAAGCTAAGTTTAAGATAAAACACATTGCAGACCAGCCTTCCCCTATCGCCCCCTTTGGCCTTGTGCCACATTTTTGTATTTTCAAAATAAATATTTTTTTCCTGTATGGTTAGGACTTCATAGAAACTCTGAGGTATTATGGTGGCTGTAGTAAGTAAAAATGTGTTATTTTGGTGTAAGGAATACTGTGGTATGTTTGGGTCAGTAATTGTGGCTAGTTAAGTTTAATTATAAGGCAGAAGACGACCAGCTTTTCCCCATCCTCCTTATTGCCTTGTGCCACTTTTTTTCTATTTCACAAAATACATATAAATTTCCTGTATGGTACCTAGAGTTAATGAATTTATGCGCAGTACTAGGTTTGCGGCAAGGTGTCATCATTTTACGATTGAAATAGCTAGGTGTAACCGTACGTTCTATGCTAATAGTTTCTTCTATTGCACTTTCGCTTGTGGAACTTTCTTCCAGTTTCTTGTTTCCCAACCAACTTTGCTCTTCAAAGTTGAATGCTATGCCAATCATTATCATCTGTCTTCTTAATTCCTGTTCTTTTATTGTTCTCTCTCCGTAATGTTTTTTCTCATATTCTTTCATACTCAGTACCACCACCTTGCGTCTTAGTGGCTTTATCGCCTTGCTTGGGGTGAAATGATTAAAAACAATTTCCAAAGAATTATTTGTCGGTATGATTCATTCTGAAAAAAAAAAAAAAAAGGTTTTTGTAGATTTTGCTGCATTTTTTATTATTCATTCGATTTTTTTTCTACTTACATTCTAGTCGAGTTTCGAAAAGGTGAGAGCAACCACTCTCAAATTTTATAGGATTTGTCCTCGTTTTATTTATCTTGAGATACGTTTTATTAGTGTGGCTTTTCTTACTGGCCTTTTCGAAATCTAATAACATTGCACTTTAAATTTTTCTGTAATTGATATTGACGCCTTCCTCCTTGCAATAGTCAAGGACTGGGCTCTTTTTAGTGCATCAAAATCGAATAAATATTATTCGATGTTCGACCTTGAAGTACACTTTGCATTATACACAAGGAGACGAACACGTGCACACACACACACACACACACACACACACACACACACATACACATATATTCTATTCGGTCGAGCTATCTCGAACATTCATGAGTCAATCACGGTCTTGCATCAAGTTTGGAAGGTTATTAGGGTGGCATTCAATGTCATAACATAGCTTGTCAATATAGGTTGTTTCTGGTCGAACAGCCCATCTTGTTCCATGGCTAAGTGTCCAGAAAAGTAGATCACTCTCGAGTTCTTGTTTTGAACCCCAGCAGTGTCCTGCAAAGCGCATTCTATGTTCGCGTAGGATTGTAGAAATATCAGGGATGTGTCCATAGAGTTGGATGTTGTTTCCAAGAGATGTTAAGTATAGCTCTCAGCATCCAAGTGTAGGTTTCATCAAGCTTAGTTATGGTCCATCAGTGTGACCATACATTAACATCGCCTCTACAGTGGCCAGAAATAATCTCCATTTGAAGTTGTCAGATAGATCAGATTTTCAGCTTACATCCATTTTATTCAAAGCAGTCCAGGTTTTAGCTATGCGAATTTTCACATCCTTTTCAGTAGAATTTATTTCGCTTCCTAGGTATGTAAAAGATTCAACAGATTTTATTGATTCGCCTGAGACAGTACGTAGTGAAGCTTCAACCAGCAAGGTTTAATATATATATATATATATATATATATATATATATATATATATATATATATATTAAAGGTACTTGTTTACCACCTTCATGCAAGGAAAACTTTCATACAGTCATCAGGCAATCAGGAGAGATAGGACCTTTCATATCTATATATTGCTCAGTTAATCTTTTTTTCTGTTTTTTGTACTCTATCGGTAACCTTACCATATTTGTTTTATATATATATATATATATATATATAATAAAATAATAATGCTAGCACTATCGATATACGTAAAATGATATAATTTAACGTCTATCAAGGTGAACTTTCAAAGTAAAAGTTCTGACGAGTGATGAGCGAAATTACGAAACTCAGAGTTGGCCTCGATAAGTAATGAACTTTATTATTTCTTATTCTGTAATATATATATATATATATATATATATATATATATATATATATATATATATATATATATATATATATATATTTATTAATCGAAATTCACCCCAAGCAAGGTAGTAAAGCCACTAAGGCACAAGGGGTTACTGGGAGTGGAGGAATTAGTTAACAAAACATTATTAAGGAACAATGAAAATAGAAGTGTAATCAAGAGGACAGAAGATTACGATTGACATTACATTTTTGAAGATCAGAGCTGGCTGGAAAGCATGGAGCCGGAAGAATTTCTACAAGCGAGAAAGGCGAAAAAAGAAACTGTTAGTATAGAACTTACGGTTACATCTAGCTAATTAAACTGTAAATTAACGAGGCCTCGTTTCCACTCTAGTACTGCACGGAAATTCATAAAGTCTAGGTACCACAACGAAGAGCTAATCTTAACAATTATCATAAGAGCACAGGGAGGCATCTTTACGGCGGTAGGAAAGTGACTGAAGCCAAGATGCCAGGTTAGGACCAATAATATTGCTGATTCTTTGGATTTTATCACGAATGTCTAAATATATAGCAGGATCACCGTGCGATATGTGGCATCAATATTCTAAGCATGGACGAATGGTAGACTAATAGATAGGTAAGATAGATTCTGGAGAGAAAAAATGACGCAGTGAACCAAATTTCTCAGCAGCTGACCTAGCAATAGATTCAATATAGTCTTTCCACTTCATTTCAGCCGAAATTGTTAGTCCGAAATAGTGCAATGAGTCAATCTTCTGGAGGTCAGCATCAGCCTGAAAAGCATACCACGGGTTGACCCAAGCGTTGTGAGTGAAATTGAGTAGACAGAACACTTGGGGCCGTCGATAGCTGTCCTAGCTCGAAGTCATAAGTCATAAGTCATTGTGACCGAGGGTTTAAGTGCGCTGGTGTTGTTCATATTGTTGATCATTGTAGATAACACGCCCTCTCCCAGAAACTGTAACTAATGTCTGATCAGCATATTTGCAGTATAAACCACAGGTTGGTACTGTGGGTGTTGAACAAACAAAAATGTACCTGAACGAGTCTGAAATAGGGATTGGCTAGCTGCCCTAGTAGACGGGTATCCTCGAATACGAGTGGCCAGGTAATATATATATATATATATATATATATATATATATATAATGATAATAATAATAAAGATAAATTTTGTCCCTCACCGTTTGGTTCAACTTTTTATAGCTGAGCAATCTTTTTTAGCAATCATAAAACTGTTTTTATTCTGAACCCCTGCATAATAATGAAACCAATGAACTTCGACTATTCCACAGAAAGCAAAATTTAACGGCTTGACGATCACCACGAGTCGTGCCAAACATTGGAGGAATAAAATGTATATTTATTATTTGTATTATTTTGGCACCAACCTAATAGTATAAATCTTAGCTCTGCTATTTTTCAATGAGCACTCTTTTATTACAACCAGTACTGAGGGGTAATATTTTTTTTTCTCCGAATCAACATTTTCTGATTTTATTAAGTGTTAGAATCTAGACAAGTTCACCTACTACACAGAATCCTACCAAAAGATCTGTTTTTAATGTAATTTTATCTGAGGAGGTATTTTGCTTTAGTTTGGAGACTACCCCCAAGTTGCAGACATTGGTCGGGAAGGCGGAGTTGAGCGAAACGTAGATTAGTGAATAAGGAAGTCATGTCTTTCACCTCAACACCTCTTTCTGTCTCCATCTTTCTATTCCTCTCTCTGTTTCTTTCTTTCTATCTATGTTCTTTGACTTTCTCTCGCATTTTTTCTTTTTCTTTCTCTCTCACTCTTGTTTTTCTCACATTCCTTTTCTCCCTCTTTTCGCTTAAACACTTCTCACTTTTCCGTTTCTTTCTTTCGGTCTTCTCTTACTCTCTTTGTTTCGCTCTTTCTTCCACTTTATCTCCCTTTGTTCATTCCTTACACTCTCTTTTTTTCCGCTTTCTCTTTCTGTTTATCTCTCTCTCACCGTTTCCCTCTCTCTCTTTCTTATTTCCTCTTTCATTCTCTCCCCGTTCCTTTCTCTCTACCGCTTTGCATTTTTTAAATCTTGGTATTTTAGATTTTTAATCTGTCATTGATTTCCTTAAGTCGTGAGGGACTTTTATCTGAAGGCAATTATCAATCCAGAAAAATCGTTTACAGCTGTGTCAACTGAGTGCAAAGGCTTGTTAACCACACACGCTGTTGATAATCAGTTCGATTCCAGTTATATTTCATCGTATGTTACTTGCTTGTCAAAGTTTAGTTTTGAAGAATTGAGTATATCGGATTTTATAAGTATGCAAATTCATTAATTATTTTCTTTCTTATATTAAGGTATTAATAATATATTTTTTTAAATTATATTTTAATTCTCGTTTTTATTAAATATATTAATACTAACATAATAATAATAATAATAAAAAAAAAATTTGAAAAATTTTCGAAGTATAAAGAGCTGGTAATCGAAATAGAAAAAATGTGGAACTTGAAAAAAAAAGAAAAAGAAAAACAAGGATAGTACCTGTCATAGTAGGTGCGCTTAGAATGATAAAAAAAGGAACATAATAACACATTGAAAAAAAATCCCTGGAAATCCCAGCTTAAAAGAAATACAAAAAATTGTCTTGTTAAGTACAGCCCACACACTAAGAACTTTAACGCTAGTGATGTTATGGGAGTTAGAAAAACAAATCCTGAAATGTAGCCATAACAACGCACCACTACCTGCCTTAGGTCTTCTCGCAGATTTGGTAGGTAGTGTGACCATAACAGAAATCGGAATATAATGATGATAATATAATAATAAAAAAAACGGGTTTATTTACGCACTGATCGGCACTAAGGTCAAAGTGTAATATCAGTTTCTGTCCCTCAGTCGTGTTACTGAAGAAATTCTCCCAGAGGGAAAGAAACAAAACTTGTCCGTATATCATTCTGTTATATACATATAGAGAGAGAGACAGAGAGAGGTGTTCTTGGTCTTCACAATGCGACACATGATATCACAAAATAAAAATAAAAAATAGCTCTAATATATATAAGTGTATGTATCTATATATGGGTATGTCTTTGTGGATATATATGAGGGGAAACCTACACATGCATATACAAGCGTACAAGTATACATATAAAAACGTCATATAATGTTTGTGTGTGTATATATATATATATGTGTGTGTGTGTCTGTGTGTATATGTGTCTGCATAGATATACATGAGTGAGAAAAAAACCAACAACACCAAACGTCTTTAGTATAGATACAGATACAACAAACAAACAAATACACAAACAGGGGGACAGACGCTTTCTTGAGTCTGGTCATTGGAGGTGATAAAGTAATTTAATTTGATTTATGGTCACCCTTTATTCTCAGAGATCCCAAGGCATTTTTCCTCGCATACAGTTTTATCTTTCATTCTAACCTGAGGATGCTCTAAAATAACCGGGATGAAGGTTATTTTTTAGATAAACACTAGTGACTGGTGAACTCGATTCGTTTTAAGGAAGAGTCTTGCAGCAGTAATAGTCGCTGTTTACAAACTCAATTTTCCTCCCGAGAGCTTAACCGAAATATTTTTTTCGGGAGCATATATATATTGTCATCAACAGGCAGACTGTTTCGCTGTTTCAAAACTCATTAGATTGACTCAAGCCGGGATCGAAACCCGACTTATTTGGTATCAGTCGGAGACTCTACCCCTAAGCCATTGGAGGTGAATTTCGACGTATTTATTTTAGATAAATACGCCAGTAACTGGAGAACTCGATATATATATATATATATATATATATATATATATATATATATATATATATATATATATATATATATATAATGTGTGTGTGTGTGAGTCACTCTCTCTCTCTCTCTCTCCGTGTATGAAAATGATGAGACAAAATGTCAAATTTATTAACGACGCGTTTCGCCGAGAGTGTTTGTTCGACTTCCTCATGTTAGAATGAAAGAAGGATAAAACTATATTCTTTGATTCTAACCTGGGGAAGCCAAAAAGAGAAGACGCTTTAGGCGAAAGCGTCGTTAATAAATTCTCCACTTTGTCTCGTTATCTTCACATACTGCTTTATGCAACACCACTTAGCGGGCGTTAGAGGAAGTTCCCTGACAGACAAGGTGGGTTAATCTCACAGAACGAAGAACTCTTGTAACATTGATACGTTTTTTAAAGAGTAATAAATAAAAAAAAATCCGTTGCGTTTATAAATTTCTCCACAAATGCAAAACAGTTTAAGTGCTATATATACATTGTTCTTAGCTGGGAAACTAGTAAGTGCTTTAAGTTATAACACCTGCAATTGTTTACGTTTGAATTTGGTGATCTATGGGAACTGCAGAAATTTGGTTTCGGCTTAAGCACTGATTAGATCGGCGCCGGTATTACTGGTTAGGAGATTATATATACATATATATATATATATATATATATATATATATATATATATATATAAAGTGTATTTAGATACCAAACTCACTCTAATACGTTTGCTTGAAGACGACTGACAAGCTACCTCTGTTAAATTTCCTATGTTTTTCTTGTGCGCAAACAAGAGATTTCTGTTTTGAACTTGTTTTATAGAAATTGTTCACACGAACATTCGTCCCGAGCGTCTTCAGTTAATCTGTTTGCAATTTTCAAGGAGTTTGGTGGTTCTATTCTAAATGCTGTGTAAGTTGCTGAAAGGCAGATATGCTTTAAATTCCTGAATACTGCCAGAACATCGTGGCCGCGTTCACAGTTGATGTTCTTAACGGTTGTTCTTTTTTCTCCCTGTCTCACCTCCTATCTCTCTCTCTTTGTCTCTCCCTCTCTCTCTATACGTTCTACTAATGCAAACGTTATCTTGTGGATAGCCATGTTTAAGTAGACGTCATTTTTTTAAAAAAAGTAAGACGTAAATGTAATGCTTATGGTTCGAGTAATCAAGAGACTTAATAAAGAAAAATATCGTCTCCGGCAGGGTTCGAACCCGCGTTCCCCTTTGTTAGAAAAACAGGCGTATCATCCAACATGGTTTAGACAGCTCGGCCACACTGAGTGTCTCAGCCAAGCAAGGTTTAATTAGCCTTTGGTATAATGCACATTCTCTCCTCTAGATCTACAGTTATTAACACACATACACAAAGTTGAACTCGGTTAAACACAATTGATTGTTTGAAATCTGGTGTAGGTAAGAATATGTTACGTCGAATTTCTAATCGAGTAGAACCTGCTCAATTTGAAAATCAGCATCTGAAACAAAAAATAGCTTTAATTCTGCTTAAATATAGACCACTTGTTCTCTCTCACAGAAACTGTAACTAAGGTCTGCTCAGTATAGTCGCAGTATAAACCACTGGTGGACTATGGGAGTTGAAAAAAAAAATCTGCCTGAGCAGGCCTCTGCAACAAGGACTGGCTGCTGCTTTAAAAGACGGGTGTATTCGGAAAAACGAGTAGCCATACATTATTATTATTATTTCTTACGCACACACGCACATATATAAACGTGTACAATTATACGAACACATGCACACACATCAAAAGAAAACATAAGTAGGATGACTTACGATGCGGCTAATTTAATATCTACCTTCCTGCATTAATGAACAAATTAATCATTTGATTTCGCCGCCGGCGTGTTGTTGTGGGTTATGTTCTTAATGCATTGCGGCGCTTGGACATGAATTAGTATGTACAAATTTCGTTAGTTTAATTTGTCTTCTCGTGTGTCTAATGACGTCATATCCGTTCTTTGTTGATTTATTTAAAGGGGTACAGAACATTTAATCGTCAAGTAAAGAGATAAGCTTAGGCGCATCGACATGGTGCAATGGTTAGTACGCTTGTCTTGCCCGATCAACTAAGACCGTGTAGTGAGTCCGCTCCTCAGTGGATGTAACATACTTATGGCACGTCTAGGCTACATGAATTTAAGCGAGCTGCTAGACTGGCAACTAGGTCTCAGTGTTGAACTAGCTAGACGCAACCGCCACTTCTAATCCAACAGTTTCTTTTCTTGCTCTTACCACCTGTGGAACTCCCTTCCTATTTCTTGCTTCCCTGATAACTACAAACTTCAAAAAATTAAATCTCATTCTCTTTCATTCTCTCGTACCCTTTGCGTTTTAGTGGCATTGTCACCTTGCTTGGGGTGAAAGGATTAAAAAAAAACTTTTATTAAATCAGATATAAGTTAAACTCTATGAAAACGAAGCATGCGGGTGTTTATTTTTTTTTTTATTTTTTTTTTTTAATCATATCCCCCAAACAAGGTTATAAAGCTACTAAGATGCAAGGGGGTGGTTACTGACGAAAGACAACAGGATGAAGGAAACTGAGAAAACGTTACTCAGGAAGAAGGACAATAAAAAGGATTCGAGGCGACAAAAGAACACGATTGAAATTGTATTTAAATTTTCTGTAGATTGCAGGTAACCAAGAAGCGGGAAGGGAGTTTTCATCCTACAAGACGGAAAAAAAAAAAAAAAAAAGAAGGGGCGAAAAATGAAAGACATCCAGCAGGGACGGTGCAAGGGTTTCGTGCTGCACCTCCGGATCTATGATACGGCCCCCAACTCTATTACATCTCAATTTTCACAAGGTAGTATTCATATAAAATACAAATTTTATTGTAATCTAATTATGTACAATCATATATGCAATTTCGATGAACAAATTAACTAGAAAAATTGAAAATAAATACAACGAATCTGAATACAAATTGGGGGGGGGGTGCATATCATAATAAGATCATTCGAACTTAAATCAACAATGATTTGCGGCAATTTTAAACATCAGCTTTAGATTTTTGTTAAAAAGTTGAAGAATTTTAACACCTTCAAAATCATGGATAAAAACAGTGAATTTTATCTATTGTCATTTCGAGACTTAGCATGAGCAAAGCATATTTCACGGATTTGGAGGAGGGAAAAGACCCATGAATGATGTCAAAATCCGTGAAAATATTTCATCTTTTAATACTAGTCAATTGTACTTAGTTTAATTTGTAATGTATATATATATAAAGGTAGTTAGAAAAATGTTGATAAGATATTGATGGTCACAAAGCACTGCTCGTGGGGGGGGGGGCAATTAGACTTGGCCCGCCCCCGGTTGAGTGAAGCCGAGGGTATTACGCACAGGGTCTGACACCCAGTGGCGATCTTACTCACTAGTAATCGTCTACAAGCTGGCGGTTAGGAACTGAAAGCAAACAGAAGACGTTGTTTTAATGCCCTCGTCCGCCTTCCAGGAGCCAACCAACTCATTACCGATGAATCCTACTCAAAACATAACCATTCTGTCTTTTCTTGAGAATGCCTTCATCCAAACAGTTTTTTTCCTCCCGGCGCCATCCATTTCGTTCGAGCCATTCAGCTTCGCCCTACACTTGTCCGTGAAGAGCGCTTACTGGAAAATCCTGTTTCATATACTGCTCGGATCAGCTGACACGCTTAATGGAATGTCTTAGCTTCAAAGGAAGAAGAACAATTCGTTTGTTGCACGTTCCTAAACTCTCCAGTATGCGGAATCGTGACGTTTTAGGCACATTTAAAACACCAATAGCTTCGAATAACTCTTTATTAACGCTTAAGTGGGCGCATCCACGTTTCAATTTTCCTGGGAGAGTTGGTTCACTGTGTCGTACTCGATAATTTTTCTCACCAGAATCTATCTTGCACATTTGTGGATCTACTATTCGTCCATGCTTCGAATACTGCTGTCACATCTGGTCTGGTGTTCCTGCTATATATTTATAGATTCTTAATAAAATCCAAAGAAAAATCAGCGATGCAATTGGTCCTGACCTGTCATCCCAGCTTCAGTCACTTTCCCAACGCCATAACGTAGCTTTCCTCCGCCTTTTCTATAAATATTTTCATAGTAATTGTTCTGATGAAGTTTCCGCTACGGTACCTAGATTTTGTAATTTTAAGCGCAGTGCTAGATTGGCCGCAAGATCTCATTATTTTACAGTTGAAATCATTGGATATAACCGTAAGTTCTATGCTAACAGTTTTTTATATCGCACTTCCTGCTTGTGGAACTCTCTTCCGGTTTCTTGCTTCCCAGTCAACAATGATCTTCAAAAATTTTAATGCAATCCACTGTCTTCTTAATTGCTGTTCTTTTATTGTCCTCTATCTTTAATTGTAATTTTTCTCCCGTTCTCTAACACTCAGTAACTCCTTGCATCCTAGTGACTTTATTGCCTTGCTTGGAGTGAAATGATTAAAAAAAATGAATTTCCATTCGTCGAGAAAAAAATCAAAGAGTTTCATAACTTCCCTATATCGGTTCTCGGATTGTATGCAGCCGGTTTGGTAATAAATTCCTTGGTCGTACGATAATCTCTTGCACGGATTTAAAAAAAATGTCTAATGTTGGTTAATAGTCACGAAACATTTTAACAATTTTTGTTTACCATGTCATTTCATAAACGTATCTTACGGCTCGCTTTGCATAACATTCAGAACGGTGGCCATTAAGTAATATCACCAAAATGGCTGCCATTGATTTGTTGCTGTCGGCATCTGTCGTATCCGAGGATGCAAGACGTCATCCACTCTCCTTATTTCCTATGAGAAAAAGAAAACCTTATGAACTCAGACAACATATGAGAAATCATTAAAACAAAGATGAAAATACGATGATCAAAATTAATTAAAAAAGTATCATTTAAAAACTGCAACTAAAAGTATTAAAAACAAGATGAAAAATTCGCTGATCAAAAATTCATAAAAACGTATTATTTTGTGCTTTGCTATTCAGGTCACCAGTTTGTTTGCTGGTATAAATAACATCATATATAATAATGATAATTCTTCATATTAAAACTCACAATATATGACATAATAATTCAAACATCTTACTTAAAGTTAGCTTAGTCCGACATATAACTAGGCACAATAGGCACCCTGTGAGCAAAAAAACTCCCCCTAGTCTAAATGACTATCTTGCTGATCGTTATTATAGGAGGAACGGCGATCCTATAGATCTAAAGCCTTCAGACATTTTAGTTTAAAAAAAATAAAAAATGAGATTTCTTTTTTCTATACTTGCATAGGACTGAGATATTTACATCTGGTTAGAAACATTCGAAAGCCATAAGCTAAAACTGCGATCCTATTTATTTGTGCCTGACTTATTAATCAGAAATATTTTAAGTATTGAGACCGCCATGATCCTGCCTTTCTTTCTTTCTTTTGGGTTAGAGGGAAGGGGGCGATTGTTTGTTTGCTTGAAGAGGAAATGTTGATGTTGTTTTTGTGTTGAATTTAAAATATCTCAAGGCTTAAAATACGAAGTTGTTTGCATAAAATTTTTATTAATCTTGCAAACAAAAAAAAAAAAAAAAATTGGAAGAATATTTGTCACGTATTTGGGTGATTATTATTACAGCGATATTTTAATTTTCTTTTTTAAATTGCTTTTATTATTCAAAAGCTAAACACAGAAATAATTTGCATATCTACATAAACTTTCTCTTTTTAGCAATTTACTCTCACTATATATATATATATATATATATATATATATATATATATATATATATATATATATATATATATATATAAGAGAGAGAGAGAGAAGGAAGGTTCGGTGGATAGCGGCTCAGATTGAGGAATCTGAGAACCGAGTTCGAATTCCATTATATTCATGTACATGCTGGTACCCTTGGGAAAGGTATTAATTTTCTTCCTCTCCCTCCAGCTATGGGTAAATAGCAGGACAGACTGGGTTCTAAAGTCTTGGATGGCAACTGGTCTAGGAGGAAGACAATGCTGAATTCAAAATTCAAGGTCGTTTGGGGACCCTGTGGCACGTAGTGCAATAGGTTTCTGTATTCGGACCTTCAAAAATTGTGGTTCTATACTATAATTAAATCATATGTGCTGGTGTCTGGTGGAACTTATGTAATACAAATGGATCGTAATGCAACCTAAATGAAAGCATATGTAAATTTGCTTAATACGGCCCGTCAAAAATGTGTAAATTTTCTTTTCATTTTTTGTTTGGAAGTAAAGTCTGATGATTCGCAGTTCTTTAAAAGGGCTGTGGTGAAATAATTTATTACATGGAACCTTAAAGTGGTCTGTTTTTATTTAAATTTATTTGCTCTGGATTTACATTGAGCTCTCTGGATTTTATCCTCCTTAGGTTTACCCATACGGATTACCTAGTTTTTCATAAACTAATATATATATATATATATATATATATATATATATATATATATATACATATATATATATATTTTAAAGGAGTGATAGATATTTTTTATTTATTAATCCGGCACACTTTATTACTTAAACATTATTTTGAGTGGATAATTATGTTGGATGTAACAACGGTTTCTCCTACCAAGGTGGACGCAAGTTCGAATCCTGCCGGAGAGCCCATATTTGTCTTTAATGCGATTTTTCGCATTAAAGATGTATCTTAGTGGCTTTATTGCCTTGCTTGGGATGAAATGATTAATATATAGAAGTTGTAGTGGGTACATGTCTGTGTAAGAAATCTTGATATAGTTATAAGAGGAAATTCTGAAAAGTTCTTTGTTGAACCAAGAAACCCTTAAAAAATTTGACATTTGTTCGTTTGGTCAAATTTTGAGTAGTGTGTTGGGTTAAAAAACATTTCAGCACCAATATATATATATATATATATATATATATATATATATATATATATATATATATATATAGTGTGTGTGTGTGCCAGAGAAAATATTTTCTCGTTATTTGACTTTGTTATGAGTCATTGCTCAACAGTCATCAGTTTCTATTGAAGATTTTTTTTTCTGTCTTCTAATTTAGAACCAGGACATTTGAAATACATTTGCTTCCTCATCAATTTTCTCTCATTCTCTCCCCCCACACCTCTCTCTCTGACACTGGTTCTCCCACTCTCTCCTTTGTCAATCTTCAACTCTTTTTTCAATTTTTTCTTTTTCCCTCTTTCTCGTGACTTTTTCATTTCCTTCTTCCTTATTTCTTTTATTTTCTTTTGAAATATTCTCGTTCAGTCTTGATATTGCTCGCTTTCTCGTTCACTCATTTGTATTCTTACTCTCTTTTTTATTCTTTCTGATTTGTAGTCATTTTCTCCTTCAATTTTTTTGATTGCTACTCTTTCTCTTTCATTCTTTCTTATTCTTACTCTCTTTCTCTTTCATTCTTTCTTATTCTTACTCTCTTTCATTCTTTCTTATTCTTACTCTCTTTCATTCTTTCTTATTCTTACTCTCTTTCATTCTTTCTTATTCTTACTCTCTTTCATTCTTTCTTATTCTTACTCTCTTTCATTCTTTCTTATTCTTACTCTTTCTCTTTCATCCTGATTCTTACTCTCTTTCTCTTTCTTTCTTTCTGATTCTTAAACTCTTTCTCTTTAATTTTGTCTATTGCTTTCCTTCTTTTTCATTCATTCTAATTCTCACTCTTTTTCTCTTTCACTCTTTAATATTGTCACTCTCCTTCATTCTTTGATATTCTTACTCTCTTTCATTCTTAGTCGCACTCATTTACTATTTCATTCTTTCAGATGCTTACTTTCTTTTTCTTTCATTCTTTATATTGCTCTATTTCTATTTCATTCTTTCTGATTCTCACTCATTTTCTCTTTCATTCTTTCCTATTCTTATTCGCTTTCTCTTTCATTCTTTCTGATTCTTAGGCTCTTTCTCTTTCATTCATTATATTACTCTCTTTCTTTTTCATTCTTTCTGAGTCATGATCCTTTTCTCTTTCAGTCCTTCTATTTCTTACACTTTCTCTTTCATTCTTTTTTATTCTTACTCTCTTTCTCTCTGATTTTTACTTATTTTCTTTTTCAGTCTTTTCTTATGTTCAGTACTTTTTTCTTTCATTCTTTCTGGTTATCACTTTTTTGTTTTTTTCTTCATTCTTTCTCATTGTAACTCATTTTCTATTTCATTCTTCACTTCACTCCTTCACAATTCTTTCTCTGGCATGACTTCCTTCTTCCCGCTCTCCTTTTTCATCTTTTTCTTCTCCAGCTCTTTTTCTCTTTAACTCATTCTTTGACACTGTCTCTTTCTTACTTCTCCAACCTCTTCCTCTTTCATCCGACATACATTTATATGCACATACACACATTCTCTAAAATTTCTTTCATTTCTTTTAATCTAATTGACAGTCAATCATTTTCTGGTTGATAGGTTTCTCTTTCACTCTTTTTCTTGCTTTCTCTCTCTATCTGCACTTAATTATCTATCTAGCTCTATATTTCCCTCTCTCAAATGCAATAACTCTTTCTCTTTTGTATAAACGATTTCTCTTCTTTACTATTTCTCTCTCTCTCACTTTCACCATTATTTCTCACCTAACACTCTCTGCTATTTCCCATCTTTCTCAAAAACTAATTTTCTGTTTTCTCACCACACACCTGCACCCGTTAGATATTCATTAAACATCAAATATTTTACCAGCAAACAAGAATATATATATATATATATATATATATATATATATATATATATATATATATATATATATATATATATATATATATATATACACTTGTGTTTTCTTCACTTTGTTCATATTTCATTTTCTAGTCAGTCCCATGTTTTACCGCCGACCCACTCCAGGACACACGGACAAAGAGTGGGGACAAAGAAAAAAAACATAAAATTTGGAACATAGCCACAGGCTCAATGCTTTTTTTTTTTTTTTTTAATACTCTTTTCCCTTCCAAATTCAACAAACAATTTGCTTGGTGATTTCATATTAAGGTTTATGGAAACTTGGGCAATTTAAGATTGTTTTTTTTTTTTGTTATTTTTTTCTCATTCTCTCTCTCACCTCTTTCTCCTCTCCCTCCCTCCCTCTCTTTCTTTTTTTCTTTCACCAGTTGTGAGTTAATAAAAAAGAATGAAAGTGCCTTGTGAGTGTGTGTGAGAGAGAGAGAGAGAGAGAGAGAGAGAGAGAGAGAGAGAGAGAGAGAGAGAGAGAGAGCGCGCGCAACTGCCTTAAGGGAATTTTTCCTAAAATTTATTTTTTTCTCTTGGTTAATTTATCGTTTTTTTTTTGTTTTTTTTCTTAACTCACTCATTATATATTTCATGTCTGCTGCTTCAATGGAAAGATATTATTCCCTCCCAGACCCCCAAATCTCTAAATCTCTTGAAATTTAAGTTGCCATTTGCACAATTAAAATTTGATCTTTATTATGGAAATTATTTAACTGAATACTGACATTTTCCAAACGGTCTTCAGTGGTTCGGGTAGAAGACTGATGGCTGTAAGGTCAAAATCCTACTTCTGATGCAGGATCCCTTCACTCATGCGTGTTTGTAGATTTGTGCGCATATACCTTTAAAACGCACACATATCCATAGAAACATATATGTTGACTGTGACTTGATTTCATGCTGTCACTTGATTTATTCTCAGATATGGGCAGTGAAGATGAAGCTTTTTAGTTCCGCTAGGGTCTTAAAGTCTCTTGCTCAGATGTGGCAATATTACGATCCTCCTGCAGTACTTTTTACATTAACATTCTGATGAACTTTCTTATGGTGTTTTTAGTCCACCAAATGAGGCACATTTTTTTTCATACTTATTATTTTTCACCCCAAGCAAGGAGATAAAGCCACTAAAACATAAGGGTGTTATTCAGTGTGAAAGAATCTAAGAAAAAATATGAATAAGGATCGTGGCTAATAAAGGAACAGGAATTATGAGGAGGAAAGATAATGATTGACATTGCATTAAAATTTTTTGATGATCAAAGTTAATTCGAAAGCAAGAAGCCAGAAGAGTGTCCAATGAACAAGAAGTCTGAAAGAAAGATATTGTTGATTCTGATCTGGCAGCTTTCTCACTGCCATAAGGTTGCCTCTACATATCATTTCTATAAATATATTCATGGTAATTGTTTGGATGAGCTCTTTACTATGGTACCTAGAGTTTTTAATTTAAGCGCAGTACTAAACTGGCATCAAGATCTCATTAGTTTACAGTTGAGCTTGATAGATGTAGCCATAAATTCTATGCTAACAGTTTCTTCTCCCACCCTTCTTGCTTGTGGAATTCCTTTCTGGCACCATACTTTACAGCCAACTTTAATCTGCAAAAATTTTAATACAATGTCAATCACTATCTACTGTCCTGTTAATTACTCTTTCCTCTTCCTGCTCATTATTAATGCTTCTGTTCCTAATTCTTCCACACTCTGTAATCCCTTGTGTTTGGAGGTGGCATTACTGCCTTGCTTGGGGTGATACTGATTTAATAATAAAAAAAAAGGAAGGGAAACAGTTAACATAGAACTTATGGTTACATCTAGCCATTCCATCTGTAAAATGATGAGACGCAGATTCCAATCTAGAACTGCACTTGAATTTGTAAAGTTGATGTAGCAAAGAGGTGATTTGTATCTCCTAACCGCCACTAATGTTTCCAGAGTTTACAAGTCTTAGTATTTCCTTGTTTCAGATTTTATCTCTCCAAGACATCTTTTGGATTTTGTGAAGACATTTTAAATGCAAGACAACTAAGAGTTAGATAATTTTTGTGATAGATTTCCAAGTTTTTCATGTATATAAGGAAGATGAGAGGATCATACAGTTATATAATTTGAGCTTCACTCGGGGATTAATCTTATCTAAAGGTTAGACAGTATTGAGTACTTTAACCTTTAGCCCTTTGCATTATTAATATTACTTCTCTTTCCACTGCATTCCTTTTGCAAGGCATCTCAATTGCAGTATCCTCATTGGTAATTTCACTCAAAGTTGTTTTCTGTTGCCACAGTGGGATATGACAACACAACTAAGAAATTCAAACACACTATTGTTCAGGGATCAGAGTCACCTTCAGTGGCAGGATAAAAATTTGTACTGCAAATAAAGTTTCATACAGAGTGATAAAGGTTAAAAAGTTGTGAGAACAATTCACTCAGATATTTCAAAGTTTCAGATCTAACTAAAAAGATATCTGTAATAGGACAATATGAATAAAGACAAAAGGGAAACTTATCTTTGCTGCTTTAGTAATATTACCTCCCTTTCCAATGCATTCTTTTTCAAGGCCTCCCAGTTGCAGTATCCTTATTGTTAATTTTACTCAAAGTTGTTTTCTGTTACCACAATAGAATATGAAAACATGACTATGAAAATTCAAACAAATTCAAATTTGGAGATAAGAGTTACGTTCAGTGGCAAGATAAACTTTTTGTGCAACAAATGAAGTCACAGAATGATAATGGCTAAAATCTTTGACAAAATATTTTATTCATATTATTTTATAGAACTGTTAATTTTTTTTATTGAATAACAATACTATGAAATAATATGAATAAAAGTTTGTCAAAACCTGCAGAAAATACTCTCTGATCTAATTAAAGGCTCTGCTGGCTTTTTTCAATTCTAAGATTGATTTCAGAATCCAAAGAATCATCTCTAGCGAGAGTATTTCAAAGACATGCACAAACTCAGGCCTCTGACCCTAAACTTTTACCCTAAAAATTTACTCAATCCCAACTTGTTTAAATTTAGCCCTGAAATAGACCAGTCCAAGCAGATTTCAAAAAGTGCACTATGCCTATACCATAAAGCAATATTAAAAAAGTTTATTTTCAAAAGATATAATTATCTCATGATGCTACTGGAATTTCAATTTTCGGATCTTCAGGCTGGTTCAGTTTATACCTGGATAATTAGAAAGATATTCAGTGAGAACCCACTTAATGCTATGCCAGTTAATGACATTTAAGGAGTAAAAAGACAACAGAATGATAACAATATTGGCAATAAGGTTGATGATATTTATTATATATTAGCCTTTTGACTAAATTGAAGCGTGAAGTGGAAGATTTTAAAGTGAGAATTTTGGGAGATGCCTGTGCCCTTTTTCACTGAGATGAGAAATAAAGAAAGAAATAAAACTCACACTTGTTGCTGGTTAGATGGCTCCCTATGGAAACAATATTCTCTGAGTAAACCCAAATCCATTTTGTTGTTTTTTTTATTCCTCAAATTTCATTAACCAGCCCATTAAATCTATATATTATAAGAAGTACATGTGGATGATCTTTCGTTTCAAATATATATATATATATATATATATATATATATATATTTGGTTGGATTGATGTGAGTTTGTGACCCTGGGTTTCACGGTTTTGCGATCATCAGAGCTGATGATCGCAAAAGCGTGAAACCCAGTGTCACAAACTCACATCAATCCAACAAAATATGTTAGCTCTATCTCTGATATTGAGCGCTTTCTAATAAGTACCGCGCATATAATATATAAATAATTATATATATATATATATATATATATATATATATATATATATATATACACACACATTCTTCACACACACATATATATATATATATATATATATATATATATATATATATATATATATATATTATGGAACACACTTATAGTTGGTAAATTCTCGCTAAGTCTGGCAATTAAAAATACTAAATATCTTATAATTTTTTCATTTTTTTTTGTTAGTTTGTGATAACAAAAAAAATATCTATGAGCTTTTCATATTTAAGGTATGAACATTGAGCTGCACAAGGTAATGATTAGGTGTGACCTGACAATTTTTGGATGAAACTTAAGTTGCCTTGGTTTTACGTTTTAGCCTTTATTTATCTTACATTATATATTTATAAATTGGGCACCTCGGCATGGTGTAATGGTTAGCAATCTTGTCTCGCTAAAACAGTTACAATTGGAGAGTGAGTTCGATCCTCACTGGGTGCCCCTATGCTTTTGGTCTTGTGCCACGTCTAAGCTATGCTTAGAAAATCAGTATATATTTATAAATTCTGGGATTGTCTTCTTAATGTTGATATTAAATTCATTAAGGAAGGTGCAAGAGTTTTTTTTAATTTCTTTTATTTTCCTAAGTATTTTCAATCTCATTAAAGATCATCTTCAGTAGTGAATTGCTAAGACAAAAAAATTAATAAAATTGATAGTTATAAATTTTTTCTGTAAATACTACATGAATTTAAGCATGCTACTAGATTGGCATCAAGGTCCCACCTTTATACTGTTGAAATAGTTAAATGTAACTGCCATTTCTACTCCAACAGTTTCTTTTCTCGCACTTCCCACCTGTGGAACAGAACTCCCTTCTGTTTACTTGCTTCCCTGATAACTACAATCTTTAAAAATTCAAATGCAGCATCAACCGCCATCTTCTGTTGATTTGAATCCCATTTATCTTTTATCATTTCCTCAATCCTGCCTATACACAGTCGTTTCTTTCACTTTCACTCTCTGTAACGCCCTGTGTGCTAGTGGCACCCCCAGCATTGCTTGGGGAGAACTGCTTAAAAAAAAAATAAAGAACATGAACATGCGCTGTTATAATTTTAAACACATATGAATGTTTAGTTGTTGGTTGTATCTTTCTTATATAGAGGACCACAAGAATATATATATATATATATATATATATATATATATATATATATATATAGGTGCATGGCCGAGTGGTTAGAATGTTTGCTTTTTGACCATGAGAACTAGGTTTGAATCTCACTATAGTCAATTTGTTAGGAAGGAGATTTCCTAATGTTATCAGTCTGGAGCGGGTATGATCTCAGTGCCTGAAAACCATACCACGGGTTGACCTGGGCCTTGTCAGTGAAATTGGGTAGATGGAATACTTGGGGTTGTCGATAGCTGTGCCGAGGGTTTGAGTGTGCTGGCCTTGTTCAGATTGTTGATCACACTAGATAACACACCCTCTCCCAGAAACTAAGGTCTGTTCAGCATAGTTGCAGTATAAACCACAGGTTGACTTTGTGGGTGTTGAACAAACAAAAATGTGCCTGAGCGAGAGTCTGCAATAGGAATTTGCAAGCCAATCTAGTAGTTGGGTATCCTTGAATATGAGTGGCCAGCTATTATATATATATATATATATATATATATATATATATATGTGTGTGTGTGTGTGTCTATAATTTGCACCTGTTATAACTGTTAGCAGCATGAAACTCAGAGTTGTGGAAATGGTATGTAGAAATGTTAACTATTTAATTATTTGCTTGTATATGTAAGCTACCTTTTGGCATTGAGCACTTGATCATTGCAAGTGTTTTTACACTTTTGGATTATTTTATAGTATATATGTATATATATATATATATATATATATATATATATATGTCTGTGCATGTGTAATTTATTAAATATAGCAGAGAAGGAATATCTGTTAAGCTTTTTGGTAATTGTCTCTTGGTGTCGAATAACTCATTTGATGTCGGTTGGAAACTTGTCAAAAAACTTGTCAAAGATTCCACTTGATATCAAATGACTTATTCGATACCAAGAGAAATTCACCTAAAGGATTAACAGATATTCCTTGTCTGTTATATTTAATAAAACATATTTAAACAAATGATTACTGTCTAAATATACAACATGTAATATATATATATTAGGTTGGTGCAAAAATAATGTCGTTTCCTCACATATGTTACTATGTGAGAAAACGACATTATTTTTGCACCAACATAATATATATATATATATATATATATATATATCTCAGAAGAAAAATTTTACGAAAAAAATCTGACAAAGTTGAGTGTAAAAAGTTTTTGTGTGATGTGTTTTGTCCTTTAGGTCTGCATCAGATTAAAGTGGTGTTTACATTTTTGGTGGTGATACATGCGCATAAAAGAGAAACGTATTGACAGTTTTGAATTTAAATTTTCAAAAAAAAAATTAAAAGAGAAACAAGATGAAATCAGCTTGAATATATACTGTGTAGTATGATGGAATGCATTATATAAAACCTTTTTTTTACTTTGTCATAGATTTTCCTGATATATATATATATATATATATATATATATATATATATATATATATATATGTTTGTTTATGTGTGTGTGTGTGTATTTGTGAAGCTGTAGATCTTTTATACAGGTTTCAATTAAGATGACTAACAAGGCATACTATTAAGGGGCGATTTCTTGCATTTTATTATTAAAGCTTTCATTATTTTTAAGTGTTTTCTGCTGTTAGATGAGTTTATTATATCAGACTTTTCTATGAGTATGTTGCAGGTTAGTAATATGTGTACATATATTAAAACATTGTTGAGCACTCTCTATATATAGAATATTACTCCATATATTTCATATTTTACATTAAGCACTGTCTTATTCTAATGTTTGTGTCTTTGACAATAGTTTTTCTTATAATATGCATGCATATATATATATATATATATATATATATATTGCAATCAGAAAAATATTGAATAAACAACATATTTTAATTCCTCAGAACAAAAGATAAACTTTGTCTATATAGATAGATATATGAAGACTGGGATAGATAGATAGATAATCATTAGATAGATAGATAGATAATGTTTAGACTGAGATAATGATTATGCTGAAATAGATGACAATTAGGCTGAGGTAGATAGATAATGATTAAGCTGAGATAGATAAAGATAAGACTGAGATATATAGATTGATAGATAATGATTAAGCTGAGATAGATAAAGATAAGACTGAGATATATAGATTGATAGATAATGATTAAGCTGAGATAGATAAAGATAAGACTGAGATATATAGATTGATAGATAATGATTAAGCTGAGATAGATAAAGATAAGACTGAGATATATAGATTGATAGATAATGATTAAGCTGAGATAGATAAAGATAAGACTGAGATATATAGATTGATAGATAATGATTAAGCTGAGATAGATAAAGATAAGACTGAGATATATAGATTGATAGATAATGATTAAGCTGAGATAGATAAAGATAAGACTGAGATATATAGATTGATAGATAATGATTAAGCTGAGATAGATAAAGATAAGACTGAGATATATAGATTGATAGATAATGATTAAGCTGAGATAGATAAAGATAAGACTGAGATATATAGATTGATAGATAATGATTAAGCTGAGATAGATAATGATAAGACTGAGATATATAGATTGATAGATAATGATTAAGCTGAGATAGATAAAGATGAGACTGAGATATATAGATTGATAGATAATGATTAAGCTGAGATTGATAGATAATGATTATATTGAGATAGTGTTTAAACTGAGATAGACTTAAATTAAACTGGAAAAAATGAAGACTATTTTTCTGAACCTTTTATCTAATTCTATTCTTATGTTTGTTAGAAAACTACCTATCAGGAATTAAAAAAAGAATAACCTTTTTTCATATTCAATAGTGAGAGGAAAAATAAACAAAAAAAAAAATACTAATGCATTATTGCTTGCTTCAAAATTAAAAAAAAAAAAAAAGATAAAAATGTTCAGCCCCATATCCTTCCCCACCAAGAAAGGTGCATGTTATTTCTGTAGCAATCCTAATAATGCTGGGTTTCTTCTTCCATTTATATTTCAATTCCATTTCAAGACATAGATGAATGGTGAAGGAAAAGGTTAGGAAATCAGAATTGGTAAAAACATTTCCTTGTTTTAAATTATTTCATAATGGAATAGATTGAGAAAATTGCTGACATATTTTTTAAGTTCTGCAACTTGATGCAGCTTTCTCTTTGGTGTTTAAAAATGGCTGTAGCTCATATGGTAATAAGCATTCTGAATATTATATAAACACTATTTTCATAACAAAATGGTAAGAAATGAATGCAATCAGTCCTCTAGAAAAGTTTTGGAATTATAATTTATCATTTAAAAATTAAGGAACATATCTTGAACAAAAAGAATGTATTCTGTAGTTTGAACAGCTTTTGGAATGATGATATATCATTTCAAAATTAAGGAACATATCTTGAACAAAAAGAATGTATTCTGTAGTTTGAACAGCTTTTGGAATGATGATATATCATTTCAAAATTAAGGAACATATCT
>OZ010599.1:64686028-64798528 GCA_963932145.1 Acanthosepion lycidas | reverse complement strand
CTTGTTAAGCAGCGTCAGTATAATTTATGACGTTCCGAACTCAAGGAGAAACAACGTGGCCCTTCGATGCTTGAAAAATGTAAATATTGCTTTATATATATAAGTTTATCATAATTCTAGTTTGTCTGTCTGAGATTTGGATGATAATGTATATTCATAAGTGTCTGTGTGTGTCTATTTGCCATTATTTATGGCTTAATATTGATTTGTGGGACGTTTTTACAGAAACAGCGTTTGTAGTAGATAAACGTACATTAGATTCTTTAAGAACAGATTTAATAAAGGTTGGTGGCGCAATATAGTGTTTTTAATATGTGTTTATAGTTGGTAAAATATTTATTAGAATTTCCTCTAAGTACTAAGTACTATTTACATACTTCGGACTGTTGTCCTCTTTGTTGCCATATTCACAACGTTTCGGCCGTTGTACGCTCCGACTTTTTTCAGGTGATATGCTTTCGAAATTCCAGCGTATATCACCTGGAGAAGGTTGGAGCATACAACGTGTCATCATATCACCAAAAAGACCGATATATATATATATATATATATATATATATATATATATATATATATGTCAACCCCGGACAGACTGTTTCACTGTATCACACCTTATCAGTGTGGCTAGACATCCGATTATTTCAAGCCAGGATCAAGACTCGACTGATTTAGCATCCGTCGGCACAGAGGAAAGTGAATTTTTACGTATTTATTTTTGACTAAACACGCCAGTGACTCCTAGTGCTCGATTCATAGAAGAGCTTCGCATTATATATATATATATATATATATATATATATATAAAAAGATGTACTAAAAACAAATATTGTCCAGTTCCCATGACCATAGACACGTTAGTGTCTGAGGTTTCTGAAATTCTATCTTTAATGCAAATCTCAAGACACAAAATAAATATGCCTGAAATATTGTGATAAGAACAGAAACGATGAAGATACTAGAGCAAAATGTGTGAAATAATGAAAATTCTTTCTCACAGTTTTTTACACCATTAAAAAGAGAAAAATACGGCTGAAATATTGCTATACAAACAATAAAGATGATGATACTAAAGGAAGAAGATATGAAACAATAAAAATACTTTTTCATGCTTTTTGACGGTATTACTAGGTTGGTGCAAAAATAATGACGTAATAACGTCAAAAAACGACATTATTACGTCATTATTTTTGCACCAACCTAATAAAAAAGGAAAAAATATCCTGGCTGATATATTGTAATAAAAACAATAAAAATTAAGATACTAAAGCAAAAATAAATGAAATAATGAAAATTATTTGTTGGAAATTTAAACAAAGGAAAGTTGAATATAAATTAGCCAAAATATTGTGATAAAAACAATAAAGACGAAGATACAAGTCAGAAAGAATTGAAAAAAAAAAAAGGAAAGGTAATTCGACAGAACTTTCAGAAAAGTGATTATTATTACTCCTTAAATTATTTTTTTCCTCTTTGATTCAAGGATAGACTTTCCTCCATGCGCTTTTCTATTTTTTTTGTTTTTGTAAATGGACGCAAATTTACTGTAGTTGTTCCAGCGATTCAAGCACATTCTAAACATTTTCGTCTTAGTCTATTGTTTTTTCTTTTAATTAGGGTAGCATTTTTAAAATCAAAATCATGGTCAGTCACGTTATGGTGAGCAACTAATACTTTTAGTTTGGTCTTTTGTAAAACAGCCCTTTTATATATTATAATATAAAATTTGCTATAACGGAAGTGTGTTCGTTTAAAGATATGAACAATTACTGTAATACAGGGGTTCCTCGATTTACGACAGTGTTCTGTTCCTACGACGCGCCGTAACGCGATTTAACGTGTTGTTTTGTAAAAGATCACTTCAATCAACAAGTTACAACAAAAATTCGACACCCTATGTAATAAATAGCAAATATAAATAGGAAATATATCAGAAGAGAAGACCTAATACAGAATCTATCAGATATTAGGTTGGTGCAAAAATAATGTCGTTTTCTCACATATGTTACTACGTGAGAAAACGACATTATTTTTGCACCAACCTAATATAATGCTTATCCCGTGCCGAACTGGAAACACTTCGTTTTAGTTTAAAATTCACCATCTGGATCCATAAATGTGTCCTAGATGATACAATAGTTAAAAATCGTAGACAAAACGACACAGAATTCAGCAAGGAATAATTACTGCCACCCTAGAAACCAACAATTTTTTTTAATGTAAATTTTTTTTCTTACTTTGCCAATCTAAAAATGTTTTCGTTTTTGGGGGTGGTGGGGAAATGATTTCTATTTATTACTGAGCCGGGTAGAAATAGCGAGATGTGAATGCCATTATTTCTCGAATAAAGGAAATGTTTATACAATCAGTCCCCATTGTTTCTTATTCAATACTAATAACCAGAATACGTTGTACAATGACTGTTGACAGATGGCAAATTTTTCTGTTTATAAGATGAAAAGCAGTAAAAAAAATGGAAAGAAATAGTAAAAAGAAACACAAATCTAAAATGCATCAGTTAGGTTCTTTCATCTAGTGTCAAATTTCCAATGTATTTGCGGTTCTTCTTTGACAAGGCATCTAGCAGGAAATTTTCTATTGGGCTTTAAGAATATTTCAAGTAATATATATTCAAGGTTCTGCCGCCATCTTGATTGCAAATTCTTGTCACAATGTGTAATTTATTTACCTAATTCTAAACTCATTTACAGATCTTTTTCAAGGTCCTTCAGGTCAGGGGAAAACCTGTCAATCCAATATGCTTAAGTAGGTGGACAAAGTGTAAGGAGAGGGGGGAAAGGAGCAAATAGAAAAGGAGGAGGAAGAAATTGTCTGCTTTTATTCATTTTTCCTGACGGCAAAGATGGCTGCCTTACATATCTTTTGTCTTTTGAAAGCTATTAAAAAGAACGGTGATAAGAAATGGAGTTGATAATCCTTATAGACATTAACTAAGTCTCATTGAAGGAACTAATTCAATATTTTTTTTATCTCACATTTTTAATTTTGATCAAGTGATATTTATAAAGATCTATCTTTATGGAATTATCTTCTGGAAACTTAAGTACATTTAACCCTTTGCCAGGTCATAAGGGAAATCAATGTCTTCAAAAAACAAAACAAAAAATCTAAAAAGAAAAAATTAATATATCTTCTATTATCTTTATAATATCTGTGTTTTAAGCAATATTATCAGCACGCTAGCTTGACAATTTGGGGATTTAAGTTTTAAAAGGGGTTGAAGAAGTAAAGTAATTAATATAGTGGTTTTCTAAACGTAGCTTAGATGTGGCACAAGACAAAAGTATGGGGAACCCAGTGAGGATCGAACTCGCTACTTAGTTGCAATTGTTCTAGAGACGAGCTTGCTAAACATTACACCACGACAAGGTGCCCATAAAGTAATTAATATATACACCTCGAGGCGTTGTAATGGTTAGCAAGCTTGTCTTGCTAAGACAATTACTACTGAGTAGTAAGTTCGATCCTCACTGGGTGCCCCTTACTTTCGGCCTTGTTCCACATCTAAGCTAAGCTTGGAAAATTAATATACATACCTATGATAAAATAAAGAACAAATAGGAAACGTATATAAAATCTAAAATATTTCACTTTTGTTAAAGATTCGTCAGAGATTGAGAGAAAACAGACAAAAAGACAGAAATACTAGTATTTTTACTTGTGTTTGGTTACTTCTCATTGGACAGACACAAGTCACGTGCATTAAAACCTTAGATAATTCTATGTGTATGTAAGTTTGTGAAGATTCTTGTATGTCTAAGTGGGCATGGGATGGTAATGTGTATTTGTAATTGTGTATGTCCAGCATCGTTTCGATGCAAAACAAGAGAGTTTGATTGTTTGTTCAAACGCAAGTCTCTCTTGTGTTCGTAGATGCGAGCTTTTAGATCACGTGGCGTCACCTTCACATAAATATTTTTTCACTGTAAACAATTTATTTGAGAAATCCCAGCATTTAAATTTCTTTCTAATTATATCTCTGACTATCTTGCAGGTGGTGGTAACGACCCTAGTATTAGGGATGGCTAATTTGTTTGCGAGTTTAGTAGGATTATGAATTTTGTGTAATTTTTGTGAGAATTGTTACTGGTGGTGTCTATTTTTTTTTTTTGGCTTGATGGATTTTGTAATCTCGTTTTTAGCGTTAAAAGTAAGGATAAAATGATGTGGTTAGTAGAGAAGTTTGAAAGTTTTCTCAATGTATTTCTCCTCTTCTTCATTTAGGTATTCCGGGCTACATATACTAAGAGCTTTGAGGTAGAATCCTATGATTAGTTCGGATTTTATTTTTTGGTTGTGGTGGGAATAGAAGTTTATTAGATTGTTTTTGTTTGTGGGTTTACGATAAACTTTAAAATCTAATTTCTCATTGTTGTGTATTAATAAGATATCAAGGAAAGATAGAGATTTGTTTATTCCAAATTCGTGTGTAAATTCATTGGTAGATTCAACCTTATTGAATTTCATTATTATGTCTAATAGGTTTGTATCTTGGAGATATAATAAGAGAAAGTTATCTATATATCTTAGGTAAGTAGAGGTGTTATGATCTGTCTAAATGGACTGGGTTCTAAGAATTCTAGAAAAAGACAAGCAAGCACACCACTGATAGGTGACCCATAGGTAAATCAAATTTTTGCTTGTAGAAAATAATTAGAACCACGTGACACCACGCTGCGCGGCTGACGGCACAAAGGTGAATACCTCAGAATCCACGCTAGACAGGCACAATAACCAATATACATTACCATCCGATGCCCACTATGACATACAAGAATTTCCACAAATTTACATACACACAGAATTATCTACGGTTTTAATGCACGCGATTGACCAATGAGAAGTGACCCAATAAAATTGAAAATACCAGTGCTTCTGTCTTTTTGTCTGTTTTCTCGGACCAAGAACATTCACCAATCGTGATGAACGGGTGTTCCCTTAGGGAAGCCCAGTGCATTGAACGCCTATTGGGAATTAAAATCGACCCAGACCTGAAATGGAACTCATACGACCTATTGCTAAAGATGCTGGGAAAATGGTCGGTTCCCTGTACCGCTCTAAAAAGTACCAGACTCCTCCTGCCATGTTCTGTCTTTACAAGGGTCATATCAAACTAAAAATATTCCACTAAAAGTAAAATATTTCTGCCAATTTGTCTCTTTCAAACCTTGACAGAGTTTAAATGTTCCCTGCTATATAGGAGGAATGATATTACGTAATAGTCCAACACGCTTTTCTTTGTTTCAAACAAATTTTTCCTGTTGCTTAATCCGTTGCCTAGATTTTGGAAGGCATCTTTCGCTATTCCAATGCGCCTTCGAATTTCGGTGTCGCATTATCCGTCTTCTATTAAAACATTTCCCCGATATTTGAATTTTTGTTATATTCCGTGCTAATAGGAATATATACTTGACAAACACGGTGGATAAAATAAGGTTTATTGTAAAACCAGTACAATAAAAAATAAGGTGACAGTTATGCGCACGATCGTCGCAAGTCATTCCAGTAGTGAGTGCTACTATTGGAAGGTCGGTAGTTCTCGCGTAAGTCTGAGTCGTACTCAACAGATCCCAACTAGACAATATATACCAGCCTCTCCACGGGGTAGGATGTGGCACAAGGCCGAATTTAATGTGGCGTTCTCCAGCCCGTAGGCTCGGCCAAAAAATCCCCATAGACCCCGCATAAACGGGATCGGGTCTGTCTACCTCTCCGAACGTGACTCTTCCCTTTGGAATATCCTCGTCCGGGTGCCTCTCTGCTTGGAGGCAGAGAATTCGACAGCATAGCTGAAAAGATTTCAGCTAGACCCCTTAGTCCGTTGACTTACAGATACTTAGTTACTACCTATCATGGGGATGACAGATTATGCCATTACATCAATTTTTGTACTTACTTCATTTTGATAATCACATTACAATACCAAATTTAAAATCTTAGCCAACTTTTACCCGAAAAAAATGATCTCAGAGGAAACAAATAATTAAAACGGATTAATAGGAGTAGATAGGTTTGTCAATCCCCCGGTTCACATTCCTTCCCGGCCTTTGAACAGGAGTAGAATTTTATCTATTGTTTCTTGTTTAGGATTGGGGTTCCGGTTCCTTCTAAAGTCTCATTCTCTTTATTTCTTCATAAAACCTTGCATCTTAGTGGCATTATTACTTTGCTTGGAGGTGAAATGATTAAAAAAATAAAAGTATAATTCTTAAGGCTTCTTGCGTAAAAGGAAGAGGCTTGTGCCGAACAATTCCATATGGCATATTGTAATAGCATCTCCTTTATTCACGAAAGCAATATGCTCGCAGAATTCTAAAAACACCGATATACATCAATAGTTACTGGATTTCAAATTCTTAAATAATTTCTTGGCAAATACCTGAACAGAATTTTTAATGACTTCTACTTCGTCATCAATAAGGTTTTTTAATTGATTACCGCAATTTCTCGAAGAATTCCATTCTTTTACTGTTTCTGTCAGATTTTATTATATTTTGATTACCGCAGGAATATTGAGTGGTTTGGTTTACTTTCTTATTTTTAAGGAACTAATTTTAAATGGACAGCCTAAGCTATAAATTGGGTATGACGATAAACTACACCCGGCAGCAAGGTCTTTGATCGTGTGAGATTGTTGGTTTTGAGGAGCGTGGAATCACCTCTTAATTGCTGTTGTTCCGGGGTCCCCCATGAACCTGTTATGCCATCCATTTACACTAGCTTGTTAGGTAGGTTATTCAATATTCTCTCAAGCCTACTTGCCATATGAGTGACAAATTCTCCTCGTTAAATATCCCAAACATATCAACTACCTCTTTCTGACTGCAAATATAACTGGTCACTGGAAATGGGGAAAAAAGAAAGTGTCAGTTTAAACTGACGCCAAGACCATATGGCTTTTATCAATTATATATTTGTGATATTCACAGGCAAGCGCTCACTCGGCAGACCAAAGATGCGTTACGAAGAAACGCTGAAGGAGACTCTCAAGCATTGTGGCATTTCCCATTCCACTTGGGAAGAGTCTGCTGAGGACCGTGCCACCTGGTGCTCACTTGTAAAGTCCGGGGTGTCCGATTTTGAAGAGAAAAGAATCAAGGTCAAAGAACAGAGACGCCAGAAAAGGAAATATCGAGAGGGTTCCGCCTCACAGCCTGGTTCAGCACCCAGCAACGATGTCACAACTGCAACAAATTTTTCAGGGTAAAGATCGGACACATTCGTAATCCGCGTATAGTGATTCGAAGTCAAGGTCATCTTCGCATGCGGAGGACGAACATAAATAAATCAAATCTGGGGTTCTTTTCTTTCTTTGGGGTGGTAGCACCTGTTTGGATCCCAACTATGGGAAAATAGTACCCCCCCAAAAAAAAAACAAAAATACTATGAAAGTATAAAAATAGATTTTTTATATGAAAACTGACCAACAATACATATTTTAAAAAATGACTAAAAATGCATATTTATAGTAAAATGACCAATAGTACATTTTATGGTAGAATTACCAACAATATATTTTAAAGCAAAATAATTAGCAATACATTTTATAGTAGAATTATCAACAATATATTTCATAGTAGACTTACTAACAGTACATTTTATAGCAAAATGACTAACAGAACATTTTATCTGTAGTTGAAGGCATACAATTGCGTTTAAAATATATTTAGTTGAAGCCATAAAATTGTGTTCAAAATATTTCAATTAAATTTCGACATTAAATGACCCATAAGGAGTTGATAAACAAACAACGTAAGCTATAAATGAAGGCAAAATTATTGCTTTCTTTGTAATGGCATCTTTGTACATAACAAGCATTCATCAGTCACAAGGGACTATGGAATCTATTAGTGTTGCGAGCTGGTTCCTATTGCAAACAATGAATTAAGTGGATAGCAAAAAAACTGTTGAAAAAAAAGGACATCAAGAAGCCTATAAGTAGCCAGCAGCTCGTGAGAGATAAAATACGAACCCTGATGCCGATTTAGGTGTTTTTGATATACTACCTGAAACACTCGAGCAGGGCAGGTGCGTGCTACACACAAACTACCCGACCCGAGGGTGGGTTAGTTTAACATGATTGGGGGTTACGAGCAGTGCTTTGTGGACCTCTCTATCTTATCAACATTTACTTTCTACCTACATTTATATACGGTACAAAAACTAAGCACTGCTGTCTATTAGTATTCCCCGGCGGAGACGTGTATATACCATTTTACCGAAACAGACGAATAAACGTCCAATAATAACGTTAAAAAACAACAAAAAAACAAAACAAAAAAACAACATAACAACAAAAAAAAAACAAAAAAAAAACAAAAACAGGTACAGACATGTTTATACGTCGATCTTGATTCATTTTATGGCCTTCTGAGCTTAAAACGAGTCAAATTGTCATCTCATACGTCTAGTAGAGATGTTAGCCACCACTCGAATATTTCAAGGTGCCTCGGTTTCTTAGCTGCTATATTAAGAACAAATAAAAAATTCGCCTGAAAATGAAACGCTTTCCTCAAAATAATTGGCGGGGAAGAGGTTGAAGGATGAAACATTTTTACGGATTTTGATGTAATTCTGTTTATTTTTATATTTTTTTTTTTTTTGTCTAAATCCGTAAATTTGTTTTACTTATGCTAAGTTTCGAAAAAGCTCTATATAATATTCACTGTGTTAAAAATATTCAAGTTTTTAACAAGGACAATTTCAAGTTGCCGCAAAGCATTGTTGATTTATATCAGATGGAATGATCTATTATGATATGTCTCTAATTTAGATATATTGTATCTATTTTCAATTTTTCTTATTGAATTGTTCACCTATATTGCATATGATCCATTATTGTACATAATTAGGTTACAATAACATTTGTATTTTATATGAATACAACCTTATGAAAATTGAGATGTAGTAGAGTGGGGGTACATATTATAGATTTGAGGTGGGGGTGGCTACGAGACCCTTGCACCGACCCTGCACTCCAGCATCTTCCCTCTTCATTGTGCATCTGTGTGCATATTTTATGTACGTCTCATTTGACCTACTCAATAAATTTAAAAGAAATGATTTCACCCGAAGGAAGGAAATAAAAAGCATTGATGTTTCATTTATTTATTATTTATGTTATTAAAATATCAGTTTCAAACTATTATGAAATGGAAAATATGTTATATTTTTATACGATGTTTGATCAAAAAGTATCAGGATAGGTGCTATAAATAGAAAACTTAACACATATCAATTCGGCATTCCATCACCTTCGAAGTATCCCCGCTTCTGAAGTCACGCACTTTACCCAGCGTCGTTTCCATTCACGGAAGCATTCTTGGATTTTTGGGAGAGTGAGCAGCTGCGTCGTCGCATTCTCTTGGATTTCTTCAAAGTCTTGAAATCTTGTTTTTAAGTAGAATTTGATTTTTGGAAAGAGGAAAATGTCGCAAGGTGCGAGATCTGATCAATATGGTGGTTTTCGGACCTGGGAAATGGCCATAAATTGCTACCCTGATGCAACCTAAGCTGTGTGGTGAGAGGACTACACTCTACACACATTTCCTTCCAAGTACTGCTATAAACAACGTATGTGTGAAAGAACATCATAACTTAGTGTGTACAAGCTACAGGCTTCAAGGTCAATGTGTACTAAGCGGCTTCACGCTGCGTACTTAAGCTCCGATTATTAATTATGGCAACAGTCCCGATAAATTTTTGCATTTCTAATTATTATAGGCGTTATTTTTAGTGGACGCACATATTCGAGTTATTATCCCTTTTTTTTATATTATTAAGCAGTGAAATTAATAATAACTGACCTAGACTGAGAAGGCCTATTAAAGAAAAAAATTGTCGATTCCGACAGGAATTGAAACAATACATTTTTCCTATCAGGGAAAGTACTTTTTGAGCTAGTGTACTACTACCTGCTCGGCCACGGTTCCTAACCTGACAGGGCAAAGTTCGAATGACATATTTAAGGAAAGTACATATCTCGTCAAGACTTCTATGAATCTGTATCTGTTAGTAATTTTTTGAAAGGATCTTTTTATCCGACATGATTTCTTATTACTATAAACATTATTTTTAGTGGCTACACATTTTTGAGGTGCTACCCCAGTTTTTTTTTTATTTAATTTCATTAAAATTGAAAATAGCCGGCCTATATTGAGAAGCCATACTAAAGAAAAATTGTGCTTCCGATAAGAGATAGCAACTCAAACACGTGAACCCACAAAAATGAAAGTTTATAGTATTATAGTATATTATAAAATAGACACCCTCTTCTAAATCGATAAAATCAATATTTTTTGATACTGACAATTATTTGCAGTCTAAAGAAATTCTAGAGAATGCAAATTTACTAATTTATTCACAAAAAAATTTTCCTTATTTATTTTTTATTTTTTTTACAAGTGGGCCAGTCTGGTTAAAATGAAATGAACTTACCTGGTGAGCTGACAAAGATGAAGATGAGGGAATAGTATGTGTCGTGCTGGTATTCATAGGTAAATACAATGTAGCGAGGTTGAGAGGCACGGAATGGGATGTTTCATCATCGTTGACTCAACACCGGCTAACTCATCTCCGTGACAACTCAACTCCAGGACAACTCAGCAGCAACCTACTCAGTGTGAGGACAACTCAACGCTGTCGTCTAATTCATAGATTCAGACAGGTGTTAGCTGGTATAGTATGCACATCTCTTAGATCGGCTTTGAGTCGTAGAGATTTTGAAAGTTTGGCTGTTTGTCTTAGTGATTTATCGGTGACAACAGCCTATTTGTCTGACTGGTGTTTAATTTTCAAGATCGGACAAATAACCATACTAAAGGAGCAAATTGGAGACTGCCCACAGAATTGAGGATGGAGCACCCCATATGGAGATTCATTACGGGACTGCAAACGATGGAAAGAAAAGGAAGATGCATTTTTTCGAGCAATTAATTGGAGGACATCCCCTCCTACTAAATTGAAGTAGTATATGAAGACAGATGAAATAATTTTGCAGATTGTTTCTTCTTTTTTCACAACAATCACCAACTGAATATTTGAGGGAAATTGCATACAATTTTCAATAAATTTTCAAATTTAAAATAAAATCATGTATTAAAAATGATCCTTAATAAATTTTATTTGTTTTTAAAAATTCGAGGAAAATATTTCATAGTTTTCATGTCGTTGAATTGCCCTGGCGCTGAACAGGATGGTGGTGAGTTGTCACAGAGATAAGTTGCCCGGTGTTGAGTTGGCGGTGATGAGTCGTCATGCACCCGAAAGGCAGGTCCACTGTACAGTCCTGAAATTCACAAACAATAAAGTTATCAGTCAATGGTTTAAAAGTTACAAAATTTTCATATACGCGAATTCATGACATCAAGTGTCTAAAATCTCCGTTACCTAGACTCTGAATTTGAACGCACTACTAGATTGGCGGCAAGGTCCCATCACTTTACCGATGAAATGGCTAGATGTCGCGGTAAGTTCTATGCTAACAGTTTCTTCTATCACACTTCTCACTCTTCCGACGTATGTCTTTCCAGTCATCGTTGATATTCAGAAATTTAAATGCAATGTCAATCGTTATCTTTTGTCCACTAAAATTCTGTTCTTTTATTGATCTCGCACCATAATAATGTTTTTCTTATATTCTTTAACATTCAGTAAAACCCTGCGTGTTAGTGGCTTTATTGCCTTGCTTTGGGTGAAATGATAAAAAAAAAAAATGAAAAAAAAAAAAAAGTGGACCCGTCTATTTAGACTCAGTGTTTGTGTGTTTAATTTTCACTCTTCTTACGCTCCCTATCTAACTGGTTCGGTGTTTGTTATGAAAAGATTCAATAAAAAAAGAAAATTCGTTCCCTTAAGGTTTTCATTGTTTTTGAATTTTTAAAGTGCCACTCTCAAAAGTCATTAAAAGGCAAAGCCGATTGGTCAATTTTGCACAATTAGATTTGCGTGACGCTGTGAGCAGGGACGATTGAGTCGAGGCTTGACCTTTAGATGTTACTCTTCAAATGAGTTCATCTTATTCATTCTGAATTTTCCTTAACGAGAGAGGGGGAGAGAGAGAGAGAAGAGAGCTAGAGAAAGATGGATGCTAGCAAAGCCTAACAATTACTTTTCATTTGTGAGTTTTTCTTTATGATTGTGTGTTTTTAAACAGTAATTCAGACTAACTAGACGCTTCTCTGTAGCTAATGGTACAGCACGTCAGATCAAATGACGGTTACCCAGTACGAATCCAGTTGGAAAGCGCATATTTTCTATGAAATTTATTTAACATTCAGGCCGGTAAATATAATGAATACTGTTTAAGTAAAAAACAGAGCATTTACTTAAATAAATTGTATCTATAAAAATAACGTATACAGAAGGCATTATATATATATGAGAAAGGGATATAGAAAAAGATAGATGGAAGCAAGCAAAGACTAACCGTTACTTCTCATCTTTGAGCTTTTCTTAATGAGATAGGGAAAGAAGGATAAGGGTAGAAATATAGATAGATAAAGATTATATATATATATATATATATATATATATATATATATATATATATATATATATATATATATATATATAAGAGGGATATAGAGAAAGATAGATGGAAGCAAAGAAAGCCCAACCATTATTTTTAGTTTTTGAGTTTTTCAGAGAGAGAGAGATCTCTAACCGTTACTTTTTATTTTTGAAATTTTTCTTAATGAGTGAGTGAGAAAGGAAGATAAAGATAGACAGAGGGGAGCAAGCAAACCCCAATCATTACTTTGATTTTTTTCAATAGTTGTTTTAATTTTGAGATTTTTTTCTGCTCATTTTGTTATGCAAATATTTATTGTCAGTTATTATAAATTTAGGATGAGCATTGATAGCAGATGCAGAAAGAAAACAACAGGGACTCTTAGGAAAGGTATTAAAGGAAAGCAAGAAGAAATGACTAATCAACAATCGAAAAAAAAAACAAAAAAAAAACAAAAGAATGTATGGTTGCCAGCAAAAGAAACAGCTCAACATGCGAATTACAAATTGGAGATGCTAAAATCCAGCAAGTACAAAAAACAGAGGGACTGAAAGTGCGAAATTGAAATCTAAAGGCCTTCCAAAAGCTAAGGAAGTATTAAGAAACAGGAAAATTTTGTTAGAAACAAAGAAAATAATTTTCCTTTTTTTAATATGCCTTGTCCCTTCTGAACGTATACTACCAAGGCCCTCCACATCTTCCTGTTCTTTGTAGCCCTTAATAGGTTTTGTCATTTTATTACTTCTCCAAAACCCTGTTCTGCCATCCATTTGTTCAAGCCCTTCAAGTATATTACACACTGCATATTCTTTCCCTCAACCAGTCTCGTGAACATCATATTTTCCAAGTCTTCCTTCCTCATTACGTGTCCCAGAATTTTCAACTGCCTCTTCCTGATGTAAAAAAAGAGTGCTGAACTATTATTTAATACCAATCCTCCTATATGATAGTGAATGATGAACAATCCGTCCAGGAAGTACATCTCCTTTGAAAGGTGGCTCGGTTTACTCACAAGTGCCTGTGGCGTCCCTCAAAAGGGGAAGTGCTAAGGGTGCTTGGGTAGTTTTTTCTACAGTATTGCCAGTAGACCCACTTTAAACCTCGACGATTGGTAGCGACATGGGGGAACTGAAAAATCCCTTTATTGCATGTTAATGACACAGGCTTCTACTGATGTAAGGTGCATGCATAAAGACAAAATATAGCCTTTTACAAATTTCTAACGATGAAACTTTGCTGGTTTTGTATTGGGTGAATATATATAAAATTAAGAATTTACCCAGTTATATATATTGTGGCATTGGTTGTTCTGAGGAAAATATGAAATAATAAGAATGATTGGATTTTAATTCCGTGTGCATTTAAAGCTGCTATACATAGGCAAGGATTTGGTTATTGTTATAATTGTCTGCATTGTTTACTGAGATTCCAACACACCATAGATTAACTTCATCTATTTTTTTGCAAGACCAAAATAAATATAACCAGTTGGAAGAGGAATGTATGATTAAGCATTGCATTGTGAGTCAAAATTTGTTTAAACAAGTTTTAGCTATTAAGTTGAATGTCGGGCTTTGGAAGTCATGAAGATTCGATTTTTTTAGAACAAAAGAATTACTAAAGAAATGAAATATTAATTAAAAGAATTACTAAAGAATTAATAAAAGAATACGACTCGTCTATATATTATATGAGATTGCCAATGATTTTAATATAGAAATACATTAGCAATCCAGGAGAAAGGGATTATCAATGGTCAGGAATTAATGCAAGTAGAATAGGAATATTATTTGTATAATGTAAATGCATTGCTAATGATTTTTATATAGAAAAACCAACTCCCCAAGTTGTGAGTTCAATACCTGACCGCAGCAGAGGTGAACAAAAACTTGGAGAATTGAGTTACTGAAGGGAAATAACTGAAACTGAGATATACAGAAATGGCATGGCACGTGGAACTAGAACAATCTACCCTGGTGGTTGAAATAAAGGGTTCGGTTAGAAATTTCAACTTATATCACATGAAAGAGGCCGAGGCATACAACGGCCGAAACGTCGTGAATATAGCAATAAAGATGAGGACAACAAACCAAATAGTGTAAATAGGTGTTAATCAATTTTATAAAAAAAAATATGCTTCATTTCAATTTCATGATGCAAATTTTCATTTTATATAAAGTTAGTTTTAAACTCAATATTTCCCAGATGATACATAAAGGTTTTCCCAGTTGATACATAAAGGTTTAGATAGGTTATTTTACCGGCACACCAACCCCAAGAGTTTTTTCGCGCTGAATTGGGTAGTTTTTATTTTGTGTCTATTTTGCAGACAGATTCTTTTATAAGGCGTTAATATATAAGAGTATAGATGTTATTCAGTTTTAGTTGCATTTTGTAATCGAGTGTTTATTCGGTTTCTTTTTTATATTTTGGCGTAGAGTTTTGTTAATTTAAGAATTCTAGAATGTCTTTGGATTCGGCACTCTCAAAGAGGGCTCTAAGGTTGGGTACATTGTAGAAGTATTTTCGTATAGGTATCAGTTTTTGCAGTTAATTAAAAATACTGTTTGACAGTGTGTACTTCTTG
Organism: Acanthosepion lycidas; assembly: GCA_963932145.1. Taxonomy (NCBI): domain Eukaryota; kingdom Metazoa; phylum Mollusca; class Cephalopoda; order Sepiida; family Sepiidae; genus Acanthosepion; species Acanthosepion lycidas. The sequence continues at coordinate 64,783,412 of OZ010599.1, read as the reverse complement.
GTAGTATGAAGGGTCTTTATTTTGCGGAAGAAGGAGTGGGTTTTGTGGGTGTGTCCGATTTTGATTCTTATAAGTGTGACATCGTCTTTTCTTGAGTGTCTGGTACTGTGATGCTGTGAAGTCTGAATGGGTTTTATTACGTAAAAGAACGAATTCATCATCTTTGCCCAAAAAAGGCAGATCTTATTTTTTTCATTTTTATAGTTAACAAGCACAAAAATAACAAAGGTGAAGATAATCATCGCCAAACCCAAACACCGCCATTGTCCCGTTCCAAATGCTGAGCCATCTCTTTACATATCTTATATTTCATATCTGTGTTTGCAGATTGGTGTGTGGTGAATTTCCTCTAAACTTACATACCATGAGAATTTCAGATTCCCCATCTGGTGGAGATCCCCTTTTCCCTTTGAGTGAATTTCCTTTGAAGTTTTGTAAGCCAAACGACTATGTATGCCTTAATGTTGATCCTGCATGCAAACAGCATAGGACTCTATGAATACACACACATACGTGTGTATATATATATATATATATATATATATATATATATATATATATATATATATATATATAATATGCAAGTTTTATTAAAAACGACTGAGAAGGTACTGCGATTAAACTTTTTATTCAATATTTCTTGTGTTCACAGAAGTGATTTCTTTGCTGGACATAAAGTGCGTAAAAACTGCCCGAATGTCCTGGGTGTCCGAGCGCTTTCAGTCAGCACAAGAATAGCACAACCCTTTCTAAACATATCTGGGAGATAAAAAACTAAAAACCAAATCACACCAAAAATATCATGGAAAATAAGGAAAACAGCATCAGTCTGCAACCACAAATCCCAAAACTGTAAACTCTCGAGGAGAAAATAGCTATAATTACCTTCACAGAGCAACACAAACTAGTAAATAAACGATCAGAACTCATGCAGACACGAAAACAAGTTCTTACTACGAACTAAAAACGAACAAGAATAAACAAAAATAAATAAATACCGTAAAAAATAAAATAAATAATCAAAAATAACTAAATTTAATTCAAACCAATAAATAAAGTAAATAATGAACAAATTAACAAAACACAGATGCACACATAAACGCAACTAACGTAATAATAACAGCCAGTGATAAAATAATCAATAATAAATAAAAAAAAAAGTTAGCAGACAATACTATAAAATTCCCAAAACTGCATCTGGATCCACAAGGAACCGTTGACATTACAATGAGAAGCGCTGACGGTGCAGATTCCTGTGAGGTCATAGGTATACATTTGCTAAAATAATCCATAAAAATGATACAGAATTCTACAGGGACGACTGTCTCATAATCTTAAGAAACTGAAAACAAAATAGACAAAACCATAAAAAACAATCATATGTAAATGCATACATTTTTTTAAAGTAAAATTTGAATTCTCTGTATCTCTAAAAGATATCATTCCCCAGAAAAATGATTTTAGATTCCCAACTTTTCATTACTGTGGTTGTTTTTTAATTTATATATCTTCGAAATAAATTTGGGAATAAACGAAAGTAATGACGAAATCCAACGAAAGTCACCCATGAAATAAAAATAATTGTTTGTAAGGAAAGTAAGAACCTATGTACATAAAATTGTCTTTAAATTAAGTGGTGACAGGAATTATCGTTAGAATTTTTTGAAGGTAATGCAGCGATTAATTTTTAGTTTTGTTGTTTAGTTGTCTATCGCATCTACCCCCCTACCTAATGGGATGAAGGCCCTATATATACTGACACATATTTATCATTTACTGTTATACACTTATATGTATCTACACACACACACACACACACACACATATATATATATATATATATATATATATATATATATATATATATATACATACACACACACAATATTTAAAGTAAAAATCTAGATTTACCTTCCACCCAAGGGTTATTATTTAAAAAAATTACCGTATATATATAATGTGTGTTTAAAATAAAAAATTATTTTTTTTAAACATAATTTCTCTCTCTTTCTAAAAATTATTATTTGAGAAGTAAAATAAAAATGTACATATTTTCATATGTGAGGGTGTGCTGAAAAGTTCCCATCCTGAGCAAGAGGGATACCCACCCCCAATTCTGACGTTTGGTGATTTGGCCTGTTTCTTTTCTTTTTTTTTTTTTTTTACATTGGAGGAAGTGTGTCAGGCCAAGAACCTTTCAACACCCCCCTCTTCTTGTAGATATACCATTATTTAAAATTTCCCGAAGAAAAGCGACGAAGAATTTTAAATACATTCAATAGATGCTGGGCTTCTAAGATTGTGACAATATTTGCATGTTGTCTTTTTAATTGCATTGTCAAAAGGAGAGAAGTCGTCTGTGAATTGTGCCATCACCGAAACATTGTCTTTTGTTGTCACAATGGTGTTTAATATCAGAGATTCTGTTCCCTAAAATAAGACGAAAAAGAAAAAAAAGACGAATAAAAAAGGAAAATAAATAAATAAATAATAATAATAATCCCATCCCACAATCTCAGAGAGAGAAAAAAATTCTTTTTCTTTGTTTTAGCTTTTGTTAGATTTTACTAGATTTTTCAATCTGTATTACATTCTTGGGAATTTTATTGGTGGCTAAAGGGGATGGATGACAAGAAATAGTCCATCCCAAGAAAGATGGAGGCAGACAGACAATCAGTCAACTCCTTGTCTTTTTTTCCACCCCCTCAATTCACTTCCGCGCCAAACCCTTTCTGTTCCTTAATTTATTCTTATTTTTGGACTTTTTACAGTTGCATGTGGCAGTAGTTGCCTCTGTTGACACATGGTCTGTTGGATATTGATGACACAAGTGACCTCCTCCTGTTTGTCAGTGCTTACCCGAGGGGCCTTGTTATCCCCAGAGTTATTGCTTTCTATCTCTGACCTTCTTTTGTTTGTTGCCATGATTTTTATTATGAATCGTTTTTCTCTTTCATTCTTTTTCTCCTTCACGTTTTTATTTATTTTCTCTTCACTTTCTTTAAGACCATTATTTCTTCTTTCTTTCTTTCTTTCTTTCTTTCTTTCTTTCTTTCTTTCTTTCTTTCTTTCTTCCCCTTCCTTTTTTTCTTTTCCAATATTTTTCGTTATTATCACCACCTTCTCTTTTTTCTTTTATTTTCCGCCACTCTCGTTCACTCTCTCTTTACATTCCTCCGCCTTTTGCTTTTTTCCTCCACGTCTTTCATTTTTCTCCACTTGTTCTCGCATTGTTTTGCCACATTTTGCTCCTACTTTGCTCCAATTTCTTTCATTTTTATCCGTTTGTTTATTTTATTTTCAATGTCTTTCTTCCTCCACATCTTCGTTGAATTTGTTTTTGATCTTTCACGCTTTTCTTTTTCTCCATTTCTTTCATTTATCTTCCTCCACTTCTTGCTTTTCCCTCCACTTGTCTGTTATTTTTTCTATATATTTCTCCAGGTTTGCACCATGTCTTTCATTTTTCACTCATCTGTTTATTTTATGTTTCGTTTCCTTAATATTTTTCCGTTTTCCTCCATTACTTTTTACTTTATTCCATCTGTTTTTATATTTTCTACATTTTTCTTCTATTTTTCCTCCAAATCTTCCTTTTACTTTATTCCACTTATTTTTATTTTTTCAACACTTTTCTTTTATTTTCACCCACTTCTTCCATTTATTTTCCTCCACTTCTTGCTTTTACGTCCACTTGTCTCATTTATTTTTTCACATCTTTCTTCTAGTTTGCTCCACTTTTCACATTTTCCTCCATCTGTTTATTTTACCATATCTTTCTTCTATTTCCCTCCATTTCTTTATACCTTCTCCCGTTTGTTTTTATCTTAACACCATTCTTCTATTTTCACACACTTCTTCTTTTTTTTTTTTTTTTTTTTACTTTTCTCTATTTATTGTCATTTTTCCATACTTTTCTTCTATTTTCTCCAATTTTATTTTCTTTCATTTGCTTTTCCCTCCACTTATATTTCTTTTATTTTTCAATATCTTTCTCCTAGTTTGCTCCACTTATTTCCCTTTGCTATGTTTGTTTATTTTATTTTTCCATGTCTTTCTTCTATTTTCCTCCACTTGTTTTTACTTTCATCCGTCTGTTTTTATCTTTCCCATAACATTCTTCTGTTCTCCTCCATATATTCCTTTTACTTTTCTACATATGATTTTTTTCAAACCTTTCTTATACTTTCCTCCACTTTGTCATTTTATTTTTACTCTATTTTCGTCCTTTTTATTTTTCCTCCACTTGTTTCACAATTATCTTTTTCCACAACTTTCAACGATTTTCCTCCAATTCTTCCATTATTTTCTTCCATCTTATTTTTTGCTCTTCCTTCTCCCGACACCTATAACTTTTATTTTCATTCACTTGTTTAATTCTATTTTTATTAATTTTTATCCTTTTATTTTTCTTCATACCTGCGATTTTCCTTCACATCTCTCTCCTGTTTTCTTTTACTTCCATCTTATTTTTTGCTCTTCCTTCTCCCGACACCTATAACTTTTATTTTCATTCACTTGTTTAATTCTATTTTTATTAATTTTTATCCTTTTATTTTTCTTCATACCTGCGATTTTCCTTCACATCTCTCTCCTGTTTTCTTTTACTTCCATCTTATTTTTTGCTCTTCCTTCTCCCGAAACCTATAACTTTTATTTTCATTCACTTGTTTAATTCTATTTTTATTAATTTTTATCCTTTTATTTTTCTTCATACCTGCGATTTTCCTTCACATCTCTCTCCTGTTTTCTTTTACTTTTTCTTCTACAGTGTAACCCAGATATAAGAGAGTTGTCGGGACCGGAGAAGAAGTCTCTTATATCCGGGTTTATCTTATATCCGGGTTTGGTCTATTTTGTTTAGGTTAGTATGTCTCTAATTTGGGACCAGATAAAATCTCTCTTATATCAGGGTTTCTCTAATACAAGGGTCTCTTATATCCGGGTTACACTGTATTTTCTTCCACTTCTACTTTCCTCCATTTCGTCCATTAATTTTTCTCTCTTCTTTTCTGCTTCATATTCTTTCTTCACTCCGATTTTTACTGATTACTCTTTCTCACCCCCCCCACATCTCAATTTACTTATACTCTCTTTTCCCCCCCATTTTCTTTTCTGTTTTTCCTTTCATTCTACTTTATTTTCATTCTTTTTCTACGTTTTTCATCTTTACTTGTCCCCTTGTTTCTACCCCACCCAATTGGATTGCCCCAAATTAAAATTGCTAGTCAGTCAGGCTAGAAAGAAGAAACGGAGTAACTTCGCTTCTCGTGTACATCCTTGCTTACCCACCAATGATTAGCGCTCTCAATCCCATTGTCTGTGTCACCTCTTTCGCCATACGATCCAGCTTCAGTTCCGTCCTTTGTCCTTATTCCTTAGGTTTTAATGTCCTCTATTGTTGTTTGCAAACTTGTAAAGCTTCTATAATGATGGCCCAGTTATTATTGTATGTAAACATTTCACTCAAGTAGCATTCACTCCATTTTCCCTGCAAACCCCTGTCTGAACTTGGACATTGTTCTTTGTGATCTATTTCTTTCGTTGGTGAATCACGATGTAGCTGGACATATTTTGACCAATAAAACATAACAAAATATATTAAGCTCAGTTTTCATGTTGCCTGTGATGCCAAATTTGAAACGTTGGCCTGACTTCTTGAAACCATTGATTACATTGGCCTCAAGTCCACTGGACACATCTTACAATAAATATGTCTCTCTAATAGCTTCGGGTCACAGAATGGTCAACATGGAGGGAAGTAGGGGATGAAACGGAAATGTGCAATTGCTTCTTGGGGAATTCTACAAACATTCTTTATCGCTTTCTTTCCGTCCTTCTCCAGTCTTTGAGCTGCTGTCCTCGCGACGCCTCTTTTCAAAACGTTGGGTACGCACTTGTAAAACAAGTATCTATCCGACTTTCGTTCTTTCAGAGTTGCTTTTCCAGAAATTCTTCACATTCTTTGACGCATTACTCTTCCAAAAAATTTTTTTATTTCTTCTTTTCTCGTCAAATTCTTATCCTTTGGTTCTGGATTTACATAGCATTAAAGGTTGCCTCTTTTCTTACAAATAGAGTTATTTAACAGCACGGGGACTTTGCACTTTATTGCAGCGTTATAATTATAGCTTGTGTCTCCCAATTTCGAAGGGTTGGCGTGGTTTTTAGAGCTTTACTTTTGATTCGTTGATAAAAATCCCTTTTAAATATTAGAAATTTGGAAATGAATATATCAACATAATGAACGCGGACACAATTTACCTTGAAAGATGTCATAAAGGGATCAACATTGATTTTTCGTATTTTTATTTTCTATTTAGGAATCAGTTATTTAGATTAATTCACTTTAAGCATGATTGAGATTGTTATGTTACGTTTCGAGCCATTGTTTGAAGCTGAGAAGACGTCGTGTGTTGACAAACAAAAACTACAATTGTTGAAATGGTTGAGAAAATAGACAAAAAAGAATTATATAAAATGGGTTGTTTGTACAGTGTTCTAAGTCGGGTCACCAACTGTTGTTAGGCTTAGTGTCGTCGTTTGAAGGTGTTGTGTGTTGACGAACAAAAACTATTAGTGTTGAAATGTTTGAGAAAATAGATAAACAAGAAAAGGATATAAAAGTGGGTCACCAACTGTTGTTATTAGGTTTAGAGTTGTCGTTTGAAGTTAAGAAGCTGCCATGCTTGGATAATATTAGGTTGGTGCAAAAATAATATCGTTTTTTAACGTCAAAAAAACTATTATTTTTGCACCAACCTAATAGTATAAAATGAGTTGATTTTACTGTGTCCTAAGTCAGGTCACCAACTGTTGTCATTAGGTTTAGAGTTGGCGTTTATAGTTGGGAAGTTGAATGGAATAAAATGAAATAGAATTCCACTAAGAACTTTTTTTTTATTGTCGAGAATGTTCAAGGATAGTTCCCGAAAGAATGTGTAAACTCAAGGAATGTTCTTATGATAGTCTCTGCATAAGAAGAAATATATAGTTGAACTTATTCCGTTGATGGGGTAAAGAGTGAGTGTGTCTCGTCTGAGCCATGTGCATCCGATCTAGGAGCACTGAGTTTAGCATCCTACATCGACTGTGGTACGGTGTGAAGGAGGGGTCACGCTTTTGAGATTTTCACTAATCATGCTCCTAATTATTTTATCATTAGCCCAAAAGCTGCTAATGATAGGGCTTTCAACGCATGCATGTCTGGCAGTCCTAACTGTAGCGTCTTCTATAAGATGTATTAAACTTAAGTCTGGCATGAAGTCAAATGTGGATTGGAAGATTGTATTGCATCAGTCTCTTAGATTGAAAGGGTTTACCTACTTTGATATTTGCTATGTTTAGCTAAGTATGGCACAAGGCTAAAATAGGATATTGTGGTATTATATATGAATAGACATTGAACACAAATTTCACACCAGGCTTTCACAAAGAACGCCAGTTTACCTGGGTTCACTGCCGGCAACTGAGTGCACGACGACGTGACCTCACACCTATATCTATGCTAACAGTTGCTTCTATCGCACTTCTCGCTTGTGGAACACTTTTTTTCCATATATGTATGTATATCGGCACCATCGATAAAACCCTTATTAATCTGAAGTTCTTTCGAAAGTCGAAACGTGTAACATAATGCGTTTTATATGGTTATATATATATATATATATATATATATATATATATATATATATATGTGTGTGTGTGTGTGTGTGGTAATTCCTAAATTTTCGCTTGAGGATGAAACAGGGCTTGTTATTTTAATTCAATTTAATTTTAATAATTATATTGATGGTTTCGGCTCTCGCTTTTGAAACATGAGAACTCTTATGTAGCGAAGGAATCATATTTTTTAAAAATAATTATAATATATATATATATATATATATATATATATATATATATATATATGTCTAAAAAGTATCGGAACTTATCCGTTCTTCGATGTGAGAGGCATCGTCCATAGTGAGTTCTTGTCACAGGGCCAGACGATTAATCAGCATGTCTACAAAGTCTGCGGCTTTTGTTTCGTTCGGTGCACGAGAAGAAACGGAAGTTGTGGTAGGACAAATCATGGCTGCTTCACGCGAAAATGCACCTGCTCACAGCGCCCTGAGCATCCGGCAGTTTCTGGCCGAGAAGAACATCACCGTAGTAGTGGTACTACTAGCCTGATCTTGCTCCGTGTGAATTTTTCTTTTGCCCAAGTTCAAGGAGCCTATCAAGGAGACCCGTTTTGAAGGCATGGAGGCTGTTAAGAGGGCCATAAAGACATAGCTGAGGAGCATCCAAGAAGAATCCTTCCGGCAGTACACAGAAGCATGGCGGAAAGGATGAAAAAGTGCGTTAAACGCGATGGGGGTTACTTTAAAGGGGAAACCATGTAGTTTGTTCGAATTGAAATAAATTGTTTGTGACACCAGTCACGTTACATTCCAGACAGACCCCATAGATGGATAGATAATGTATATTTAACCAGGGCTCTGGAGGGGTCTCTTCCCACCAACACTGGCTGAATATTGGAATGAATAAAAAGTTAAGCACTGAAGATTCAAGTCTCGTCTTATCATTTAATTAGCACGACCACGTTCATTATAATTGATAGAGGGAGAATGTATATAGGACTAGGGTTCTGGAAGTGCGCTTCCCATCAACACAGATTGAGACGGAGTAAGTGACGAAATACTGGAGTGAATATAAAGTTAAGTGATTTTGCGTTTTTTTTGTTTTTTTTTATAGATATATGTAAACAATTTAAAAAAAAAAATTAATATGACATTTTATTAAAAATAATTGTTTTTACTTATTTTTTGGAATGAAACTAAAAGGCTTTTTACACATAAGCCATATAAAACCCATTATGTTACACGTTTCGACCTTCGAAAGAGCTTCTTCAGATTAATCATGATTTTATAGGTGGCGCCGATATATATATATATATATATATATATATATATATATATATATATATTTGGAGAAAGAGAGTTTCACGAGTGAGAAGTGCGATAGAAGCAACTGTTAGTATAGATCTTATCTATCAACTTCAACTGTAAAATGATGAGACCCTATTGCCAATCTAGTACTGCGCTTAATTTCATAAAGTCTACATACCAAAAAGGAAAGTTGTTTAAAAACAATTACCGCAGAAGGATTTATAGTAAAGGGACTGGAAAGCTACATTACTGTGGATGGGAAAGAGACTGAAGCCGAGAGGCCAGGTTAGCATTAGTAGCATTGCAGATTCTTTTTGGACTTTATGAATTATCTCTAAATGTGTATCAGGTGCACCGGGCCATATGTGGCTGCATGGCAGACTTATTTTGGAGAGAAAGATTCTATGTGAATGTCGCAGTGGATGTAGCACGACACAGTGAACCAACTTTTCTAGCAGCAGACCTAGCAACTTATATGAAAAGTTTAGAAGTTAATATTTTGTAGCCCTTAGTCTGCCCACCAAAAATGGAAAATGAAATTTAATGATTAATTTTCAAAAATTAATAGCACTAATACTTCTAGACAAATGAGACAGCTCATCTCAATAGGTTTGTCATAGATTGTGGCAAGAAGACAAATTTAGTCTTCTGTTTAGTTCTCAGTTTCAGCAAAAACAAAACAAAAAGAAAAAAGAAAAAAAAAAGTGAATGTCGTAGTGGATGTAGTGCGAAAGAAGGGACATTGTCTTTAACCAGGAAGAAGCGTCACCGAGCACTTGGGATGACGAAGAAGAATGAAATGGCGTTCTTTGAATTAAGGAATGGCTTAATAGATGCCATGAGAGCCATTTTGGGGCACTTATCAGCGCTTACCATTGTCATGCGAAAAAGTTCAAAATCTGATTAGAAACGTTTTTTATGTCTTTTGGCTAACCAATAATGGAACTGTCCCCACCCCCTCTGGAGTTCTGAGATAGGATACTCCTGGGCTGGGAAATTATTTGACATGTCATAGCAGTTACAAGAATATTTTACCATTTTTTGTGTATGTTTGTGGAGTGGGATGTATCTATTATTTTGTTGAACTGTGGCCTGTTCGTCATACATTATTGTCAGTTTTTATCATATGTCCTGCACGTATTAAGGCGGGTGGGGTGTTCAGTTTCCTTTCTTTCTGTCATATGCAATATTTTTCAGATAGGCTAGTAAAATAACATTTTTTAAAATATTGTCATAAACGATATTTTATATATATAAAGTAGACATTGAGTTCTATAACTGCTGACCCTTGCACTATCTGTACGTCCAATTCATTGTACAGTAATATATATATATATATATATATATATATATATAGTAATTTTCTAAGCTTAGCTCAGATGTGGCACAAGGCCGAAACTAAGGGGCGTCCAGTGAGGATCGAACTCACTACTCAGTGGTAATTGTTTTAGCAAGACAATCTTCCTAACCATTACACCGCCTCGATATATATATATATATATATATATATATATATATATATATATATATATATATATATATATATATATATATATATATATATATATATATATATATATATATATATATATATATCGGTATCAGTCTATCATATGCTTACACGCACTGTTTAGATTGCATTTAACAAGAAACAGACTATCGCCACTATGTGTTGAACTCAATGTCGACTTTTATATTCAAATATGCGCTATCCCAGGGGTCAAAACATTATGAAAGTGTAGAAATACATTTTTATTGCGAAGGTCCAGTATTACGTAATGTTGCCTCTCTGTGTTTTTAAAATAAATACTTTCATGGTAATTGTTCGGATGGGCTATTTGATTCGTAACTAGTTTTTTTTTAATTTAAACGCAGTACTAGACTGGCATCGGGGTCTCATCAATTTATAGTTTATATCTAGCTGGCTAGATGTAACTGTAAATTCTATGCTAACAGTTTCCTTTCTCGCACTTCTTGCTCGTGTAACTCCCTTCCGACTTCATTCTTTCCAGCCAACTTTAATCTGTAAAAATTGAAATGCAATGTCAATCGCTATCTATGTCTTCCTGATTACTCTTTTTCTCTTCCCGCTTATTATTAACGTTTCTTAATTCTTCCACACTCTGTAAATCTTAGTGGCGTTACTGCCTTGCATGGGGTGGTACCGATTAAAAAAATACATTTTCATTGTAAAAGTTACCAGCAATACATTTTTGTAAAAGAAATTACTAATGGTCCAAGAATTTAATTTCGGCATTAAATGACCCATGATGTGTTGATATGCCGTTAAACAAACAAATCGATCGAAACCCTAACATAGCATCTAACAAACGTTCTTATATTTGGTATCCATGTTTTCGTTAAACGTTTTAGCCAAACAAAACTTTGCTTAATGTTTTGTTCATAAAAGAAAAAATTAGAACATTGTTACGACAAATAGTTAATCTCAAGATTTCTCTGGGGATTTTTAAAAATACCAAAGTTTACAGAAAATAAGAAGATTCTTTTGGCAAACTTACTGAAAAAATTCATGCTGATTGGATGGCTAAATCCGATCTTTTTCCCTGGAAGAAAAAATACCAGCAATACATTTTTATAGTAAAAATGGCCAACAATACATTTTATCTATAGTTGAAGACATACAATTGCGTTCAAAATATTTAGATTTCGGCATTAAATAACCCATAGAGGTGTTGATATGCCGTTAAACTAAATCAACCAACAACCAAGACGTTCTTTTGCAATTGGCACAAAAAAGGTCTAAAAAAATATTTGCGATGTCTGCTATAGATTTGGAACAGTTAATGTAAGAAACATTTCAATCTGGTCAAACTCGAAGACAGGAAGACAATGTGGATTTTATTATTACGGCCGTGGAAAATTTGTCCTTGGCTTGTCATCGGGAATAAAGCAAAGCAAAACATTTTAATCCATTTTCTGTTAGCTAGCTTTAAAAATTTTAGCTTTTGTACGATCTACTAGCGAGGAATTAGCTGTTAGCTAGGTACAGGTTTCATTTACGTACATACATGAAAATTACGACGATGAAAGGAATAAAATTTAAGTGATTTTGAATTTGAAAACTAGAACGGGAAATACGACGCGATAACTTGGATAATGGGAAGTAAAACTAAATTCTGAAAAAAAAATGAGTAATTTAAAATATACAAAAAAACACGAATTATTTTAAAAAAAATACCTTAAGAAATACTACAGGAAATGTATGAGGATTCATTTTAAAACGTTAACATAAAGAGGATTAGCGTATATAGATAGAGAAAATGGAATAGTTTTTTGCCACAAAGAAGATGAAATAAGTGCTTTGCAAGAGCCGTAATTGGAACCTGTCTGATAAACATTCAATGGGATCTTTTAAAATGCGAATCTGTTTGCTGAAAAAAAGGAAAGAAAATCAGTAATAATTTGAATCTCCTTAAAATTCAATGAACCTATATGTAATCTTTTTTCTTTTTTACATTTTTTTTTTCTAAATACCTGCCGCGGTATTGTTAAGTGGTTCTTGTAAAATTGCTTTCTGGCAATTCCAACCAATTCTATATTTGCATTGCCACGTGAGGGATTGTCATAGTGCAGGTATCTCGGCAGTATAAAAAAACAAAAAAAAACAAAAAAAACAGACATTATAAAATATAAGCCTTTCTTTATATTCGAGGGACCGCTGAAAGATCACAGCCTAACCTCCTTTCCCAAGATCTGACCAAATAACGAAACATTTTCAAAAAGAGCATCTTTGATCCGAGAACTTTTCATCATCCACTTTATGTACGGGGGCAAGTAAAAAAAAAAAAAAAAAAAAATAACTGCGCTTTCGCTATAACAAATCTTTGGGTTTGTCGCACAGACTCATGCTCATGTGTGCTTAGAGTTGGTGCTATTATGATCATGTGATCGAAGTTTGAGCTTGACCGTGCCAGTTTTCTTGTTGCTGTTACAGTGTAAACATGGCCGCTCCGCTAGCAGTGTACACCAAGGAGGAACAAAGAGCAGTGATGCGATTTCTCTAGGTCGGAAGGTGTCGTGGTTGAAATTCATCGGAGGCTTTGAACACAACACGGACACAGTGTACAAGTGTGTATGAGTGGATCAAGAAATTTAAAAGTAGCAGCACAATCGTGACGCACGAAGGATGTATGTATGTATGCATAGATAACCTTGAATGACAACCAGTCTAGAATGAAGGCAACTCTGAATTCAAACATGAGGAGAATTGTTTGGAAACCTTGTTGCACACTAACTGCATCTGTTCTCTGTATTCGTTTCTTCACCAATATAATCAAATATGTATGAGTTGTTCATGTTTGAAGAAACGTCCTGTTTATATATATATATATATATATATATATATATATATATGGTACGATGGATAAATTGTCGTATAAATTACGCAAAAATGAAAATAACACTGATATCTCATTTTAACTGATATATCTATGAAAATTACACAAAAATATCTTGAATATTGAAGAATAAATTTATTCAATAAAATCGTATAGGAGCTTCCGGTGCGAATGCCAAGCAGTAAATCATGCCGTTTCCAAATTTCTGACAGTTAATTGCGTGATGGTGGTCTTTTTCTTACAGACAGTGCCCAACTGACCCTACCTATACTGTGCAGTCGACAAAATGAATAACAAACAACACGCATGTGCGAAATTATAAATATAAAATTGCAACAGTTTACCCATGGCACCCTGTGTGTTTGTGTGTGTATATATATATATATATATATATATATATATATATATATATATATATATATATATATAGTTTCTATGAATAATTAGATAAAATTTTATATAAGTTAATATGGGTGACAGGTTTGTTATGTAAATTAATTCTAAATTGATCCTCCTACAAAAGCTAAAACTAACATGTTCATACAAGATTTCCTAACTAAAATGTAAAAAAAAAAAAAAAAATTAAACATTTTTTTAATAATCTGGAGAGCTTACTCGATATTAATATATGAAAAAAGAAATACTAGATGATAAAATTTAAAATTTTCTTTTTTTTATTTTCATTTAAAAAAAATCATGCGAGATAAGCTTATTTTGTTTGGGTTTCCGTAGGTTGATCAATTTACATTGAATTTACATAGCTATGAACTTTTACAAAATCTAATGTAAAAAAAAAAAATCGATATTCGTGATCTAGAGTACTTCTGTCGCACTTCTCGCTTGAGGCACTAATGGTACTGTAGCTATAGCATCAGGGGTGTTTCTTGGGTAAGATAGCTAGACGGAGCCCCTTTATCCTGGCTTTGAATTCAGATTTTTCTGAGACTTTTTGCCATCTCAAATCAAGAGAGCATGATATTTAATCCATAGCGATGGGGAAAAAGAGTTTCTCAAGGGTATTTGTGCAGTTGATTTATTTGTTTTTTTTTACGGCTTATCAACCATTTTTGTGGGTTATTTAAAGCCGAAACATGTTTTGGGTTGTAAGTAGAATTTTTTCAGATACAAGTCCTACTATTTAATCCATAGCTAGTCGCTTGGGGAGTAGATGGATTCATAATTTTCCCAAGGGAATTTTCGCGTAGGTGAATGTAACGTATCCGACTGGAATTCGAATTCGTCTCTCCGATTTATTTTTCCGAGCTGCTGTTTTTTACACCATCCGCACATCTGTATTTCTGCGAAAGTAAACGTAACGAACTCGCCCGGAACTCGAACGGGGCTCTCCGATTTCACTTTCCGGGTTAGCCGTGACACTGCCTGCGCATCTACATGATGTGTAGCTCTAGAGTGAAATTATCAAAAGCCAACACTTAAATAAAACTCGTTGAAGAAAAAGGGGATCCCCCCCACCAAAAAAAACCAAAAAACCAATCAGACAAACACTCCCCCCCAAAAAAAAATCAAGACATTTGGTTCACAGATATTTTCAACCAAACGAAGCATCTCTTAATTACTTTAGCGTCAGTGAACAGTTTCAGGTTATGAACCAATAAAGCGTAAAGATATCTAGTTAAACAAACATCTTTCAAATTTACAGCTGCGAAGTCTTGATAGAATCACTGAATGAGGGACGAAAAGAATGGATATTGTAACAGGTTCAAAACTTCCTGTTGACGGTTTTATATTTATACACACAAGAGGCGCTAAAAATTTGGGACCACCCTCAGGATTTCCAAGAATCACCTGAAAGCTAAAGATTGCATTTTTTTTTCAAAGTTAATTTACTAGTTAACAGAGGGACTTTCTCTCCTAGAATGTTTTTTTATCACATATTCAATAATAATAATTACGAAGTTAACCCATTAAGATTTAAGTTTTCTTAAGCTTTTAACACGTTTTGCCTAATAAACCATGTTCGATAACAGTAATCTTAGGGCTGACGGATTTAAAATTTTAGGTAATCCCTCCCTAAAAAATTGTTGTCCTAGCTTAGTAGCTGTTTGATCTTTTTTGTTAATTCCATCCAAAATATTAATTCACCCCAAAATAAAAAGAATTTATGTTTACTAAAATTTACATCAAATTCTCCCAGAGCGAGGCCCTTCTATTGCCCTCCGATTGGGTTGACCTTTGCGATCGCCCAAAATATCGGCAACTATTTGTAAGTGTGGGGTCTATGATCGTTCGGACTCCGATAAAAAAAACGGAAGCCAAAAACAGATTTTTTTCTTCTTTTTTGTTTGTAAAATAAATTCCTTGTAAGTCGAATATTATCCGTACTTACGAAATGTGAATAACTCGCTGATTTTTGGTATTTTTTTATCCTGAGGGTTGGAGATATTGAGAGGCAAGCTAAGCAAATTTTATTTGATTTAAAATTTATAATTTCAAAAGAGCGGCAAAAACTTCATAAAAAACAAACTTTGATTTAAAATTTATAATTTCTTAGGGTGAATTAATATTGGCGATAAGTAACTTTACATTATTTGGGGTGAATTAACAGAAAAGATCATAGCTGTTAATTATACCAAAGAAAGTTTGATTAATTGATTAATTTATTTATTTAACAGCACATTAACTGCTAATGGGTCATTTAATGCCGGAATTTAATTTTCTTGGGAGCTTTGAAGTAATAAATATATGATATGTTATTTGTCCTGCTCTAGCATCTCGGCTTCAGTCTCTTTCCCACCGCTGTAGCGTAACTTCCCTGTGCCTTTTCTATAAATACTTTTATGATAACTGTTTAGATGAACACTTCGCTATGGTACCCAGACTTTGTGAATTTAAGCGCGGTACCAGATTGGCGGCTAGGTCTCATCACTTTATAGTTGAAATGGCTAGATGTAGCTATAAGTTCTATGCTAATAGTTTCTCTTCTGGCTTGTGGAACTCACTTCCGGCTTCTTGCTTCCTAGTCAATTTTGATCTTCAAATATTTAAGTGCAATGTCAGTTGTTATCTTCTGTCTTCTTGATTAAGTTCTTTTATTTTTGTCTCTCATTAATAGCTTATTTTTTCTCTCATTATTCTCTAACACTCAGTAACCACTTGCGTCTTAGTGGTTTTATTGTTTTGCTTGGGGTGAAATAATATATAAATAAGGTATCCACTAAAACTAACTTTGAAGTAATGTAATGATGATAGATTCTACCGTCGATTTCGACGCATGAGGACCCGTCAGGCTCATTTAGTTTGTTTTTTTTTTTGTTTTTTTTTTGTCGTATGTGACAGTACAGTCTCGCTAGTGACTTGCATACAAGTCCACATATTGTACAACAGCGAGGATCTCTGGACATAGCCACAGGAATATTTGCTGACGCTTTTCGCCGTTGTCGTTCGTCTCATCAGGTCAATAAGACTGATTTCGAAATTTCTGATATCAAGCTGGTACAAGTATTTCCAGTTATTTCTATCAAGGGCAACTTCCTCGAAGTTAGTATGAGGTACATTGACAACTGAGAGTTTACACTTTAGTTTGTTTTTATAACTCAGTCACGGCCGTCCAACTCACCTTTGTCCACGTGAAGCTGGCTATACACGAGGACCATAGGTATTTTATCGCTACTCATTCTAACAACATGACAAGCCCAGCGAAGTTGTGACTGCATCAGGAATGTCTCAATTCCACCAATGTTGCATTTTACAAGAAGATGAGCATTGGACACACTATCGGCAAAAAGTATAGCCACAGATCGCGCGGAGACAACTTTTGTGGAAGATGTCCATTTTAATGATATAGGACCTATATGGAGACAACGATTCTGAGTCGTACAGTAGTGTGACAATGTAATGTTATATATCAAGCTGTCAGAAATTATTTATTATTGTTTGAGGGAACATTTTTCTACTTCAGCTGAGGTGTGAAGAAAGATTTTCGCATGTCTTCAATTCACAGCCTTTATAAAATATGACATTTATAAGTGGATGTTTTTTATGCTGCAGACACCAACTCTGTTATAGATTAAATTCAGCAATAAATTACGCCCCCGCCCTGCAAAAGAAAAAACAAACATGAGTTCTTGAATCTAAAACTGTAAAGCCTCGTAAAATTGCACGAATATTTCCTTAAAACATTACTTTGGTTATTGGACTATTTCCCTTTATTCCTTTTAGTTCTTTTCTTATCCGAAAAGAAAAAAACATATATATATATATATATATAACAGAAATTTGACGCCACCGGGCATATACACAGATTTAAAAATGCAGGAAAGCCTTTTTCTTCTTTCAAGAATCACTTTCGACCAATCAGCAACATGATTGGATAACAGGTTTCTGCAAATATACGACAGGATACTTTTAATAGCAGTATGCGTTATAAACAGTCCGTTCACGCCTCAGCTATAGGCCAACATTTATTAGATAATTCAGACTATGCAGCAATATATAGGAACGATTCGTAAAATGTCTTGTGCAGAGCTCGGCCTGTTCAGCATTTGCGTCTATTAGAAGCGGTTTACATTAATTCACATCAACCGTCTCTGCGCAGACAGAAAGAGCAATTTATTTGCCCTCTCTGTCTTTTAGGAGGTTTGTGAGAGAATTTTCACATTTTATACTCACTTGGAACCATTTACATTAGCTTTACATTAGATTTTTTTTGCTCGTATATACCTCCTTGTTTTCCTCTTCATTTTTATTGATAGGTTTTATTAATAAATTTGTATTTTAGTCGACGTTCCTTTTTTTCTCCTTATATTTTCTTGCAGTGCGAATTGTGTTTTCTTGGTCAATTAATATTTAACAACGTATTTTTCTGATGATGTGTTGATTAAAAAGCATTCTTTCAGAATGAAGAATGCTTTCCTGCATTTTTAAATCTCCCCAGACCGGTTTTGAATTCAGAGTTACCATCTCCTATAAGGCAACCGGTCTAGGAGAAGGTAACTCTAGTCTCCTGCTATTTACCCATAGCTGGGGCGGAAGAGGTTCCATGCCTTTCCCAAGGGTATTAGCACGCAAGTGAATGTAATGGATCCGATTGGAATTCGAACTAAATCCTAGCTGCTATCCATTACTCCACCATGTCTCTCTCTCTCTCTCTCTCTCTCTCTATATATATATATATATATATATATATATATATATATATATATAATGTGTATTTCAGTAGAAACCTTTCTTTCAAACATGTTTCGTTGAATATGATAGACGAGAGAAATTTGAAGATTTTTCTATTTATTTTTCCAACATTTTTATGTTTTACCGTTTAGTGTGAGTGATGTCATGCAAAAATTGTCTGTATTGTCCATTGTCTCAAGCGTTTGTTCCTGCCTGTGTGATTTGTTCCTTTTAAGATATGGAGGAATTCGTTTTTGAATTCCGGCCGCGCTCAACTGGAGAAGATCGGAATAAAAGATACTACTAGCACAAAAAAACTACATCTTAAACAGTCAAACATGAAAAGAAATTAACAAAACCCGCCTTAAAAATGGCTAAAGAAGTGGCCGAAAGCTCTTGGAACAATGTACAGTACGGACGTGTGTGTGTGTGAAAACAGTTCTCTTTCAGACTTAGATCTTATTACAGTGTAACCCGCATATAAGAGAAACCCGGATATAAGAGATATTTTATCTGGTCCCAAATTAGAGCCATACTTACCTAAACAAAATAGACCAAACCCGGATATAAGAGAAAGCCGGATATAAGATACTTCTTCTCCGGTCCCGACAACTCTCTTATATCCGGGTTACACTGTACTGCTTAAATATAAACAATGTTTGTTTACTAAATATCATATCTTCTGCCTTGCCAGCTTATGAGTTAAATAGCATGGGGAGACTAGTTTCTCTTCTAGTATTTGGCAACCAGTCTTGGAGAAGAATAACTTCAAATATGAACTCTTAGATCTTATTTTCATTAGAGAAAGTCCCCCTCCACATCGGAGTTTTGAGAAGACAATCAGTCGGTGTAGGGTCAGGTGAATATGACAGGTGCGGTTAGAAAAACCAAACGAATTCTAAAGTTTTTCCTCCTTTTATGCCTTTTGTAATCATGGAAGAGAATTTTTTTCTCTAAATGTATTGTGTACGCTGTCATTGCTATGCAAAAACCAAGGTATTTTAGTGGACTTCAAATTTCTCGACTGTAACGTATGATTAGTAACTAGGATTATAGTTTCACCATTACAAATAAGTGAGTGTTGGACCATCAGTGAAAAAAAAAATGCAAGAAAGAAATAAGGGGTTTTCTTTCTTTCTTATTTTTTTTTACAGCTGGTACTTTTTAATAGAATTGAGATAAGCCTTAATTACCAGAACATTTGTTGGAAAAGAAGTACATTTCATCATACATTTATTGAGATATGTTTTAGTTGTTTTTCAGAAGCAATATCTGCGCATACAATAAATTCATAACAGCTACAAAGAAATCTGCTGGTATCAGTGAACACTGGTACATATATATGGTAGCAGGCAAAGACACCCACCATCCCGCAGAAATGTAGTATTTGTTGGTAAATGAAGTCCCATACCATACATGGAGTTCCCAAATGGTCACTTAGAATCGACTCATGAATGAATGAATGCTCGTATTGTTGGTGAAACGTCTAAATCATCACTTGACGATATCCAATGATCTCCACGGAAACGTCAATTGACGATGACCGCCATTTGAAGGTTAACAGCATCGTCTATCAATCAGGAATATCTTTTTATTTGCGGTGAGGAGAGGCCGTGAAGATTTGCTTTTGGGAAAGTTGAGCAGTAGGGGACAAGTTTGTTGACCCAAAGAAAGCCTTGTTTTTTTTTTTAAATCAACTGCAAGCACATGATAAAGTGTTTTTATGAACAATCAAACTGCCTATCATTAATCAAAACTCCAGAAAATGAATTAAACATAGTAAATAGTAACGTCATAAATCCGAGAGTTGCTTATTAGTCATTTAGACTTGAATCATGAATGAATTATCGTTTGGAAAAAGAAAAAAAAAGTTGAAGCCCTAAATCGGTCATATTCGCTAATCTCCAACCAAACATTCATACTCGTTTTTTTTTTTTTTAAACAGTAGCAGAGGTTTATTCCTTGTTTACTGCTCAGGACTGGGTTTCCGGTTCCTACTAGAGTCTACTTCAACACTATACTCCTAATGTCTCCGCCTAAACTCTGAAATTTAAACTATTTATTTATTTTCCTCGATAGGAGAAGATAGGTTCGCCTATGACCCGGTTCATACTTCTCCGTCTTGAACAGAAGGAGAGGTTTATCAATTGTTCCCTGTTAAGGATTGGGTTATTGGTTTATTCTCAATCCCTTTTCATTCTTTATCACTCTCATTAACGCCTTGCTTGGAATGAATTGATATATATATATATATATATATATATATATATATATATATATATATATATATATATATATATATATATAAGAGAGAGAAAGAGTTTTTACTTGCACGCAGGTTAGGATGGAACCACTCTCCCATTAATATGGGAAAAGTCGATAACAGCGACTGGACTTGAGAAACCTATTTTCCTGAAAAATTTGTTTTGAGACAAAGGTGTTATAAATTTCAACCGAAAACAGTACTGGTTGCTCGGTCAATGAATGTCTCCTTGTAGGGAAACGGCTAATATTATAATTACCATTTTGTGGATTGAATTACTTAAAAAAAGTGTTACTTTGTTCTTTTTTTATTCTTTCCAGAATAATTATGTTCTATTCTAAGCCCTGTAGGAGACTCCTCCCAGTATTTTGAATGTGAGTAGAGGTTTATCCCTTGTTTCCTGTTTAGGATTGGGTTTCTGATTCCTTCTAAAGTCTTATCATTTTTTTTTCTCAATCCCAGTAGCCCCTTGCATGTTAGGGATATTATTGCATTTATTGGGGTGAACTGTAAAAAAAACAACATCAGTTGATGTTGCCCGCCGTTGAAGGATTAAAAAACAAACCAAAAAAGTAACTACCCTGTGTTCATTAACTAGTCCCCCTCCCCACCCAAAATTTGTTGCGCTCAGAATTTTAAACATAATCCTTAAACATTACAAGCGCATTAGTTATATGTCTTTTTACGGTTCATCGTAGACCGTCCATCATTCAAATAAATAGTTTTGCTATACAGAGAACAGATTGGCAGAAAGAAATTCCTAAGTTCAAATTCCGACGGAGGATCCCTCATATCTTTCCCTTTCTCCCACCCGCAACCCCCAAATAAAAACGAAGTAATGTGAACAATTTACATCCTGGGCAAAATAAAAAGTCTTTCACTCGAATCTCGAAGGTTATATTAGATGCAACGTACACCTGATGTTGATCGGAGAATCCACTGGCCGAATCAGTATGCTAAAAAATAACAGTCATTGAATAGTTACAATATTTCGCCTCGGAAACTCGACCTGAAAATAGCGATTCGTTATTATTGCCAAACGTTTTTTGGTGGGGGTTCTAATCTATGTGTTGTTATACATCCCATATAATGTATGAAATTATAGTGATTTTCCAAGTGTAGCTTAGATGTGGCACAAGGCCTAATGTTTGGGACAACCAGTAAGGATCGAACTCACTACTCAGTCATAATTGTTTTAGCGAGACAAGGTTGCTAACCATTACACCGCCTCGAGGTGCCCAAGCATATGAAAGTATATTACAGGAATTTAGTTCTTTTGTAATATATTTCGCGAGATTATTTATAATTTTTTTTTCAGAAGTCAAGCCGCCGGTACTTATAAATTGACTTTTACATAATGTGGTAACCTTTGGACCCTGAAAAGAAGGGCTAATTTGTTTTTGAAACAACCCGCCATATTTCGCTGCTTATGTATATTTTCCTTGTAATTCATAGCCCTTCACACTATCCTCAATGTTACCTACTGTACAGCATATTTCAGCATGAAAGTACCAAATTTATGGTAACTATTTAGAACCTAATCATTAGAAGAAAAGTTAGAGTGAATAATATCAATGAAACCTAAGCTTATTGTAACCTGAATTTCTCACTAATCGTAACGAATTCGTTACAAACCAGCATGGAGCACTAATTTTAAATTAGATGCAAGTAAAAACAAACCGAAAACCCTAAGATCACACACATTTCACGTCTCTTTGTAAAGTGTGAGATCTACTTGTGAGTGCAATTTTGTATTTTTTTAAGGCATGGGCTTCCAGGAATCCCTTCAATGTGTCTATTAGAACCTTTTTCAATCAATCCGAGGGCTCCAACTACAAATGGAATTATTGATGTACCCTATTTTTGAGATGTTCACCTCAAGATCCTTGTATTTTGATAGTTTTTTTCAAGATGTTCAGAGATACATTACAATCTGCAGGGACTGCCGTGTCAATAAGAAAGCACTTTCTGTGGTCTTTGATTACGATGTCTGGGAGATTAGATTTGATTGTTCTGGCTGTATGTAAAGTCCCATAGAACTGTTACAGGTCCTATCTCTGTAACCGAGTCTGGTTGATGTTCATACCAGTTTCTTACAGTTACCTTCCCGTAAAAGTTGTATATTTTCTAGTGCAGATATTGGCTCACTTTTATATTCAGTAGGGGACAATCTGTGCAACCTTGAAGAAGAAGATGGTCAATTTTTCTGGATATTTATCACAAAATTTGCATTTCGGGTTAACACAATTTTTCAGTATGTGTGCGCGGTAATTTCTAGTTAGCAAGCATTCATCCTGTGCAACAAATATTTATTATTATTATTATTATTATTATTATTATTATTTAAATTTGATTCATTCTTTTGATCTTATGTAAACCTTGAAATATTCATCCTGCGTTTCTTAAACCGAATATTACATGCTTGTAGACGCACGATAATTATAGAGGAAGCCCTTTAATAATTTTTCTACATTTATCTTGACAATTGAGGTGTACTTCTTGAAAGAAAGAATGCGTAGAAAAATGGAGAGAAAAAAGGCAATGTTTAACCTTCGTGCCTATGCAAAAGCGGCTTGTTAAGAGGATGGCTATTCCCTTGACACCGCTATTACTCTATACACTTTTGACTCAGCAATGTTTATTGTTTTAAAAAGCGAAATAGATAATATCATATATTCATTCAAATTTTCTTGTTTTATAGTTCATTGATATTTTTCTAAGATTATGAAAAATAATCATAAAATGGTAAATAATAAATATATCATTGTACTTGGTTCACATATTTTATAATTTCGTAAATAAATATTGCTAAGGGAGTCAAAAGTCTATAGTGATTTTCCAAGCGTAGCTTAGATGTAACACAAGGCTGAAAGTATGGAGCACCCAGTGAGGATAGAACTCCTTACTCAGTCGTAATTGATCTAGCAAGACAAGATTTCTAATCATTACACCACGTCGAGGTGCCCTCAAAAGTCTATAGTGATTTTCCAAGCGTAGCTTGGATATGGCACAAGGCCGAAATTATGGGGTACCCAGTGAGGATCGAACTCACTACTCAGCCGTAATTATTCTAGCAAGACAAGCTTGCTAACCATTACACCGCCTCGAGGTGTCCCCCTCAAAAGTATATGTGGTTGGGTTTACAACTGAGTCTATAGACAGACATTGGTCAGGTTTATATTTAAGTCTATAGGTAAACGGTGGGTGGGTTTATACTTGAGTAAAATATTAGTTGAGTTCATAATTGTATCTATTGGTTGGTTTTGTACCTGAGTTATAGGTAAACAATAGTAAACAGTCGTTAGCTACTCCCTTTGGTCATATCTTATTTTCTAGAGAGAGACCTGTCGGTGCATCTTAGGCTCTATCCACAAAAACCGAAAGGATTTGGGAGCTAATTTACAAAACATAAAAATCTCCATTAATTATCTTAATTTTTAGGGAAATTTTAATTAATAAAAAATTCACTCTAAGCAAGGCAAAAAAATCCATTGAGACGTAAGTGGTTATTGGGTGTTAGAGAATATGACAAAAAAAAAACTACTATTAAGGAGAGAGGACAATAAAAGAACAAAAATTAAGAAGAGAGAAGATAATAATTGATATTACCTTTAAGTTTTTGAAGATCAAATTTGACAGGGAACCTAGAAGCCGGAAAAGAGTTCAACAAGCGAGAAGTGCGATAGAAGAAACTGTTAGCATAGAACTTACAGCTACATCTGGTCATTTCAACTGTAAAATGAACCTTTTGGGTTTTTTTTTATTTTTTATAGATATATAATCATTTCACCTCAAGAAAGGTGATAATGCCAAAAAGACGCAAGCGATTATTGGTAATGAAAGAGAACGAGAAGAGTAAAGGGAAAAGACAACAAAAGAAGAGGATTCCGGAAGATAGAATAACGAGAATACTTTAGTGAAGGGAAAAGACAACAAAAGAAGAGGATTCCGGAAGATAGAATAACGAGAATACTTTAGTGAAGGGAAAAGGCAACAAAAGAAGAGGATTCCGGAAGATAGAATAACGAGAATACTTTAGTGAAGGGAAAAGGCAACAAAAGAAGAGGATTCCGGAAGATAGAATAACGAGAATACTTTAGTGAAGGGAAAAGACAACAAAAGAAGAGGATTCCGGAAGATAGAATAACGAGAATACTTTAGTGAAGGGAAAAGGCAACAAAAGAAGAGGATTCCGGAAGATAGAATAACGAGAATACTTTAGTGAAGGGAAAAGGCAACAAAAGAAGAGGATTCCGGAAGATAGAATAACGAGAATACTTTAGTGAAGGGAAAAGGCAACAAAAGAAGAGGATTCCGGAAGATAGAATAACGAGAATACTTCAGTGAAGGGAAAAGACAACAAAAGAAGAGGATTCCGGAAGATAGAATAACGAGAATACTTTAGTGAAGGGAAAAGACAACAAAAGAAGAGGATTCCGGAAGATAGAATAACGAGAATACTTTAGTGAAGGGAAAAGGCAACAAAAGAAGAGGATTCCGGAAGATAGAATAACGAGAATACTTTAGTGAAGGGAAAAGGCAACAAAAGAAGAGGATTCCGGAAGATAGAACAACGAGAATACTTTAGTGAAGGGAAAAGACAACAAAAGAAGAGGATTCCGGAAGATAGAATAACGAGAATACTTTAGTGAAGGGAAAAGGCAACAAAAGAAGAGGATTCCGGAAGATAGAATAACGAGAATACTTTAGTGAAGGGAAAAGGCAACAAAAGAAGAGGATTCCGGAAGATAGAATAACGAGAATACTTTAGTGAAGGGAAAAGGCAACAAAAGAAGAGGATTCCGGAAGATAGAATAACGAGAATACTTTAGTGAAGGGAAAAGACAACAAAAGAAGAGGATTCCGGAAGATAGAATAACGAGAATACTTTAGTGAAGGGAAAAGGCAATAAAAGAAGAGGGTTCAAGAAGGCAGAAGATCGTTTGAGATAATTTGTTTTTTAAATTAAATATCAACAATTGAGAAAGATATTTTTATGCGTCAAGAAAGGTGATGGATCCTGCTGAAAAATGGAATTTTTAAGGTTTTCAGTAG
Organism: Acanthosepion lycidas; assembly: GCA_963932145.1. Classification (NCBI taxonomy): domain Eukaryota; kingdom Metazoa; phylum Mollusca; class Cephalopoda; order Sepiida; family Sepiidae; genus Acanthosepion; species Acanthosepion lycidas. Next base: position 64,757,676 of record OZ010599.1, on the reverse strand, counting down.
TTTTATAAATAAAACGGGGAAGGATTTATTTTCCAGATGACATACTTTGAATGGCACTAAAATGAGTGACTTCCCACAGATAAGACGATTAGCAAAGTAGATGGGGGGAATATCGAGTCAAAGGAAATTGTTATAACTAAATTCTGTTACTGGAACTTTGATCTGTAATCTGTGAACTATTTTTTCGGATGAGATAGTTTTATTACTGCTTGCTTTTAGTCTAAAAAAAAAAGAAGCAATAATTTTATAGCAATTTAAGTGACGTGTTTCAACCCTTCTTAGTTTCACAGCCGACAATACTGAAGATTTCGAGGCCTTTTTTTGTTTAATTTTCATCATACAAGTCTCCTGATTTCAAAAGCCTTTATATATATATATATATATATATATATATATATATATATATATACTTCTAAAATACATTCACTTTACCGATTTTTTTTTAAACGCTTTCTTTCTTCTAGATGACTTGAAGTTGATAAGCGAGGAATCAAAGAAAAATATCTTGTCAATCTGCCAGGTCTATCTGGGAGCAGTAGTTCAGTTTCACTTGAGTTGGTTGATAGCCTGGGAAGATTATGCTGAGTTGGCACCTCATTACTAAGTTCTTAGAAATGGTAACGCTTCAGAGACTGCAGATAATAGCGTACGGTGTAAATTATGCTAGCTTTGAGGCAGGTAGAAGAATCATTTTTCTCTCTTTATTTCCTTTTCTTCCAATCGTTACTTTCTTTGAACAATTTCTCTTCCTCTCTCCACTTTTACCCTTTTCTTTGCTTCTCCTTTTTTTACCTTCTTTCTTTTTGGTCGTATTTTCTCCTATTCCATGTCGTCTTTCTTTTAAATATACTAAAAAAGGATAAGGATTAAAAAAAAAAAAAAAAAAAAAAAAATTGTGTCAAAAGGACGTTTTTTCCCTTGACACCTCTATCATTTTAATTGTCTTCACTCATCGGCAGTAATTATTGTTTTAAAAAGTGATGATTTAAATTGTAATAAAACTTAACCATGAAAGTGAATTTATACATTGTGGCATGGGTTATGGCCCCTTATACGTATTCTGTATTAAAATAAGTTCAGCTCGGACACACTCTATTCTAAGTCAAATAAAGTTTCAAATAAGTTATACCTGCATTCGTCCTTTCTTTACATACATTTTCTTTGTTTTTGAGAATTGACAACAAAAATAATAAACATTATTTATTTATTAGACTTTTTTTTATAAGAATGGTTACAAAACATCATCTAATTGCCAAATGATTCAAACTTTATAAAATGGTAAATAATAATGATCTACTTGTGGTTGTTTCCCATATCTTAATAATTAGTAAATAGTTATAAATTCATGAATAAAAAATTGTTTAAATATTTATTTCTTTTTAAATTGGTAAATGATAAATATAGCATTGAATTAGTTCTAATTGTATTAGTTTTTAGAATGTTGTGAATATAAAATCATTTCTTGTAAATTATATTTTAGAATATTAAAACATTTGTTGTTATTCGGTTAGGAGTCGTCATATCACGTTGAGAAGGTGTCATGTGTTGAACAAAACTAAAAGCCTAGAATTCGTTGAGAAAAAGCGAGACAAGCAAAAGAGCGCAACAAAACAAGATAAAAATTTCGGCACACATGGTCTTTCATGTCCGAAAAAAAAAACGTGTATGAAAAGGATTGTTTTCTCCTTGACGCCGCTATTATTTAACTCCCTTTAACTCTTCAGTAAAGTTTATTCTTCTAAAAAAAAGATTATTAGAATTGTAATAAAAACTAAACATATGAAAGTAAATTTATACTTTTTTTCTTCGGAATTTATAACAAAAATATTAAACGTTTTATCAGATTGTTTATTTACAAGAATAATTTTATATTTATAAGATTCTAAAAACTAATACAATTAGAATTAATGAAATACAATATTTATCATTTAACAATTCTCTTCTCTCTTAACATATAATACTCGTTTTCTCTTTCTCTCTCTTCTCTCCATACACGTTTTCACTCTTCTCTCTTTACATATGTCGCCTTTTCTCTCTATACATATATTTATCTTTCTCTTTTTCTTCTTCTCTTCACTCTATACGTATTTTCCTTTTCTCTCCTTACATATAATTCTCTTTAAACTCTTCGTCTCTCTAGAAAGGTTCCCCCTTTCTCTTTCCATATTTCACCTCTTCTCCCTATACATATTTTCCTTCTCCCTTTCTCTCTATATATATTTCACTGTTTTGTTCCTCTTCCTCTCTTTTTTTTCTTTTTTCTTTCTCTCCATACACATATTATCCCTCTTCTTTTTCGTTCTCTTTTTTCTCTTCTCTCTTTACATATCTCCTCTTCTTCCTGTCCTATATCTACCCTTCTCTCTTTTTTCTCTTCTGCTCTTTATCGTCTCTCTACATGACTCCCTCTATTTTTCTGTTTTTCTCACTCACACCCTCCTTCTCTCTTTACATATATTTCCCCTTTTATTCTTTTATACGTATCGCTTTCTCTCTTTTTCTCCACTTCTCTCTATACGCATCTTTTCGATTTCTTTCTCTTTATCCCTTCCCTCTCTACGCATCTTGTTAATTCGTTTATTTTCTATCTCTCTCGCTATTTCCATCTTCTTTCTATATGCATCGATTTATCTTTTTCTCCCCTTCTCTCCATACATATCTTTTCGCTTTCATTCTCTTTATCACTTCCCTCTCTACATATCTCTCCCTCGCTCTCTATTTTCTCATCTCTTTCTTCATACCTTTTTCACCTTTCATAGTTTTTCTCGTTCTATTTCTTTATTCCGTTTCTGTTTAGACTTCTTTCCCATCTCTCTCAACTTATCTTTCTCTCTCTCTCTTTATCCGTCTCTCTTTCCATATCTTTTCTTTCTCTCTCTTTCCTTTTCCCCCTTTTTTATCGATGTTTTACTCTTTTTCTGTCCTTCTTCGCTGTCTAATTAAAGTTTCCTATTCTCTCTATAGTATAGAGATAGAATAAATTGACGTATAGAGTCTATACGTCAATTTATTCTATCTCTATTTTGTTCCTTTCTCTTCTCTTCTATTTTTGTATATACTTTTCCTCCACATCTCATACTATCTCTTTATCCCTTCTCTCTTTACACTTCTTTTCCTTTCATCACTCTTCATATCTTTCCCTCTCTCTCTTTTTCCTTCGCCCTTTCCCATTATGCATCGACATAAATGTTTCCTCACTTTCTTTCCCTCTCTCTCTTTTTCCTTCCCCCTTTCCCTGTCTTTTCTCGCTCTTTCCCATTATGTATTTACATACAATTTTCTCCCTCTACATATTTTTCTTTCTCACTTTAATCTTTTCATTGTATATTTCTTTCCTCTACATATTTCGGCAATGCTCTCTCTCTCTTATTATTTACCATGCTTCTTTCCCTTTCTCTCTCTTCCTCTTTATCTTTCCTGTTTTCTCTCTTTCTCCTCTCATTTCTGTTTTGATGTCGGGATAAAAATATACAACGAATTCTTCTTTACAACGTTTTTTTTTTTATTTTTTAATTTATGAAAAAAAAAAACAAAAAAAAAAAACTGCATTGTGGGTGTAAAAGGTTACGGATTGCATCATCATCATCATCATCAAGTCGAATCTGACACTTGGAACCCTCCTTGCCAAATTATTAAATCTTCAAACGCAGGCATACCAAAATAAGTTCAAAGGTTACCAGATATTTGTTTAATGACGCGAATTCAAATGCTGCAATTCTTTCTACTTCCGCAGACGCGCTACGGCATGCACTCGCTCACAACTTGTATCAAAGATCAATGAAGTCAATTTTCCCTTTTCATTTTTTTTTTTTTTGTTTTTGTTTTGTTAACTTTTCCCTCTCTTCTGGTTCGGTGTCTGACATCTTTATCAAGCCTGTACAAGTATTATCCGAATCCAATTTTTTTTTTTTTTCTTAAAAAAGAAAGATTTTGTGTGTCTTGCTAGTTACGATCCAACCTGTGAACAGAAACAGTGCTGCGTGAACTGTGATGATGGTGGTGGTTATGAGGTTATGTAATGCAGTGGATCACAAATAGAACTGAAATTTGTGACGTACACAGTCTGTTTTTTTTTTTGTTTTTTTGACAAAACAAATTGCACTTCTTTATACTGAGTTGTGTCTGCTGGAAAACATAAAGTTTTTCAACAAACACAACTCAAGTTCTAGACAGCTCTAGAATGCGTTTAAACAGATATATCCACGCAACGACACCAATAGCTCGTTGGCTCCTACCATATGGATCCCATAGACGGAGGAGGTACTCCCGATTAGGAAGTTGTCTTTAAATTTGGGGAGTTTCCAATTTTTTCGTGTATTTCTTAGTATGTATACATGTGTATATATATATATATATATATATATATATATATATATATATATTCATAATGGACTCTTCCGTCGAGTTCGTATAAGGTTCCGACGACCACGAACTAATTATTTGCATGCCTATGGCGGTTATGTCTTTTGAGACCATCTCGAGAATTGCACAAAAGACCACAAACAGTACAGGAGAATATATATATATATATATATATATATATATATATATATATATATATATATATATATATATATTGAACAATAAAAAATATCAAAAAATGAAAATCTTCAGACACACTGGGTTGTAGTTTAATATTCTTTCATGTTTTTTTTATTATTATTTCATTTAGATTCCTCAACTAGTTTCGGCCAACATGGCCATCATCGGGAGAAGAAATATCTCTGCTTGCTGGTAGCAGTGGACTTATATACATATAGGGTGTACCAAAAATACTTGTACAAACGTTGGGAGCGGGTTCCTCACACCAGAACAAGAGAATTCAAAGTTTTTGTTTATTATTTTCGTTGTGTAGTATATACATGTTGTCAACAAGTACCCTCCCGTATTGTGAAGGGGGACAGGAATGTGTCTTTAAATGTCGGGTGATAAAACTTGTATCCGACAAATGAAGTGTAAGACGTCTTGATAAGGTTGTCAGACTAACATATGCATTTACTTTTTGTCAGAGATACAATCTCCCAAAGGACATTTTAACTAATATACAATGTCGGTCTTTTCCGACACACTAGTTGAAAAGGAAGAGTCATTGCGTATGATTTAGTTGGTTGTATTAATTTTAGTATAATATATAATTAGTTTTATGGTTTTACTAGGAGATGAATGAAAGTACTTGGGTTAACAAAAACGACGGAACCTTCCTTGTTAAATTTCAACTTAACATCAAGAAGTTGAGAACTATAAGGATAATTCTAAAAATAAATAAACATAATGTTTCTATATTATTCAATGAAACATGTTTGAATGAGTATATGCTACCTAATTATAAGGCATTTTTGTTGGCAAGTTGTTTGTCAATAAAAATTACTGTTGTGTTTAGTTTCTTAATAAAAATATTTTATTTTTAGGTTATAAAAATGTATCTCGATAATCATATGTTCCGGAATAATCATTTAAAATGTTATTGTTGAATTATTATGTTTCTTTTTTTCATAATAAATATTGTGTTTAAAAACGCCTGCTAATTATGCACCAACCCAATACACACACACACACACACACACACACACACACACACATACTAGCAGCAAGGCCCGGCGTTGCCCGTGCTTGATTCAAAAATCGTACGACTCATACAGCAATCGCATTCACTTGACTTAAAATATTTTTGCCCTTCCTTGCCTTTAAAGGAGTGCCCTTTGCTTTGTTGATGTTGCTACATGCCTTACTTCTTGCCTATCTCACACTGCGAATTTTTTCTAAGCTCTATACTAAACATTAAATCTGATACGAAAAAAGAACTAAACAAAATGAACACAAAACGATCAGCTTTAAAAAAAAGGACTCGTAACTGGAAAAACATAATGAAAAAAGAATGTTAACAACAAATACTTTTTCACACCCAACGCAGTTCTGCTGAATCAACGTTTAGTTTAAGCAAGCGAATGAGCCAACTGGAGTAAAGTGCCATGCAGATTTAAATTTTTTCCACTTGTGACGAATGCAGCTATCGATTTTTTTTGCTAGTTAACATTCGTGTCAGTCAGCTGTTGGCTCTCGCGCTGGCCAATAGAATCTTCCTGCCTATTCGTGGCAGCCAGCTATAGGCTCTCACTCTGGCTAGTACAAAATGGCCGCAAACTACATTAAAACTGCCGTAGAAGCATGAAAAAATCGATTATTTCCACTATCGATGGGAGTTGGGAAATGCAAAGTCGGTTTTGGTCTTCCCACTAACTTGGAGCATGTGTATGTAAATTTTGGTGCAAATCCGTCGAAAATTGCGGCCGTGCATTCACATACACACACACATCCTGCTTTATATATATATATATATATATATATATATATATATATATATATATATATATATATATATATATATATAAGTGTGTGTGTTTAAACGTTATTTAAAATTGATACTCATATTTGAGTAGATGTTCTGTTTCTCTATTTATATCCACCGGCCTGATACGAAACAGAGCCGATATGTATATTTCGAGAATCGGGAAGATGTCTTCAAAAGCAATATTTGATTTTTCATTGATCTGGAGATCCTACACTGCCGAGTGGTAAAAGGCACGTCATATCTAATGATGGTTTACTTTAGGCGGCACAGGTTCAAATCCTACCGAAGGACGCATATTTTTCTAACAAGATTTCTCGAAAATTCAAGCCGGTAGATTTAAATGAATAACTATACTGTTTAATAAATAAATAAATAAATAAAAACAGAGCATCTACGTATCCGATTTAAAATAACGTTTAAACAAATAAATTAAAGATATGTCGGATTTAATCCATTTTCTAAACATTTTAGCTGAGTTTGTTACGTTCACTTACACGCAAATACCCTTAGTATCCCTCTCTTCTCGACCTAGCTATGGGTTGAATAGCAGGACAGACTAGTTTCTAACAGACAAGTTGAGGAGAAGGAAAACTCTGGATTCAAACCAGCCTGGAAAAGAGTTTTGTTTCCGTCAGGCTACCTTACCCTAGATACACTACTAAGCTACACTACTACGGCTACAGTACAGCACAACATGTACAAACTTAATGGGTTACGGAACTCGTGATCGAACAAAAACTTCCAAAAATAATAATAGCTGTTGTTAATAATAATAATAACACTCTCAACAAACACGGACATACTGTACTGGCCATATTCGGGAATTAAAGATATATCTGCCTCTCGGCAACTTTTTTTTTAATGATTAATCAACTTTAATCTGCAAAAATTTAAATGCAATGTCAATCGCTATCTGTCTTCCTGATTACTCTTTCCTCTTCCCGCTCATTATTAATGTATCTGCCTCCAATTCTTTCACGCCCTGTAATCTCTTGTGTCTTAGAGGTTTTACTGGCTTCATTGAAATGATACCAATTAAAACAGAAATTTACTCCAATCAAACGATTAATGCAATTGAGGTGCAACGGGTTACTTGGAGCGACATGAAATGAAAAGACTTTAGAAGGGACCAGAAACCTAATCCTAAACGGAAACAAGGGATAAACCTCTAGTCCCGTTCAAAAGACTGAGGTGAGGTGGGGGGTTCTAGTGTGAATAATGTGCAAGATAGGCGAACCTATCTTGCACATTATTTAACATGTGAATATAATTTCTCTTGATGTGCACCAGATGTCTATAATGATCGATTAATGTTCACACATATATTTACAGGTAAATATATTTATATCCACATATATCATTTTTTTAAAAGGCTCTTTACTCCAATAATATTACATGACGAGTCTGAGTTAATACTCCAATAAGATTAGATATAGAGGCTGAGAAAGATTCTCTATTTGCACCCCCACTCTAAAAAAAAAAAAAAAAAAAAAAAAAAGAAATATATATATATATAAATAAAAAAAAGACAATGCCTTACTATAATCGCATGTCTGACTTTCCTTTTATCTGTTATTACTCTTTGGTAATTATCTTTTTCTTTAAGAGGAAAAGAAGAAAAAATTACTCCTGCTCTTGTATATTGAAATAGAGCTTCGTACTTCCACTGATTAACGTCACTTAAATTTCCAAACCTTTTGTCCCGCCCCTGCGTTTAAAAGATCGAATGCTTTTAGGAATTGATTCTGCTAACGGTACAATTATTAATAATAGTATTTTAATAACTTTATTACCGCGTATAGTAATCTGAGTTTAATTAATAGTCAGGTTATTTTATCAACATTTGTGTTCATATCGATCTCTCCTCACTGTTATCGCATTGTTTTTCTTGTCTGCATTTTTCTTGCCCCCCCCTTTTTCTTTGTTTAATAGTCATTTTTTTTTTTATCTTTTAAAAGAGAGCGGGATTTATTCTTACTTTTATGAGATTACATCCCAACAGCCTTTCTATTGATTTGTTTTTTTTTTTTCTCTTTGTGATTTTTTATTCCAACCAGATAAACTTAGAAATTGGATCGTGTTTTTCCTTACGATCATCTTCCTATTCAGAATCTCTTTGCATATATATATATATATATATATATATATATATATATATATATATATATATATATATATAGATATATATAAAGTCATTCATCTCTTTACGTTTTGTGTCTCCATACTGCATATCAATATTTTTAGGAACTTAATAAAATCTGCACGAAGATTTTATATATATAATTATATTTATGCACTACTTTTGTATCGAGCACTATTTTTAAAAAATAATAACTAAAATAATAAAGAACTTTGGATTACTAACCTAACCCGTTCTTTCTTATTTTCTATATATTTTCACACACACATATATTTATGATAAAAATAAAAAATATAGTTTTAAGGTACTCGTACGCTATATTTAGGGGTAAAGTGTTTAATATCAGAGCGCATGTAAATATAAAAGTGAATACTGTAGTCAGCAACGAGTGGCGACAGTCTGTTTTATGCTTGAAAGGAATCTTAAGGCTTAGAGATTGAGTTCAAGCATGAATCAGGCTGAGGTGACTCGCTGTTGACCTCAGTGTCCACTTACACACAAACGTGTATATATATATATATATATATATATATATATATAGTGTATTTGTGCAGTAATCCCGCTTTTATACATGTTTCGTTGAAGGCAACTTGCAACGTACGGCGATTAAGCTTTTTATTTCATTTTTTGGTGTTTTCTTTTGTGGACACAAAGTGTGTCAGAAGTGTGCAGAAATCTTGAACAGTTTTTACAGTTTGTGCCCAGAAAAGAAAACACTTGTACGAACACAAGAAAAAGGAAATAAAAAAAATCTTAATCACTGTACCTTGTCAGTCGTCTTTAACGAAACATTTTTCGTACACACACATATACTTATATACATTTTGTCCTCACCCGTATCGCACCTGTGAGTTTTATGCACAAAGCAATTTTCAGGTGCTGAGTTGAGACTAGCCATTACATAATTTATGTATGTTAAATTTATCGGATTATCATAATGGTGGAGTGGTCCATATTTTATATGGGGATTGATATTTAAAACAAAACAGAATAATCGTAAATATAAGGAAAAAGGTATAACATACACACATTCTTACAAAGATAGAATTATAATTTGAAATGTTATATATATATATATATATATATATATATATATATATATATATATCATTGAATAATTTAGACAAGTTTTATCTACTTATTTTCAATCGGATTCTCTCATATTCACTGACAAGCTTTTAGCATCCTTATTAAAGGAAGAGAGAAAATTACCATGTTGATACATCTTCATTTATTCTGTGAATATGAGAGAATCCTATTGAAAATAAGTAGACAAATCTTGTCTAAATTATTCAATGAGACATGAGTCAGGTTGTGACACAAGGTCAGTATAATGTGGGGGACCCGAGCGCGGACACCCGGGCTACGAACAAAAATTTCCCACAACCACCCCCTGCAACTGAGACATGTCTTAATGAAAACAAGCTATCAAAATATACGTCTTATATGTATATATATGATAAAATATAAGAATGTTTCACTTTTATTCAATTTTCGTCAGAGAATGAGATACGGAGAAAAACAATGACAATCAAACAACACACAATAAAACTACCAGAATTTCGTTCTTCATCTTTCATTTTATGACGCAGTTTTAATAAAAATGAAACGTGTTAGATTGTTAAACGTTTTCTATTTGTTCTTTATCTTATCATTCTGTCCAATCCATATTTGATCCTAACAGATTCCGCTGCAGCAAATCTGTTTCAAGCGTCAAAAATCAATATCAACACGATTCTGAAATTTCTGATTTTGTTTTCGGTCGACCATCGTCAATTGCTTCAATTTTGTTTTTATTGATTTTGAAATATAAAGAAAATAGCGAGCGTAATGGTACTATTAAAAATACTTTTGTGCTGTTTGATTTTCATTAATTAATCAGGTTTCACGTGTATTCGACTTGTTAAATAAACGTTAGTATAATTTATGGCGTTCCGAATTCTGGCGTTCGTGCTTTTGCTGGAACCAGTTTCACATAATATGTGTTAGGTTGTTCTGAAAGTGATGACGCATTTTTAGATATCGAATATAAATCTTTTCAAATGTCAAGAATATCATCATTAAAGATAAAAGCCTACTGTGAAACGAGTTCTATTTTCTACTGTAAGAACGAGTTCTTTGTGACATCTTTTAAAAGGTGGGAAGAGATCAGCTCAGCACTTTCAGAATTCATTTCATCCAGAATTCAAAATTCTTTCAATAGAACCAATTCTTTTATTTCCTATCATGGAATTCATTCAAGGCTTGCCAGGGTGATTTTGCTATATTGAAAAGAAGTTGCGTTGCTTTCAAAAACATGACATTACTTTCCAAACAATCTAATTACATGTGTATGTGGGGGTGCGTGTATATGATAAGATAAACAAATAGGAAACGTTTATCAATCTAACTTTTTATTAAAACTTCATCAGAAAATGAGATGTGGAGAAAAAGAAGAAAGAAATTCTGATATTTTTCAACTTTGTGTCGTTTGATTTCTATTGGTCAATTAGGTTTCATGTTCATTCGACTTGTTAAACAAACATTAGTATAATTTATGGCGTTCCGAAATCTGGCGTTCCCGCATTTGCTGGAATCAAGGTGACTTCATTTAAACAGGTAAACTGGAGTTTTTATATACTGTATACACTATACACTTCCATATACACAAATGTAGTCGAGTAGAAGAAAGTGCCTATGGCGATATTGCCTTAAAGGAAAAAAAAAACTCTTGACAGATAGGCATACCAAAAGAACTGTTGAGTAAGAATAGAGACAGGTAAACGTGAATTTATTTAAGGTATATCTCCACTGGTTGATATCAAAGTGTAGTATCTGATTCTCTGTCTGTCGGTCTCTCTCTCCACTTTCCTATATACCTTTCTAACGATAGCTCAAATTAGATCTCATCTAAATATTCATGGAGACCTACCAGACACTATTCGCAACATGCTTGTTGACAACACAACTATAATAGCATCATCTACATCCAAAAAAAAAAAAAAAAAAAGGCTAAAAATAATGGAAGCCTTATTAATAAAAAGAGAAAACACTCAATAATATCAACTATGAATATGGACACAATATCTTGACCGTGTTTTGAAAAATGAAAACATTATATAAATACATACATGCAACAAACTATTTCTTATTTAACAGTTAAAATATTTCATTCTTGAAAATGGTTAAATGTATAGCCGAAAGCGCTCGGAAAAAAAAGAACTTATCTGTAAAGAAAAAAAAAATATAAGATCACATCTTGTCTGACGTATTCAATGAAATATATATATATATATATATATATATATATATATATATATATATATATATATATATATATCGGTCAGAATATACTCAGCATCTGAATATTGCAAGATCATGAAACACCGAGTTGTGCTACCGACGTTCGATATTATGCATATTCACTAATATATATATAATTGGTTTATCTACCTTGATAAGGTAAAGGGCGATATTGCCTTAAAGGAGAAAAAAAGAAGCTCTTGACAGATAGGCATACCAGTAGGACTGTTGAGTAAGGATAGAGGCAGGTAAAAGAATCCAATGGTTGGAAGCCGATTAGAGTATTCATATTTTATGTCTTGTGTTGTACGCTTTCCTAATGGGATTTATTCCTTGGTAGCCTTATCGTTATGGAAGATCCGTATCTATTTAGGTTGTGCTGAAAGAGATTTTTTAAACATGTCTGAAGGTACACGTTGTGTGTCACGATTAAACAATTTCACTTTCCTTAACTTAAACGGATTAAAACATCGCACTGGGCAAGTCAAAGGTATTTTGATTTTGTTTTTTTTTTTAATCTTTTTCTTGCACATATCCGCCTGGCATTTGTTTAAATTGACGCCTTTTTTTATTCTCGTGTATTTTAATCCTTTTTCTTAATGTTGGAATTTATTTTCTTTATTTCAGATGAAAATTCGGTAGTTTCCATATTTCAGTATATTCAGGTCTATTTTCAGTGTGATTGTCACTTTTCTCAATTATAGTTTAACATTATAGTTTAGATACATGGAGAACGAAGGCGTTAGTTTAAACTGACTCAGGATGATAATTCTTATTTCGTTGACAATGATGTTCACTCTGTACAAGGGTGGATTTGATGTGACACAAGGCCGAAATACTGGAGCACCCAGTGAGGATCAAACTCACTACTTAGTCGAAAGGTGATTTACTAAGCGTAGCTTAGATGTGACACAAGGCCGAAAGTATGGGACACCTAGTGAGGATCAAACTCACTAGTCAGTCGTTGTTGATCTAGCGAGGCAAGTTTGCTAGCAATTGCACACATCAAAGTGCCCAGAAAATCGTTTTCTATGGGTGCCTTAGATGTGGCTCAAGGTCGAAAATATGGAGCACCCAGTGAGGATCGAAAACACTGCCCTGTTGTAATTGATTTTACGCCACGTTGAAGTGAACCGATTCCTTAGATTATGTGGTTCGTCATAGGAATAATTATTTTTACAGTGGTGTTAACCCTGCAGAAGGCCCGAGAGACACTCGAGGTAGAGGGTTACGAAGTAAGAGCCCAGCTTATGCGGATAGTGTGGATGATAACGACAAACCCTAGACTTTAATAGATTAACATTGTATTGATCGGCGAAGCGTCCTCTTGGAATTCCGTTCCGCAAGGCAGTGGTTCGTGGGAAGGAGCTGCTTGAGAACTTCCATCTTAACAAAGGAATACGAAGGGAATGAAGGTGGTTCGTTGTAATGTGCGTGGTGTGGCGGGTTTTAGATGTGAAGGTTAGGTCTAATAGAACTAATAAATCTAGTTCATCCGGACACTTTCCATAGCAATAACGATGGAGCTGTGAGAAGCTTTCGTCAACTTGTCTGTGAGAAATGGATTGTAGGTTGCGAAATAATTTGTCTCCCACAAGGACGCGGAGACACTTTTAGACTCTATCGAGAGTAGAAAGCAAAGACTGAGCAGATCCTGCCCTTATATGACAGCAGTATTTGATTTTCCGTCTGAAAAGGTAGAGGATAGTAGGCGGAGTCTGGTATTTGCTGAAGCGTTAAAGGGAACCAATCATTCTTCCAGTTATCTTGAGCGATGGACAAGTTCAACTTGAGATCAGGCCGAGTTTAAGGTCCCATTAGGTGCTCAACACACGTGGGCCTCCTTTAGGGAACATTCGTTCATCGCGATTCATGAAAGTTCTGCGTTCGATTAGCGATGGTGGAATGTCACTCGTTTTGTTTTCGAGGCATTGAATGTGACCGGTAAGTTTCTTCGCCACTGAGCTATTAAATCTAGGTCAGAGAAAAGATCAGCTACCAAGTTATGGTCATCTATGGTTTTGGAGGGGCACCCATATACCGTTTTATGTGGATTGAAGAAATAAATAAATACAGTGTAACCAGGATATAAGAGAAACCCGGATATAAGAGAGATTTTTTCTGGTCCCAAATTATTCGCATAGACCAAACCCTGATATAAGAGAAACCTGGATATCCGGTCCCGACAACTTTCTTATATCCGGGTTACACTGTAGATATATAAAAGATGAAACCATAACATGTCATCATTTTAAATTGATGCCTTTTTTTTTTTTATACCTATGTATTGTGATCATTTTTCTTAAAGTTCATATTTTCTGGATTTCAGATGAAAATTTTTAAATTTTCAAACGTATTTCAGTAAACATTTTACGTTCCAAAATTACAGTTTATAATTGCAGATTAGATACATGGATTAAAGAAGGTTTCAACTGGCAGTAAAAGAATATGAATGAAGGACAGAAAAAAGTTGTTTGGTTGATTTTGTTTAGTGATATATCGACTATATTTGAACTAAATATATTTTGAACGCATTTGTATGCCACCAACTACAGTTAAAATGTATTGTTGGTCATCATGCTGTAAAATACATTGTTGGTAATTCTAATATTAATAGGTATAGTTGGTAGTTCTGCTATAGAAAATTCTATTGGTAATTCTATTTTAAAATGTATAGTTGGTCATTTTGCTTTAAAATGTACTGTTGGTCATTTTACTATAAATATATATTGTTGGTCATTTTTTATATAAAATTTATTGCTGGTATTTTTACTATAAAAATGTATTTTTTATAAATTTCATAGTGTTTTGTTTTTGGTTATGGGTTCACTCTTTGCCCTTAGCTGGGACCCTAATAGGTGCTTTTCTAAAGAAAGAAAAGAAAAGAATCACAGATAGATAATTGATAAACCCATATCGTCTTGACGTCACTTTAAACTGACACTTTTTTCCCCATTTCCAGTGACCAGTTATATTTAGAGTCAGAAAGAGGTAATTGATAGTTTTGGGACATATGTCGAGGAAAGAGGGCTTTGAGAATTTGTTACTCATATGGCAATTGGGCCTGAATGAACATTGAATAACCTGCCTAACGCGCTGGTGTAAAATATATCATAGCATCATAGGGTCAGGGTGAACCTTGGAACAACAGCAATTCAGAGATGGTTCCACGCTCCTCAAAACCGACAATTTCCCGATCAGAGGCCTTGCTGCCGAATGTAGTTAATTTTGAACATAATTTAATGACTTTAACTAACTATATTTTGAATGCAATTGTATGCCATCAACTACAGCTAAAATGTATTGTTGTTCATTTTGCCATAAAATATATTGTTGGTAATTCTACTATAAAATGCGTTGCAGGTCATTTTGCTTTAAAATTGTATTGTTGGTAATTTTACTGTAAATATATATTGTTGGTACTTTTTATATAAATATATATTGTTGATATTTTTAGTATAAAAATGTATTTTTTTACTTCATGTTTTTTTTTTTTTAATTTGGGTTGGAGGTGTCGCTATTTGTCCATAACCAGGACCCAAAGAGGTGCTACCACCCCAAAGAAAGAAAGAAAAGGATCACAGATATACAATTGATAAAACCATCCTGTCCTGGCGTCAGTTTAAACTGACACTTTCTTTTTTCTCCATATACAGAAACTACTTATATTTAAAATCAGATAGTTGGGCGAAGCTATCCCTAGCGCTGGAGTCATTGGAAACCCACGATCCTTTCCTTAGTTGCATAGGTGCAACATAGGGTTTTGAAATCAGAATCTTCCTTCTCTTAGACTCGTTGACAACTAAACCTGAAGATCTCATTCTAACTAACCCATAGCCGAAGGGGAGAGAAAAGATGTGTTTATACCTTTCACAAGGTCCCTTGCGCGACTGGAATTCGAACTCGGTCATTCGATTTCTCGTTCCCAGCCATTACGTCTTCCGTAAATCCATTGAATTTATAAGGCATCCTTAAGAAGTGCTCCGTTTGGGTCAGCAAGCAGAATCATAAAAGCCATTCATTAGGACCATCACTGGATACATAATATAAATTTACCTTGAGCCAGACTTTGCAGAGCGTATTAAATGGCCCTGAAGGAATATACCGTTTTATGATGTCTATTGTAGCAGTTGATTTTTTCCCCCCAATCTTTCGAATAAAATGAAAGGAAAACAATGTTTTTCTTAAGCCTGGCGGATTTTATTGAGTTCAAAGCAAAACAGCTTCAGAATCCAATGTCAAAACATTAAAATAATCCGAAATAAAGTAAATAAAATCCGAGTTCTTAAGGGCAAATTTTTAGAGGTAAAAGAAAACCGAAGACAAATATCGGTGGTCGACCTATACACAGGCTAACGGTTTCGTTACGTCGGAATCTTAGGTACGACGCCACAAAATAAAAAGTCGGGGAGTGGTTGGGGGAGGGGGTAAATGAGATATGAAATGTGGGGAGGGCTAAAAGAGAGGATGAAAGTGGGAGCTATATCATTCATTAAATGTAGGGGTCTAAACAAGATGTGAAAGTGGGAGCTATATCAGTCGTAAAATGTAGGGGGCTAAACGAGAGGCTGAAAGTGGGAGCTATATCAGTCGTTAAATGAGTGGGGCTAAACGAGATGTTGAAAGTGGGAGCTATATCAGTCGTAAAATGTAGGGGGCTAAATGTGATGTTGAAAGTAGGAGCTATATGAGATGCTGAAATAAGATGTTTTTTTCACTTTGTCTCATTTCTCCAAATTTTTTGTCTGGTTCTATATCTTGCTGGCACGCATCACAGAAGTGTGTAGGTGAATATTACTTTCCACGGCTTCCTTTAATACGTGAAAATAGTCTTGGAAAGTAGATTAGTCTCTCGTTGCTTTCTCCACATCTTCAAATTCACAATTTTTCTTTGTTTAGACTGCTTGTCACTCAAAGCTAGAGAGCTCAGTCTACTCTGTGATTTAATCCATAGGTGATAGGACAAGGAGAAATGGATTCAAGCTCTCCCAAGTGCATTTGTGCGAAAAGGAACGCAACGGGCAAGACCGGAATTTGAACTCGAATCGCTGATTCTACTCTCTGCGCTAATAACCGCTACGCTATCAACACATGTATTTGTAGTATAAAGTTGTTTAATAATAATTTTAAATACTGGAAATTTTCGATAAAGTCGTTTAATAATAAACAGGATGCGCCTCTGGAAATTTGACGTCTGTTCACAAATATCAACATTGCTCCTGCATATCAGTTTCTGGATATTATTGAGAGAATAACATTATTATATGCATATGGCACATAAATTGGCACATATAGAATTAATAAAGAAAACACGTGAAAATGAGTTAGAAAAAAAAATGGATGAATGAAAAGAGTGGGAAACTATAAAAAAACAGAAAGAAAGAAAAAAGAAAAGTGAGGGGAAATATTAAGAAGAAAGACAGAAAGAGACAAAGAAAGAAAAAGAAGAATGGAAAAGTGTTGAACTATTAAGAAAGAAAGAAACAAAGAAAGAAAAGCGTGGGAAAATAAAGAAAGAATGAAATAGAGAAAGGAGGAGGAATAAAACGAGTGGGGGGAAATATTAAGAAAGGAATAATTTATTTATTGTAAATTTGAACCGAAACAATATAAGGAAAAAATAAAAAAAGGAAGAACAAAAGAGTGAATAAATGAATGAAAAATATTGGGAAGGTATTGAGGAAGAAAGAAAAATGTGTGGAAAATATTAAAGAAAGAAAGATAGAGTGGGTAAATATTAAGAAAGAAAGATAGAGTGGGTAAATATTAAGAAAAAGAAAGAGTGGGAAATATTAAGAAAAAGAAAGAGTGGGAAATATTAAGAAAAAGAAAGAGTGGGAAATATTAAGAAAAAGAAAGAGTGGGAAATATTAAGAAAAAGAAAGAGTGGGAAATATTAAGAAAAAGAAAGAGTGGGAAATATTAAGAAAAAGAAAGAGTGGGAAATATTAAGAAAGAAAGAAAGAGTGGGAAATATTAAGAAAAAGATAGAGTGGGAAATATTAAGAAAAAGATAGAGTGGGAAATATTAAGAAAAAGAAAGAGTGGGAAATATTAAGAAAAAGAAAGAGTGGGAAATATTAAGAAAAAGAAAGAGTGGGGAAAATATTAAGAAAAAGAAAGATAGAGTGGGGAAAATATTAAGAAAGAAAGAGTGGGAAAATATTAAGAAAAAGAAAGAGTGGGAAATATTAAGAAAAAGAAAGAGTGGGAAATATTAAGAAAAAGAAAGAGTGGGAAATATTAAGAAAAAGAAAGAGTGGGAAATATTAAGAAAGAAAGATAGAGTGGGAAATATTAAGAAAAAGAAAGAGTGGGAAATATTAAGAAAAAGAAAGAGTGGGAAATATTAAGAAAAAGAAAGAGTGGGAAATATTAAGAAAAAGAAAGAGTGGGAAATATTAAGAAAGAAAGATAGAGTGGGAAATATTAAGAAAAAGAAAGAGTGGGAAATATTAAGAAAAAGAAAGAGTGGGAAATATTAAGAAAAAGAAAGAGTGGGGAAAATATTAAGAAAAAGAAAGATAGAGTGGGGAAAATATTAAGAAAGAAAGATAGAGTGGGAAATATTAAGAAAGAAAGATAGAGTGGGAAATATTAAGAAAAAGAAAGAGTGGGAAATATTAAGAAAAAGAAAGAGTGGGAAATATTAAGAAAAAGAAAGAGTGGGAAATATTAAGAAAAAGAAAGAGTGGGAAATATTAAGAAAAAGAAAGAGTGGGAAATATTAAGAAAAAGAAAGAGTGGGAAATATTAAGAAAAAGAAAGAGTGGGAAATATTAAGAAAAAGAAAGAGTGGGAAATATTAAGAAAAAGAAAGAGTGGGAAATATTAAGAAAAAGAAAGAGTGGGAAATATTAAGAAAAAGAAAGAGTGGGAAATATTAAGAAAAAGAAAGAGTGGGGAAAATATTAAGAAAAAGAAAGATAGAGTGGGGAAAATATTAAGAAAGAAAGAGTGGGAAAATATTAAGAAAAAGAAAGAGTGGGAAACTATTAAGAAAAAGAAAGAGTGGGAAATATTAAGAAAAAGAAAGAGTGGGAAATATTAAGAAAAAGAAAGAGTGGGAAATATTAAGAAAAAGAAAGAGTGGGAAATATTAAGAAAAAGAAAGAGTGGGAAATATTAAGAAAAAGAAAGAGTGGGAAATATTAAGAAAAAGAAAGAGTGGGAAATATTAAGAAAGAAAGATAGAGTGGGAAATATTAAGAAAAAGAAAGAGTGGGAAATATTAAGAAAAAGAAAGAGTGGGAAATATTAAGAAAAAGAAAGAGTGGGAAATATTAAGAAAAAGAAAGAGTGGGGAAAATATTAAGAAAAAGAAAGATAGAGTGGGGAAAATATTAAGAAAGAAAGATAGAGTGGGAAATATTAAGAAAGAAAGATAGAGTGGGAAATATTAAGAAAAAGAAAGAGTGGGAAATATTAAGAAAAAGAAAGAGTGGGAAATATTAAGAAAAAGAAAGAGTGGGAAATATTAAGAAAAAGAAAGAGTGGGAAATATTAAGAAAAAGAAAGAGTGGGGAAAATATTAAGAAAAAGAAAGATAGAGTGGGGAAAATATTAAGAAAGAAAGAGTGGGAAAATATTAAGAAAAAGAAAGAGTGGGAAACTATTAAGAAAGAAAGAAATACAATAAGTGGAGAAATATTAAGAAAGCAAAAACGAAAGGATTTATTTACTGTAAATTTACACATAAACAAAATAATGAAAAATAAGAAAGAAAAAATGAAAAATGTGTGGAACTATTAAGAAAGGAAAGAAAGAAAAATGGATTGTTATTATTTGCATATTAACTATAAATCTACGCAAATAAAATTAATAAACAAAATAAGGAGTAAAGAATGAGCGGGAGGCTTTAAGACATTTCTGAGACATTCTGGCGGCAGACACTTTTGTGGTGTCAGTTGAACAATGGTTTTTGAGTCCTGTTGTGTTTGCAAAGCATAAATCGTATCTACAGATAAAGAGAAGAGAAAAGGAAGAAGAAAACTCTGTTTTGCTTATAGCATTTACTCGTTCATTCTTACCGACCATCAGACGCAATTTCTTTTTGGTTGCTTTCCAGAAATATTTTATACGCCATGAAATATTGGTTTGTTATTGTAATTAGTTTGATTAGAATTTTCTACACGCCATGAAATGAGAGCCGGAAAAATCGTGCAGATGACATTAGAGTTGGCAAGTTGCTCAGTCGATGGTCGACTATCTTGGAGCATGAAAGTGCCTAGTGGAAAAGAAGTACCGAGAGGAATGGTTGTCGCATCTCGGCACGCTACGGTGTTATGGCAGCTATTGTGGATAGCGACTGCCTGTCTCCATTTCGCTTATACCTAGTTACAGGATAGGAACTTTTTTTTTTGCCTATCCAAGTCATCGAATAAGAGGACATTTGGATCCTTCCACTACGGAAAGGTGCCATTCTCTGCTAACATCCGTGATTTTTTTTCATAGTCCCTACTTACGGAAAATTGTACTGTTCCCATATTGATCTAATCAGTGACACGAAAGCACAGTGAGTAAATTTTCTCTTAAATTCAGGTACTAAAACTATTCACTAATTTAGCAAAATATTCAGTAGTTAAGAAAAATAAAAAAGATAGGTTGATATTAATATTCAGTCATAACTGACTTAATTTCGTATTTCTATAAACGTTATTTTTAGTGAAATTAATATCAACCGGCCTAGATTGAGAAGTCCTACTAAAAAAAAATGTGACTCCTGATCTATGCCGGTTGATAATAATTTCATTGTTTAAGAAAATAAAAACATGCATGTCTATTTTTTCTGAATACTGCCGTCACATCGGGTTTGGTGCTTCGTTTAAATATGTAAAGGTTCTTGATGAAATCCAAAAAAGAATCTGCAGTATTATTGATCCTGACCTGATATCCTGGCTTCAATCACTTTCCCAGCGTGGTCATGTAACTTCCCTGTGCCTTTTCTATAAATATTTTCATGGTAATTGTTCTGGTGAGCATTTTTACTTTGGTACCTCGGCTTTACGATTCTAAGTACAGTAGTAGATTGGCAGCTAGGCCTCATCTTTTTGAAATGGCTAGATGTAAACCGTAAGTTCTATGCTAACAGATTCTTCTTTCGTACCTCCCTTCCGAACTCTTGCTTCCCAGCCAACTTTGATCTTCAAAAATTTAAGCACGTTCTTCTTCTTCTTCTTCTTCTTCTTCTTCTTCTTCTTCTTCTTCTCTGTGCTGTATTCCTTCAGGATGCGGGCGATCATAGCTCTCCACAATTTCCTGTCTTTTGTATCTCTTAGTAAATTTTGTCTTTTTGCTATGTTTTCTATACCCTATTCTACCATCAATAGACACAATGCGCTGTTTTCCTCTGTCCCTTTTGATTTTTGTGAGTATCAAAATTCCCAAACCCCCTTTCCTCATTATCTTTCCTAGAAACTGCACAGTTAATAATTAAATTATCTCAAAAAAAAATTCTTAAAATTCTTGAAAATATTTTTTGGCTTGAATTAACCTATAGAGAAGCCGTAGAAAACGTATCAATCAAAGTACGAAATAAGAAATAGATGAGATATTCGTAGACACGGTGAGTGGAACGAGAATGGTCTATTCAGTATATTAAATAAAGTGTTCAGTTGGAAATTCCCTGGAGTTTTTCCCCCGGATCGATAAACTCTTGGTGAAAACGTTGTGATAACAACAAAGATAGGGACAATAGTCTGCATGTAGATAATAAGAGAATTTGAACTCGGCACGCTGATGCCACTTTTCTCAGAGTATTCTTGGACAGGAAGAGCCAGAGCCAGTGCAAGGGTCTCGTGCCCACCACAAATCTATAGCACCCCACTCTACTGTATCTCAATGTTTATAAGGTAGTATTCATATAAAATACAAATGTTATCGCAACCTAATTATGCACAATAATGGATCATATGAAATATAAGTGAACAAGTCAACTAGATAAATTGAAAATAAATACAAAGCATCTAAATACAAATTAGAGACCTGTCATAATAGATCATTCCATCTAAAATATATCGATGTTTTGTGGCAGGTTTTAACATCAGCTTCAGATTTGTCTTGTTAAAAAGTTCAATAATTTCAACACGTCCGATATTATGAGATAAAAAAACAGTGAATTTTATATCGTGTTTTTTCGAGAGTTAGCATGAATAAAATAAATTCACGGATCTGGACGAACAAAAAAAAAAAAAAAAAAAAAAGGATCACAGAATGACGTCTAATTTTTTTCAACATTTAATAATCAGTCGTACTTAGTTTAATTTGTAGAGAAAAAAGCAAATGTTGATAAGATAATGAGGGTCACAAAGCAGTGCCCGGGGCCACCAATCATGTTTGGATCCCCCGGTTGAGGAGTTCGGTGGTAGTACGCACCGGCCCTGGGGAACGCACGTATTTTTGACGCTGTGGAACACGAAATAGATCTCCCGTAGAGTGTAGAGGAGAAGCAAGTGTACTACTACCTAAATAAGGTTAAAAGAAATGGGTGACATTTTATAAATTTTGGAGATTAAATCATTTTTGACATGATAACAATTAATGTTATCATTGTGTGCTTTTTCCCCCGTCAGCATTCAGCTGCAACAAAAGTATATTATCTGATATAAATCATTGATAGTTGTCAATGGGAAATTTCAAACGCAAAATCCATCGTATCAAGTTGTTCAAAAAATGCACTTGCTTCCTTTATCTTGAACATTTGTTTGGTTGGTTAATTTTTGCATATCAACCTCTATGGGTTATTTAATGTGGAAATCTAAATATTTTGTACGCAGTTTTGTTTTATTTTTATTTTTTTAGTTAATAACAGTTTTTTTTAGTAGATGTCTTACTAATTAACCCACAGCGGGGGTTCGAGAAACGGTGGATTCACACCTTTTCCCAAGTTTATTTGAGGTGCGTTAGTGAATATAACGAATCCAACTGGAATTGGAACTTGGCTATCCGATTAACAATTCTGAATCGTTATCCATTACACCATCCTCACTTCCAAGCTTACAGCACTTGTTATTACCCATATAGGCACTGACCAGGTTCAATGTTGCTTAACTTAGGTGATCGTCAGTAGTTTTTTTTTTCAGGACATTCCAGATTGTTGTGTTGGCTATGCTCAATGTTTGTCCAATTGATGTTCTTTCTTTTCTCATCTTCAAAATGGTTTGCTTTTCTCCCATAAATAACTCTCTCTTTTTCTTGTTGGTTTATCCTTTTTAACAAGAAATGCAGTTTTACAGGTGAAATCCAAGGCTAAAACCAAGAGTAGGCATTCAGAACTACGTAACGTTTAAACATTCAATCTAAAAAGCAACACCTGGGTAACAAGAAACACCTGTGAGTCACATGTTCCAAATGCTCACTTGAAAAATGTGCGGGTTCAAACAAAAGGTGGTATGTCCTAAATTAATTAACGCATCTAAATATAAATATCAGGAAATAAAACCTAAAACTCTAAACTCTTATCTTATATTCATCTTTTGACCTTAAACCCAAATGTTTTCAGAGAAAAACAACAGCAAAAACAAAGGAATTGTCCTAGCCGTTCCAATCCTTTTGGAGGGGAGTATATATATATATATATATATATATATATATATATATATATATATATATATACTCCAATGTGAGAACATTTTTAAAACTCGAAGCAAGTCTTCTTGCATGAGGCATCTATTTCAAATACGAGTATGTACTATAATAGCGTCTGAGGTAATAAAAACGTCCGATTAAAAATAAATTAATTCTTTATATACTGTGTGTAATAGCAGAATTGTCCAATTGTTGGATTAATCTTTGAATCGTAGTATTTTTTATAACACTATTGGACTATACTTTGAACAATATAATGTATTTAGCTCTAAGTTGAAATGATGATCTCTCTTCCTGTTATTACCTGATCCAATTTTTCTCTCTACTGTTCCCTCTTTTTTAAACTTATTCACCGTTCTCTTGATGGTTCTTGAATGGACTTTCAAGATGGAAGCCAGAGTATGAATGTTGGTACTATAACTAAAGGCTTGAATGATTTTTTCCTCTCACCATTGCTCAGTTGGGAAGACATAGTAGGGCTGATACAAAACGATTTTAACCTGTTCTCTTTTTAGCAGAATAATTCAAAGGGTTTCTCAGTGATTCTTACTACCAATGGGGTCAAGATGGCTAAACGTCATATCTGAAAACCTGTAAAAAGTCTCAATTAGTTTAGTGTTTGTTTTAGATATTAAACATTTTGTGGGATGGGCAATTATTGCATGCTGTTACACGATTTTGAAAATTCTGCTATTACACTTGGTGTATATATATATATATATATATATATATATATATATATATATATATATATATATATATAAATAATCACGCATAGAATCAATCAGCAATATTAATGCTATTATTGGCGATATCCATCGTTAGTAGTATATAATGTATGCATTAAATTACTGTTAATCCATTGAATGATGTGATCCTCATTTATGAAACTGTTGTCTGTTTTTTCCAGTTTATATTTTTTTGAAATGCAAGTACATTATTCATCCTCAGGCATATTTTTTCCTTATAATATATATATATATATATATATATATATATATATATATATATATGAGAGAGAGAAAAAACATTTTCAAACGCCAAAGTAAGTCTTCTTAAAGCTAGACCCCATATGAAAAAACTGTAATCTACTTTTGTAACATGACAGTGCGACATCTCACCGTCGTTTCATCCCCAAGCAGACATTCACTATACAATATCTCCGAGCCTCTCAACTGGAATGAACCAAATCATGTTTTCTGACAATTTCACACGAGGCAGACAAAAAAAAAAAAAAAAAAAGATTAAAAACAACTCAAATTTACAAGCGTGATCAATTCATTGTGACGATAATCAAAAACTCCGTAAAAAAGAAATAAATCGAAATGAAGCAAGCTTAGACATTTTCCGTGTAACTGAGCAACTCTTCGTTCTGTCAAATGACAAGTAAAGCAGAGTGTAAAACGAGGAGAATAAAACTATCACTCTACTCAAAACTATTTGTATTTAAGAATTCAAACAACTAACAAAAAAGGAAACAAAAAAAGGAAACGAAACAATAAAAAAAAAAAAAAAACGTGAGAGAAGAGTAATTAACAAATTTCAATAAAATCAAACAGTTTCCATAAAAGAAAAAGAGAAAATCCAGCAGCTTCGCCTTTTCTTAATAAACAATTCTTTAACGTGAAGCAACAGTTTTGCTGGATTTGATTGAAATATTTTCTTTAACCCTTGAACGACGGGAAAACGTTAACTAAACGAGCATTCCATGCGGATTAAAAAGAAACAAAGACAAAAAAAGAAGAAAATATATTTTTTGTAAACGGTAGTTTTCATATTATAGCAAACAGGACATAAATAATTTAAAAAAAGGCAAAATATTGAAAACTAATTCAATAGTTTATATCCGAAAATAGAAAGAAAGAAAATTAGTGTGAGCTAACCGGTTATCGCTCATCACTCATCCGTACTCGATCGATAATATCTTATTATCAGTGTTTTTTTGTTTTTTTCTATTCCACGTTTTCTTTTAGTCGGTTGACAACAAGTTTAATTTCCTTTGATCGAGTTTTGATGAATGATGAGCGATAAGTGGTTAGCAAACCTTTTTCCTTTCTTTTTTCCTCTCTTTTCTTTCGTATTAAACTACTGACTTTTTCCCTTTTTACTTTGTTTTTAATAATGTCCGTCCTGTTTGTTATTAAACTCTGTACCGCCAACAAGACCTTCAGGTAGTTTTATTCTCGCCCTTACTTTAATTTTTAGCAGGAGGCGAAGTTTAATAAATAAGAAAAAATAAATTTCTTTAATCCTCCGACAAAACAAAAAAAAAAAAAAAAATCGAAGCATTTTCTTACTGATATGAACAATGACACGCATACAAGTTGGGAGATTAAATCCATACACTGAGTCGATCCCAAATGACCCAGCGGCGTATGAGACTGTTAATCAAAAACCAGATAAGGATATTTTTAAAAATAAAAGTAGAGAAGATAAAATACTTGAATATCATCATAATTATCATCATCATCATATCCTAGACATTGAGATCACAGACGACAAGAAAAGAATGCGTTTTCTTATTGACATTGCAATCCCTGCAGATTCCAATGTATCTTTGAAGACCTTGAAATAAGCTAACAAGATACAAGGATCTTGAAATGGAAATTTTAAAAATGTGACACATGAGAACATCAGTAATTCCAGTTGTACTTGGAACCCTCGGATTGATTAGAAAAGCTTCCAATAGACTCATTGATTACGAAGCTCACACATTACGAAGGGCTTTATCTATGTAAAATGTATGTGATCTTAAGTTTTTAGTCTTTTTTTTTTCCAAAAGTGATCAGTGGAAAATGCTATGAAGCCATTTCTGACCTTGAGTCACTGGTTGGGATCCGGAAGGAAATGTTTATACAGCAGAAATCAAAAGAAATAATAATAACAATAATAATGGAGCCCTAGAATTGATTGGAAAAGCTTCTGATAGACTTGGTGAAGGGATTCTTGGTAGCTCATGTCTTAAAGAATCACAAAAAGTTGTACTAACAAGTACAGCTCACAGATTATGAAGAGTTCTATCTATATAATCAAAATACGTGATCTTAGTTTTGTTTTTGTTTTTATTACAAAAATGATCAGTGGGAAATTTTATGAAGTCATTTCTCACCTTAGGTCTCTGGTTGGAATCAGGAGGGAAATGTATATGCAACAGAAATCAAAGGTGGTGATGATGATGATACCACTACTAATACTACTACAATTTGCAGGGAAATACTACAGGAAATGTCGTAACCGTGTGACTTTGAGAGTTGCCAATTAATCATTTAGACTTGAATTATGAATGAATGATTCCCGTATCATTGGGAAAAAATTAAATCAACACTTGTTAACCGCTAGTCAGCAATGAAATAGAAACTGATGATCCCTGCCCTTTGAAAATTTTTGGATAAAAAATAAAGATGAAGAACTTAGTTTGAAATAATTATTGACTAATATAATATTTTGCCAACTTTTTAACTGAAATATCTCTTGAAACTATTGAAGAAAACCATTTTAAGTTCTCTGCTTCATTGATCGCAGCTTGTAATATAAACAAAGTCACAAAAAGAACTAGTTCCTTCTAAAGGGTTCTTTAATGTAGACATTTGATGACACAGCATGTCGGTTTTTCTGTCTGTGGCCAGATGGTCTTGCTGAGTACATATGTGCAAGTCAAGTCAAAGAAATGAACGGACCCTCAAAATGAAGAACCAGGTATTCAACAGTCTCATTTGATGTCTGTCTATATATCTGAGATGAGGTACTGTAATTATTTACATTTTTCAGCCTTTTGTCCTCATCTTTGTTGTCATATTCACGACGTTTCGACCGTTGTACGCTTTGGTCTTCTTCAGACGATTGGAAATAATACACAAGGATACATGGCCCAGTGGATAAAAGCGTTGGTTGAATCCAGTGACTTTACCCAAAGACTTGTGAGTTCAGTACCTAGATACAGTTGAAGTAAACAAAAAACTTGGAGAGTTGATTTAAAGAGAAATAACTGATACTGAAACATTTCAGTCTGCCCTGCTATTTTACCCATAGCTGGGGAAGAAGAGATGGATTCATACCTTTCCTAAGGGCATTAAGTGAATGTAATGAACTATGATTCCTCAATCCATTACTCCAACATGCTCCAACGATAATTAAATCTGACAACCGATATTTTTCGCTAGGTTTGTAGGTGTAACGATATAGCCACGGATGTTCGTTTGGCGACATCTTATCTAAGGATATATACAATTTTGCCGATTAGCTTCTGTTTTGAATTTGCGCAAAACCAAACAAGAAAGAAGGGTATTCATAAAGATGGAGGAAACTGAAGCTAGGTTTGTTGCTTTAGACCATTTTAGAAACTTCGCTTTTTTTTTTTTAACAATGATGTTCATCCTGCACAAGGCCCAAGCACTCGAAGTAGAGGGTTACAGAGTAAGCAGCATTACACCAAGCAAAATGATAATGCTACAAGGGGTCCATCGGAAGTGCAAAAGAAGGAAATGATTTTAGAATGAGTCGGAAACCCAGTTCTATACATCCAACAAGGGGCAAACCTCTACTTTTCCAAAAGACCGGGGAGGAATATGGAACAGACGACTTTTATATGCCGTGCCTTTTCAGAACATAGACATTCATGTCTCTCCACAACCTCCATTCGGCCATCCATTCACACAAGCTCGTCGGATAGGTCGTCCGCTGCATTTCCTTAATGAAGTTTTTATTATTGACTAAAATTCAAATGCATGTTGAAATCGTCATAGTATTTAGTATTGTTGAAATTATCGCTAACAGTTTTGTCTATATTTACAAACTACATTTCTTTCAATTTTGGGAAAAAAATCGAATTAAGCTGATTTGTCTGGAAAAAAAACCTACTTCACGGTTTAATAATTAATTTAATTTAATTTTATACGAC
This sequence comes from Acanthosepion lycidas, assembly GCA_963932145.1. Taxonomy (NCBI): domain Eukaryota; kingdom Metazoa; phylum Mollusca; class Cephalopoda; order Sepiida; family Sepiidae; genus Acanthosepion; species Acanthosepion lycidas. The sequence continues at coordinate 64,729,422 of OZ010599.1, read as the reverse complement.
TTAATGGTAAACAATATTTCTTAAGAAAATGTATTATTTGTCTGTTTTTCTTTTTTTAACAGCGAAGAATAAATTCTTAGGATTTCTTACTCTTGAGCATACAACATACAACTGGCCTTGCGTAAATATTTCTTTCTGGAGCCAAATACCAACTTTTTACAGCGTTTGGCCTTGTGATTCGTTTATAGTTTTCACAAAGGCCGGGCGAACTGGAAACTGGAGTCTTGTATGTGTAAAAAACTTAAAGATATGCAAAAAACAATATTAGTATACAGTATTTGTTATTTCAATCATTCAATTTTTTTTAATAGTGGGAGTATTTTGTATGTTAAACAATAAAACTTTTAATTCACCCCCCGCACCCCCCAAAAAAATATGAAAACCAACCGTACTATGTACCCACTTAACTGTCTGCACTTCTCCCCAAAATTTGGTTTCGATAGGTCAATGTATGGCTATTTTAGAGGATGTGAGGGGCGGATGGACGGACTAACTGAAGTCACAGAATGTTATATATAAATTTTGAAAATTAATGGTAAATGATACGGCTGAACTTAACAGCAAGGTTAGATTTTCGTTTAGAAGTTACATTTACTTTTTTCTAGGGATTTTTTTTCTCCACCGCTATAAGCCTTCCTTATACAGACTGAGAGAAATCCAGAATGCAAACTTTATACTGGGCGCCATCTTGTGTTCAAAAGTTGACCTTAAACGCGAGAGGAGCAAAGTAATTTACGATATGTTCGTTGGGTGTCGTTAGCTGTCATTTTAATCGCACATCAGCACATTAGGATATTTAAAAGTAAACAAAAAAAAATTGTTATTTAAGCAGGGCCTCGGGGTGTTAAACTTGGTGCCAAAGGGAATCGCAGCACACTTTGGGAATCAGTCGGTTAGATTAATTGCCGAGGGGTGAAAGTTGGCGACAAATAGCAATTTCATTTGGTGCTGATATATATATATATATATATATATATATATATATATATATATATATATATATATATATATAATTAAGTATTCTGAGCTGGGCAGCAATCCCTCTTTTATACATGTTTAATTAAAATCGACTGACAAGGTGCTGCGGTTAAGCTTTTTATTCAATTTTTGTTGTTTTGGTATAAGTGTTTTTTTTTTCTGGAAATAAAGTATATAAAATTTGATCGAATGTTCTGTATTTGCGAACAATTTCGGCTATTCATTTAGCCATTATTATGAATGATTTTGATTTTTTGGTGGGTGGGGAGATAATTCTTTAGTGATACATGTCTTATTAATTAACCCATAGCTGGGGGGAGAATAAGTGGATTCATAATTTTTTGCAAGGGTAGTTACGCGTAAGTGAATATAATGAACCCAACGGAAATTGCATTCGGCTGTCCGATTAACAATTCCGAGCCGTTATCCATTACACCACCCGCACATCCACGTTTACAATACCTGATATTCCCAAACGGTCATCCAACTCGGTACTGACCAGGTTCGACGTTGCTCAAATTCGGTGATCGTACGCGAACCGGTGTTTCAACGGACTGTGGCCTAAGCCAAGTGACTCTTTGAATATATTTCTTCAATTATTATTATTATTATTATTATCTAGTAATTGTGGGGGATGATTTTATTACTTAATATCAATGAAAATAGATCCCTCATTTTATGTCCAGTTGGATATTCCATTAGTACTAATTTACTTATGCAATCAAAAAATAGCAGCACACTTGAAAATGATATTTTATTTTACAATTATTAGATAGAGTGCACACGTGACTCTTTGAATATATTTCTTGAATTATTAATATCTAGCAATTGTGGGGGATGAGTTTATAACTTAATATCAATAAATAATCTATCACTCACTTTATGTCCACTAGAACCTTATACTAGTTATCTATGTCGTAGCACCCATAATGCTAACAGAAAGATATACAAAGTCTACAACAAAAAGAACAAAAGAAAATGACATTATTAACAATAACAATGTCAATAAACTATATAAAAACTTTAAAAAACTGACCTATTAAGTTATTAACTCTTTAAAATGTACAAAACAATTTATCGAATATCGAAATACAATATCAAAATAATTCCAACCAGATCAGAAACTATCATGGATTTGATCAGAACCAGAAATGTCCATAACAATAAAAATTCTGAAGCAGGTATATATAAAAATAAAATGAACCGTCACAACTGTTCTGCATAATAAATTGGGGAAACTTGCAGAAATAAAAAAAAATAAACCTATTTATGAAGACAAAAAGTTTCTCATACATAACAATCTAAGCCCCCTTTTTTCTACAGAAATCGATAATAAATGTCAGAATATGAGCCACTTTTTTTTTTCCACAGAAATCGCTAAAATATATCGTATTTTATGGAATACAAACCCCTTTTTTCATCACTAATATATGTGGGAATATAAGCTGGTTTTCGATAGAAAATTGTTAAAAGAAACAGTATTTTATGGAATATATACCCTTCTTTTCCCCATAAACCGCTAAGATATATGATATCGTATTTGGATATTGCCGCCTTTCTTCCTCAGAAAAGGCTAAAAAAAATATGTTTGAAAAAATAATTATAAGACACCGTTCTTTTTCAAAAAATAGCTAAAAGTGTCTCTTTGGTCTTATTCGTGTAACTGAGGCATGAGGTTGGCGACTGTTTACCTGGACGCCGGAGACTTGTCCTTCTTTTAACTGCATAATACAACGATATTAAATGTAAAGTGCAGGGGTCATACACGCTACCAAATACGATAGCTTTATTGTATATAATTTTAAAATACGGCCCCACCACCATACATACATATATAGTTTTTTTTATTTAATTCTTCCAGACTTGATCTCTCTTTCTCTCTCTGAATTCTCTGCTAGCTGAGCCGTTCTTTGATTTGATCACTGAATATTCGAATTTACAATGACTGAACAGAGCAGCATAAAAAACGCGGCTCAAGCTTAAATGCGTTGAATTCAAGTCTTTCTTTCAAAGTCTTTATAATATTTTCCTATAGAATTTTATTGAATTAACCCACATTCCTGGATTTCACTCGCTTAATTTTCCGAGTTCTATTTTTGTCTGAAAAATGCAAATTAATTTCCTTTCTACGCAAGAGATAAAACTGGAAGTGTAGCTTATGCTACTACTTCTTTCTGTTTCTTTTCTTTAAATTTACATATACCGTGGATAATCTTATAAATCGATGATTTGTTGTTGTTCAACCCGATCTAATCCAATTCTAGAACGATCTTTGGTGCAGTTGTACAATAGGCACTGCGACCAGAAATAATACATTTTTTTATCAGATTTTCCCCCCATATTACCAAAGATTAAGCATTAAGCACTCCAAATCATGAATATAATTTTATTTTTTTTATTAAATTTCATAAAAGTTAAAAAGGGGTCCGGTTTGCTATGTAAATTAATTGTAAACTGATCCCCCCCCCCCACGAACTCCAAAGCAAAATATGCTTATATCACGTGATTTCTTAGATATTAAACATTTTGTGGGATGGACAATTATGCTGTTACACAATTCGGACAATTTTTCTGTTACGCCCGGTGTGTGTGTATATATATATATATATATATATATATATTAAGGGCACCTCGGCGTGGTGTAATGGTTAGCAAGGTTGTCTCGCTAGATCAGTTACGACTGAAATGTGAGTTTGATCCTCACTAGGTGTCCCATACTTTCGGCCTTGTGCCACATCTAAGCTACGCTTAGAAAATAACTATATATATATATATATATATATACGTCAGAGATGAAGCAACTATATATACTATTTACATTGTTCGAACTGTTGTCCTCATCTTTATTATCATATTCGCTAGACCTACAATAATCAAGCCTATGGACTAAATAAAGGGTTCGTTTCGAAATTCAAACGTATATACCTAGAAGAAGACCTGAGCGTTGAACGGTCGAAACATCGTGAATATGACAATAAAGATGATGACAACAGTTCGAACAATGCAAATAGTGTAAACTGGAGGTTTTTATTTGTTTAACGGCATATAATTTCCTTATGCGTAATTTAATGCGGAAATTTAATTTTATTGTGAGTTTTGAAGTATTAGGTTGGTGCAAAAATAATGACGTAATAATGTCGTTTTTTGACGTTAAAAAATACGTAAAAAAAAAACGACATTATTACGTCATTATTTTTGCACCAACCTAATAATAAAAATAAGATATATATTATTCTGCTTTCACAATTTGATACATGGTAGATGATACTCAACATGTTTGTGTGGGCACTAGAGGCGAGTATATGTGTGTTTTATACTGTAGTTTTGTTGAAGTTATATTTTTGGAATACCGTTTGATTTCTTTAAAAATTGTAGTCATGAAAGAGTTCTTCTGTTGTTTGGCTGTTTCATTTTGTTTAGTGGCAAATCAAACTTATTATTTATTATTAGGGTTATTTAGTGCCGGATTTTTTGAACACAGTTTTATGGCTCAAACCACAGACAAAATGTATTGCTGGTATTTTTTTAGGCAGGATTCACTATTTGTCTGGAACTCTAATAGGTGCTACCATTGAGGGTCAGGGTGGACCTGGAAACAGCAGTTGTTAAGAGCTGGTGCCAAGGTCCTCAAAACATCCAATCTCCCAATCAGAGGCCTTGCAGCCGGATGTAGTTTATCGTCATACCCAGGATTTTTTTTCATACAAGCAATCTACATTAAGAATTTCAAAAATATTTTTTTTAATTTCAAGAAATCAATTGGTACGAACATATTTTGTTTTGGTTTCCGTATGAGGGGGATCAATTTACAATTACTTTACATAGAAAACTGAACCTCCTTGTACACTCTTTAAGAAAAAAAAGCAACTAAATCCGTTGTTGAGGATTTCACTATTTATAGATTGAGAGGAGCTCGCCATCGGCTAGAGGTGCCCAATTCCCATTTTCCAGGCTTGATAGATTTGAAAACGGTTACGCGGACTTGTGGGCGATGAATTATTTTCCACCCTACTACCATTTTCTCACAGACGAAATGTTGCAAGACTCGCTACGCTATCCTTATATCCATAGCAAATGCGCAGATGAGTTATCTTCCTTAGTCCCGCCAGTTCAGACCTTTACCATTAGGACGCACCATGTCGCATACACAGGATCGAATCATCCTCATTCCCTTTGTATTCCATTGGTAAAAAGGAAGTTCGATTCAGGCAGCTTCTTCCCAAGAAAATGCCTTTCCGATGGCTACAACCTTAACCTCTTCAATTCGAGAGTCAGCCGTTATATATTTACGCTCCTACTCATAATTTCCACTTCTTTCCCTTACGTCCATTAACAACATCACTCAATAACCCTCTTCAGTACGTAGCTTTTGAACAGGTTAAGATTTTAGCGATCGGGGAAGCATCCTACTGGGAGTCTGTTCCACAAAGTAAGAGCTAAGAACCACAATTCATGAGGAAATGTCATTTTAGACATCGCCTATTCTGGCATGACCTGCATTGAGGCGCATACTAGAGGCAATATATAGTAAGCCTCCTACTGATCTATCACTACTTTCATGGAAAATGCTGATCGTATTTCAGCCAGTTTTTACCTTCACAGCAAGGACCGGTCATGCCACTCACATTTCAGAAAAATCTCCCTCGTTCCCTCTATATTACATTGGTGAGAAGTAAGCTCCACTTGAACAGCTTCTTCCCGCGAACCAATGCTCCATGAAGCATGTTTCTAAGGTCAATACAATCTTAACCTGTTCAAGTCTAGGGTTGACCGTTATCTTCTTTATAAAATGTGATTCTTACCTCTTACTTTGTGGAACAGACTCCCAAGAGGATGCTTCCCCGATCACTATAATCTTAACCTGTTAATGTCTAGTGTTAACTCTTATCTTCCCCACATATCCTTATAAACTCTGCTTCTTACCTCTTACTTTGTAAAAACGACTTCCAAATGGATGCTCACAACGATCACTACAATCTTAACCTGTTCAAGTCTACGGTTAATCGTTTTCACTACCTATCCGCATAAACTGTGCCTCTTATTCTGTAACCGGCCCTTGTAGAGGGTGGAACCTCACTGTAAAAAAAGACAAACATAACACTACAAAAGAAATGGAAGTTGCATTTTGTTAAAGAACAGTGTTTGTTTTTTGTGTTTTTTTTAAAATTTTCTTCTGAAAGAGTGATTCTTGACCTTATGGTATAATTGGACAATAATCGTTGTTTCATGAAGCGGTTTTTGTTTTTTAATTTTACACCATGAGATGTTTTCTCCAACTAGTTCTTTTGGGGCACAGATTTATCGCAATCATATCTACAAATTAAATGTTATTTCAAGCAAAGCTAGTCTTGAAATATTTTTTTTCGATCCGAGACCGTTGGTTCTGGTCGACGATTTATGGTTTAGACAAAACTTATCTCTTGTATAATCTGAACAGTTGCCCACAGCAATTCCTGTTGTGTGGTGGTGAGGGAGGGGTCACAAGCTGCACATGGTATTAATGGACAGCGTTTTCAAGGATCTGTCAAATATGATTTTCCACGGGAACCTTGTGGTTATAGACAGAATGCATATTACGCTTCCCTGACTCGATAATTTGTTTTGCATCAGTAACTCTCAGCCTTATTACAGTGTATGATTAGATATTTTATTAGACAACAAAAACGCTGTGAAAATTAGATTCTTTGACTTGAATGCACAAGAAGAAGAAGAAGATGGCTGGGAAGGGATTTCTTTTTATTCTGGGTGAAGGGATCTTCTTTGCTCTAATGGCTACCTCAAGGCCAGTGATTTTCAAATTTTCCCCCGATCTCGTCACCCTAATTCAAAATGCTTGAAGTGCACAATTCCATCCTGGCGTGAATTGCGGGGACAGATGATAATGTGCTATAAATAAACAGAAAAACATGACACAGCGAACTTTGGTTTTTGAATATTCCCTAACACCCCCCACCAAAAAAAAAAAAAAAAAAGAAAAAAAAAAGAAAAGAAAAGATTACAGTTGTAATAATGCGTTTATGATATTTACAAACAATTTCAACTTACCGATTCTGTTTACATCATCGCTATGAAATATAATCCGATTATAATGAGGTTCATGGAAAATCTGGTGTGGCAAAGGAAGAAGGAAGAAAGAGAATTGTTGATAAGAATGGAACATGGACACATATGTGAGGCGCATGGTCTGAGAGATTAGAATGGTAACAGCTACTTTGTTGCAAGGCCTTAACTGATATTTACTAAGACCAGTTTAGTTTTGAACTAGGAAGCTTAGTTGGGGCAATTAGTGATAATCAGTCGAAATGACCTGCAGTAGGTGCTCGTTGCCCACGACGCTAGAGAGAGGCGAAGGTGGAAAAATATATAATATATATATATATATATATATATATATATATATATATATATATATATATATATATATATATATATTAAAATAAGAAAGAACAGTAAGATTTATAATCTGGTGTTCTTAGTAATTATTTTTATTAAAGAAAAAACAGTGCTCGATACAAACAGTAGAGCATAATATTATATATTTATCTATCAATATTATATATATATATATATATATATATATATATATATATATATATATATATTCAACTGTATGGATATAAGTTTGCAACCCTGGCTTTCACGCTTTTAAGACCATCAGACAAACTGGTTTATTTTTAAAAAAAATGGACCTATTTATGCGTGTTTGTGTTTGATTATGTTTGGTAGTTGGAGGGGGAATTCTCCTCTGTGTCCGTTTGGGATGACATTCTCATACACACAGACACATATACATAACGGGTGTGCGCATTTTAGTTCACACAAACACACCTATATAATCAATCCGAGATTAGGCGCAGATATAAATCCATGCGTTCGAGCATACATCGTATGCCCGAATTAATAGCCCTAGCGCATACATCGGACACACAACCACAAGTCTCTCACGTAGGCTTAAATACCACCTTAATGACACTAGCGACATAAAAAATCATCTTGTAACAATACACAGCACTACCAGTAACCCATCAAATCATCCGACATAAAAATCTTAATTACCAACACCAAAATTCACTATAAAAACAACTGCAAAAAACGACTACAAATTCTGTATGCGATACTAATAAAAACCCAACATAAATAAAATAGCATTTAATACTGGCAGAAAGATATTAAATATCTTTAATAACTAATCCTCCAATAATAAACATCAACCCCCACCTTACCAATAATGAAGAAACCCAACAATATCGTCTAATATCTATAAAACTAAAACAACCAATAGCATATTTTCAAACCAAAACAAACGCCATGACAGCTGAGGGCAACCGAAAGCGCTCGGCAGAAAACCATCGACTGGGGTCTTACTTTAACAACCTAAAATCAAACATAAACAAACTTGCGAGAAAACAAGAAAAAATTGAAAAATTCCGTAGTTTTCAACACATGCCTGAATATATATATATATAGAGAGAGAGAGAGAGAGTGTGTGTATCAAAAATACTTTTGCAAATATTGGGGCGGGTTTCTCACGCCAAAACAAGGACAAAAGTCCATATAAACACGCCCGAAAATCCTTCCTTTTTCAGTTTAAATTTTACGGTAGACGTTAATTATACAATCGGTTAACCTTGATCCATAGTTTGCGGTGGCATATATTCTGTTTCAGCAACGAGACGATAAACAGCAGCAAAGTTTTGATGACTCAGCTGCCTTCGATCTGGAAACGTGCAGCCTCGCGTCCATTACCATTCACACGGCCGTATGGAAAAATCATATCAGCCTGCTCACGATAGGAATATTCTGCCATTGATAAACGGAACACTTCTCAGTTAACTCACAACTGCACATGATAAACGTTCAAGACAGACTAGCCACAAATGTACACGAATGACAAATGTAACATAGTCTATATGGCAACTCAGCGCCATCAACCGTAAATTTTCTTTAAGCTTGATAACTCAAAAACGAAGGATTTGCAGACATGTGTTTATATGAATTTTGTCCTTGTTTTGGCGTGAGGAACACGCCCCCAATATTTGTAAAAGTATTTTTGATACACCTTACCTACCTACCTACCTACATATAATATATATATATATATATATATATATATATTCTTTGAAAAAGTTGTTTGATTTGAAAAATACCTCATTCTGTCTATAAATGTAATGCTTAAAATCCGAAAGAAGATACATTCTTTCTGCACTATTTAAATTCTTCGGACTTTTTAATAATCTGCAACTCTTTCTTTCTTTCTTAATATCTTCAGCACTTTCTTTCTTTCTTAATTAATTAATATCTTCCTCTCTTTCTTTCACGAAAACAAACAGCATCTGTGTTTTGAATATGAAAATGGAACGATTCATTATTTAACTTACTAAGTAATTTAGTAACAAGTACAATTGTAATATGACGTTACCTATGAGAGATTCAGTTTCGCGTTTCCATTGGTAACCTAAGACGCTTACGTCACACAGGTATTCATGGCGTTTACAACCAATATCTACCAACTGACACTATCCAGGAAGCATCATTTTAAAACTCAGCACTATAACATGACTGTTGTTCTAAATTGCTGTCAATAAATTTCATAGAAATATTTGAGTGCGTTTATTCTACAGGGTTAGAACTATGGAGTGATAGCCGAGAGGTTTGCTGTTGCATCCCAAGTGGCTTCATCTACAAGAACTAATGGCATTAAAGTGACGTATAACTAATGGTGCCATTAGTTTGGAATTTAGAGTTTGGCTGAAATTGATTTGGAATTTTCTAATTTGAAAATTCTCCTCGCATCTAAAACCATTTGCAATCTTTCTTTGACCTTGTTTTTCAAACCCTCAATGCTTCGAATGCACTCTCCTTATGCAAATATACATCCTTGTAAAATAAAGCAGGCAAAACTGATTGAAGATGTAAACTGGTGTGTTCTTCTTCTTCTTCTTCTTCTTCTTCTTCTTATTATTATTATTATTATTATTTTTGTAGTTGTCTTTTCTACTTCTGTTTTCCTCCTCTTTCTCTGTCTTTCTTGTTTTCTTTTCTACATTTTTTCCATTTACTTCGTTTTTTCTTTTCCTTCTTCCCATCTTCTTTGTGTCCTTTGTTTTCTTCTTCTTTTTCTTTGTTTTTTTTTATTTTCGTTCTTTTTTTACTTTCTTTGTCTTCTCTTCGTTTTCTTTTTTTTCGTTTTCTTTTCTACTTCTTTCATTCTTCTTTTTTTCTTTTATAACTTCCTTCTTTTTCTTTCCTTCTTATATTTTTTTCTTGCTTGCTTTCCTTTTTCGTTTACTTTTTTACTTCTTACCTCCCTCTTTTTCTTCGTCTTCTTTTTTATTTTTTTTTACTTCTTTTTCTATTTTGTTCTCTTTTCCACTTCTTTAGTTTTTCTACTTTCTTTCTCTCTCTTTTTCTACTATTTTCCATCATCCTTTCTTCATTTTCTCTACTACTACTTCCTTCCCTCCTTCTCCTTTTTCTATTCGAATGGTACTGCGATAATTGGTAATGCCTTTTAAATAAAAGAAAAAATAAGGCAATGAACTTTTGTTTTTCCTCATCTATTAAGAACATCTTTAAGACAACGTTCGTGACATCGACAAACAAATTAAATCTGGCGCTTAATTCATATGTGTAATAGTAAAATAGTTTAAGTGAACCTTTTTTTTTTTTTTTAAATTGTGCCTTCATTCAAAATTCTCATTCACAATCGAACATGTTAATGTTCTGGATTCTGTCATCTCAACTGACTCGTTCGTTTGCTTTCCTTGGGTGTATAAGCCATGAAAAATAGAACTTCTGGTGATAAAAATAGCTGATTATATATCCTTTCAAACTCACGTGATCAATTGTCCTTTTATGAAAAAAATTGGACATGCTTACGGCCATATCTCGTTAAAACACGGGTTCCCGTACGACCACCGAAGTTAAGGGACGACAAGACTGGTCAGTACCTAGACGAATGACCGCGACACCCAGTGTCGTAAGCTTGGATGTGCGGGTGGTGTAATGGATAATGCCTCGGAAATTTTAATCGGAGTGCCGAGTTCCAATTTCAGTTGGGTTCATTATATTCACTTACGCGCAAATGCCCTTGGAAAACGTGTGAACCTCTTCTCTCCCAGCTAAGGGTTAATTAGTAAGACGTGTATCACTAAACCATTATTATCTAAAAAAAAAAAAAAAAAAAATCTTATTAGCTGAACAAAATATGTTCTGGCTTTAATCCCTTCACTGACGTAGACATGTATATTCGTTTTTACAGAAAGTGTCTTTTTAGGACACGGACGAATAAACACGTCCAAAACATAACCTTCAAAAACCAGCTACTGACGGCGTTTGTACGTCAATCTTGATTCTTTTTTCTGCCTTTCTGAGCATGAAACGTCAACTCATATGTCTGGTAGAGGTGTTAGCCACCGCTCGGGTACTTTAAGGTGTCTCAGTTTCTTAGTTACTATATTAAAAAGAAATTAAAAAAATCGTTTGAAAATGAAAGGTTTTTCCTGAAATTGACGAGGAAGAGGTTAAATAAGCAGAGGTTCAACGTTTCTTAGCTTCGGTAATTGTACGGGAACTGGTGTTTCAACGTGATGTGGGCGTAAACCTACAAAGTAGAAGTGCAATTTTCTCTAACTTACAGAAAATAGGGTATTCATATTTTCTTGTGGTCTTATTTTCGAACATCTTACGACCGATACGTTTTCTCCATTTTTTTAAAATTGTGCAATTTTCGAAACAAAAGCTGTGAGCTTTAGATGATATTTAAACTTCCATGTCATATCAAGAGAACTTGTTACATAATGAAGCAATTCCTGTAGCGTATTGATTATTATAATCACTTACAGTCAGTCAGTTAAACTTTTTCTTTTACAATCACCTCGTCCGGTTGCAAACATCATTATTTCCAGTCGGGTTTGTGAAATTCACACACACTCAAATAGCCTTGTGAAAGATATGAATCCATCTCTTTTCCCTATATAAGAGTTAAATAGTAGGACTTGGAATAAATATTGTTTTTATTCCCGAGAAAATTGTTAATGCGATTTTCACTTGCAAATAAATAAATAAAATAAAATAGAATTATTTTTTTAAGCGTTTCACCCCAAGCAAGGCGAGAAGCCACTAGGACGCAAGGGTTTACAGAAAATTTAGAGCAAGATAGGAGTGATAGAAGAAAGGGTGAGAAGAAGGGTAGTGGATAGATCAAGGCAACTGGAGATGTCGATTGACATTACACTTGAATAGCTGGAGATTATAGCTCTCAGGGAAACTGGAATAGGGAAGGGAGTTCCACAGGTGAGTGGTGCGATACATGAAGCTATTGGAGTAGAAGAGACGACTACATTTAGGAGTTTCGACAGTGAAGGGGTGAGAGCGGGATGCCAGCCTCGTAGGGCGTTTGAATTCATGAAGTCTGGGAACCAGTGAATGCAGCTCCTCGGAGCAATTGCCATGAAACCATTTGTGGAACAGACAGAGAGAGGCGACGGTGCGTCTGTGAGAAAGTGACTGTAGACGAGATGCCAGAGCAGGGCCAATTATATTGCATATCCGCCTCTGGAGCCTATCAAGAACCCTGAGGCAAACAAGGGGCACCAGACCATATATGGCAGCAATACTCCATGGAAGGGCGAATTGTTGATTTGTAGATCTGGAGGATCGATTCCGGGGAGAAAAATTTCCTGGCGCAGCACAGAGAGCCAACTTTCCTTTCTTACATTTCAAAATATGTTTCGGCTTTAGACAAAAAAGTTGATAAGCTGTAAAAAAACATATCAGTCACTCATTCAACTATCAATAATACATCCTATTAGGTCTTCTAATTCTCCTAGATTCATCACACTGTATAAGTTAAATAAATCCAGTGGGAAAGGTATGAATCAATTTCCTTTCCCCAGCTATGGGTTGAATAGTATGACTTAGAATAATCATTGTTTTCTCCCCACCCATCAAAAAATGCTAATTCAATGTTCATTAGCAAAAAATTAAAAATGAAACAAAAAGAAATAAAATAAGAAATAATAAAAAAAAATTATTCTTAGAATCCAAAATATATTTCGGTTTTAAACATCCCACAAAAGGTTGATAAACCGTAAAACGCAAATCACACAATCAATCATTCATCGATAATAAATCCTGTTAGGTCTTCTAATTTTCTGATATTCATCCTTCTGTGTAAGTTAAAGATATCCAGTAAGAAAAAAATATCCTTTCTGAATTTCTCTTTCTATTTTGGTGTGTTAGCTTAATATGTTTTTTGTTTGCATACAATCGATTTCCAATACATGTTGCGGATTATTCGTATATCCTTTCCTGGTAGATCAAGTTTTTCTAACATTTAAACGTGTTCCTTCCGTTGTGCTTTACCAAGTGACATTATGTAGTCTTTTAAATACAATCGTAGGTTTCTCGACATTTCTGGTATGTGTTCTGATAGCATTCTGACCACGGAAATTGTCTTTCTTGTTCCAGTGTTTCGAATACATCGTGTTTCCGTGTTTCCAGTCTAATCCTGCTACGGGATCCTTTCATTAGAATACTAATTATTACTATTATTACATTAAACTTTACAATCGGTCACACCGTGTTTGTTCTGGTATTTCACTGCTGTCACAGCTAAGACGCGACCATTGAGTTGACTCATTCTTGTTCTCTTTATATTTCATTGTTAAGGAGGAAGTTCCACTCAGACAACTTCTCCAGAACTTTTGCATTGTAGAACAGACTAATAGATAGGTTTTAATAGGAGTAAGTAGATTCGCTTATCGTCCGGTTCACACGTCTCCCCGATCTTTTAAACAGAAGTAGAGGTTTATCCCTTGTTTCCTGTTTGGGATTGGGTTTTAAGCGCTCTCTAAATTCTTTTCCTTCTCTTTCACTTCTGTGCTGTCCCCTTGCCACCCGGTGTACCTTATACTCTGTACCCGTCTACGTCAAGTGGCTCTTGGGCCTTGTACAGGGTGAACATCATTGTAAAAGAAAATAGGCTTCTGAGTGAGAGGATAAATATTCTGATCACTATAATATTATATTCCTGTTTTATTTCAACTGTTTTGTATCCTACATACCCTCATAATATGCACTTCTTGCACCATCCTTGTATGCTTTGAGAATAACATTATTTAGTAAATCTCTCCCTTGAGTGGCTCTTGGGAATTGTATTGGTTTAAAATTATTTGAAAAAATATAATGCAGAATAGACTACATAGAGGATACTTCCCTGATCACTACAATCTTTAACCTCTTCAAGTCGAGGGCCAACCTTTATATATCCTACATATCCTCATAATATGTACCTCTTGCTCCATCCCTGTATGCCCTGGCAATAGCATAATTTAGTAACCCTCTACCTTGAGTGGCACTTGGGCATTATATTGGGTGAAAATTAGTAAAAGAAAATACTGTGGAACGGACTGCATGGAGTATACATTCCTGATCACTACAATCTGTAACTTTTCAAGTCTAGCGTCAACTGTTATCTAACCTACATATCTTTATAAGTCAATCTGATTCCAAAATGGTATGATATGTTGGGCTACGTCCTCTAGGAGTAAAGTTGAAAACACGGACAATTTTATTTTGAAACACTGTAATTTGAGAACAGTAAGTTTTTCATTTGAACATGAGCTATTGAAAGTTAGAGAGTTGTGTCCCTTTAAGTTGAAAAAGTGTGAGACAATGACACACTGACATTCACATTTATTATATAGATTAAGTTCATTTTTTTTGAGTATTTTCTTAATCACAAAATTTTGTCTATGTCCCCTCAATCATTCTATTTATTTTCTTTTTATCTGTTTCTCTTGGAACTTTAACTGTGGCAATCTGGTGTTTTTTTGTTTTTTACCCCCCCCCCTTATTATTTTCCATCATTTATCTCTGATTTTGTGTCCGTTATGTTTTACAGCTCCCTTGTGTATTCTCTTTTTATAGTCCTTGGCACTTCCCTTCTTTTCTTCTATCTTCTGATTTGGTTCTCCTCTTCTTCCATTCTTTTTTTTCTCATATTTTTTTTCTTTTCCTATCCAATCATATTTCAAGTTTTCCCCTTTCCTCCTCCTCCTCCTTCTTCCTCATCCTTCTCAATTTTCTACTCCTCCACCTCTCTGTTTTCCTTTTATTCTCTTCCTTTCATATCTACTTCCCTTTTCTCACCCTCTCTATTTCCCCACTGCCCGTATACCTTTTCTTCTCTTTATTTACCGTTTTATTCATTTTTTACCTTTCTTTTCTTTTGGTTCTATTTTTATTTCTCTCTTTTTTTGTTTCTCTTACTTCCTTTTTTTGCCCTTATTGTTTGCTTTTATGTTCTTTTCATGTTTCTTCTCTCCTTTCTTTCTTTCTTTCAAGATTCTCTCTTTAATTTTGGATCTTTCTTCTTTCCTTTTCTTTCTCCCACAGTTTTCTTTCTTTCTTTTTGGATCTTCTTTCTATTGGTTTTCACTCAGTTTTCGTTCTTTTGGTTTTTCTCTTGTAATCACCACCACCTTTCATCCCCTCTCTTGAATTCTTAAAAACTTTAACCCTCTATCTTGAGTGACTCTTGAGCCTTGAGTATATAGAAAAGGTGCTGTTTTTCCCCTTCAGTGCTGCTAATCAAGTCCTAAATTTATCCTGTCAACTATTTGATTATCAACCAAAGATTGCTGCCGTATTTGATACTTCCCCAACCTACCAGTCACCACCTGATTTCTCCCAGAATTATTTCATTTACCTTTCTTCATCTAATCTGAGTAAACTCAAGAGACTTTTCGCTCAGTTTTATTTTGGTTTGCATTGAGACTTTCTTAAAATAAAATAAGATCTTATGAATTTTTATTAGTTTTTTTTTTTTCATCTTTCTTGTTTTGCTTTTTATCACAACACTTGGGTTGTTTTTAGATTCGATGATCAATAACTAAACAGTAGAGATCACAAAAAGTTTGAACATTAATTCTTATGATCCTTTCTGATATATGCAACACTTTAAAAATTTAATCAGGCATATCCAGAAGCAGGCAGAATTCGCATTTAGTCACATATGTATGGTAATGGTTTCCTTATAAGAAAACATTTGGCATTCATTGACGGAACAGTTTGTTCTCTGTCAGTTGAAATCTATAAAATCTTTCTCTTAAGACAGAATTGTATGAAACAGTGAGGAACAAAATGTATATTTTCTTGTGTGACACATTTCATCTATTAGGATTTCATCCAACTGGTCTTTGTTGATGTTATTACCACATTTACACATGTGTATGAAATGGGAGATGCTGGTAGTTTCAAAACTTTGAAAGAATATTTTTTTTTTCAATTTGTTCCAAATTCATCTGTATTCTTTTTCTTTTTATCACCTTTTTCTCCTGACTGTCCCATACTATGAAATATAAAATCTACTAAGACTAGTGATATATATATATATATATATATATATATGTAAAAATATATAGAAAATAGGAAAGAACTTGTTAGTTCTTTAGTATTTTTGTTATTATTTTTTAAAAATAGTGCTCGATACAAAAGTAGAGCATAAATATAATTAATTATTTAAAAATATGAATCCAACGCTACATAAGAGTTCTCATGTTTTAAAACAAGAGCTGAAAACTTCAATATAATTATTTAAATTAAATTGAATTAAAGTAATAAGCTCTGTTCCATCTTCAAGTGAAATTTTTTTTGGAATAACTTATTCCTGAAATTTACACGTTTTATAAGCATATTCATTATTGAAATTAAAATTACTATGGTAACGGCTAGAGCAATTGTTTAAATAAAAGGGGCATAAGGCTTAATAATTTGTATCAATATCTCAGTTACATTTACAGAACGTCAAGTCAGGGTAAGGTTGGGGTGTCTGAATTTAAAGCGGAAGATGACATCGTCTAGTCTGGTTAAGTGTCTATGGAGATTTATTGATTTTTTTATTTTATTTATTTTTTTCTGAAAGGGTTTTGTGTATATAAAAAAAAAACTGTTGTAAGTTGCTAACATTTGTTTTTTTGACAACTTCATAAAGGGTTATCCTTTTTTTTTTGTAGGGCATTTAAACTATTTATTTAGACTATGTAATTTAAAAATTATTTTATTGTTTGTTTGTTTTTATGCTAATTATTCAATGTGAAAATTTGATGATGTCAGCAAAAAACGATTAACTCATGTCTATTGTTTAATAGATTTTTATTATTTAGAAACTTAATGTGTAGTTTTTCATGTAGGCATAAAGGGCATGGGTCATCCCAAGTTTTACAAGTTCTAGTTTTGTTTATAATATATATATATATATATATCACCAATAGTGTACTTCTAACAGCAATAGCACAAAATTCATAATCCTACACTCTAATACTCTTTCTAAAAAAACTTGTAAATAAATTAGTTATTCTTAATACAGTGTAACCCGGATGTAAGAGAGTTGTTGGGACCGGAGATAAGTCTCTTATATACGGGTTTCTCTTATATCCGGGTTTGGTCTATTTTGTTTAGGTAAGTATGGATCTAATTTGGGACCAGAGAAAATCTCTCTTATATCAGGGTTACACTGTAGTAGGATCTTTACCACCATGTCCAAGACAATTGGAGATATAATTAGGAAGAAAAATAAATCCAACACCAATTCAGATCTACTTAGCAAATAAATTGCTTACAATATAAAAACATTTATGTCAGAGACACGACAAGATTTAAAAAGCCAGTATATATGAGCATAAAAGAGATTTATGTTTAGACAACTATTCAAACTTTCTTGTAATGCCATCCTAATTAAAAAAGAGCATAATTTTTTAAGGAGACAGTACTTTGAGGACCTAATACTAACAATATTACCAACTATAAACATATATCAAAAACGTTATATTGCATTAACAACATTTATTGAATCTATTCTTATCATTCTTTCTCTTGCTCTCTCTTTGCATACATACACACACACATATATATATACATAGATATAGATATATATTTATATATATATATATATATATGATAGCACAAAAAACAAATGTGAAATGTTTATAAATCTAACATGTTTTGCTTTTATTAAAGCTATGAATGTAAGAGAGAACTACATTGAGACAACTATTTAAACTCACTCATATTACACAGGAACAAGACTGGCATAACATTGATTTTGCAAATACCATGCTAATTAGAAAAAGAACATATGGTGAAAATAATTTGAGGGAACTCTGATAAAAATTCTCCCAACTATAAGCACATGTCAGAAGCACTATATTACGTCATCAAACTTTATTAAATCCAGTCTTAAAGATTCTAATGTATTTTTAACTACCAATACCATGATCAATGTTGATGTAAAATGCGGATAACTGCAAGACATGAATAATACCTACTACACACACACACACATATATATATATATATATATATATATATCTTCTGAATCCCGTATAGACAAACTAGATTTATGATACATATAAATTATATACATGAACACTACATGACTAGTGAAGTGCACATGAAGCCTGAAAAAGAACATAATTCTTTATGACGAAAATACTTCAAGGGAGACCTGATAAAAACTCTACCAACTATAAACACATGTCAAAAACAATATATTACATGACCAACCTTTATATATATAAATATAAGGGAACATCTTATTGTATTTGGGTGGTAAGTGCCACTGTTGCATTGTGGGTTTAGAGAAGAGAATAGAAAAGAATTTTACTTCCCAAGGCCTGCTGAAAGCAAAGAGATCATTTTTCATAATTGAATTATGGTAGCATCCCAATAATAGAAATGTCAGTATGAATTGTGTTTCTATTGAGTGAAAAACTGAATGTCACCCATTGAGAGCTGCTCCTATCTTTAAATAAGACTGGAAGCTTTGTCATGCCTCATTGTACAAGTTAAAAGCAATCTGAGAAAAAAAATACAACTGGAAATTCCGTTCATAGCCTTTTGCCCATGTGTACACACCAAATTATTTCCATCCTTGTTTTCATCTATTGGATCAGATTCAGTTAAGTTTTGGATACTTGCTTTCAGATATTCCTCTAAAAAAAGTGGTTCGCAAACTTTTCTTACACATGAACCACTTTCACTCTTAATTTTTTTTTTGTGGACCCCCATAGCCATTCAATGAAAAAAAACTTACTTGTAAAGAATTTTTCCTGGTTGCATGTGTGTTTGTGCTTGGGAGTGAGAGTGGAATGATCAAAATCCAAAGACTTGAAATAACTGCTCAACAGCTTTTGTTTCTAGCTGAAAGAGACTGCAAAGTAGTTAGGCTTTAAGGTTGTGACTGCTGTAAAGGAAGAGTGGAAAAAACAGCTGGCCTTGAACATAGTGGCCACTGAAATGAAAAAATGATAAAGAGAGGCTCGGTCAAGGCTTTTATAACATCTGGAACATCTGGTTAGAATCTGCTGATTATTTCTGTTGCTGCTGCTGAATCGAGCAAAGTAAGGAAGCCCCAACATGCCACAATAGACAACAAGTGAGATAGTTTCTATTTATTTTATTTTTTTTACTAATAGATAAGTTTCAGAATTGTATTTTAGAAATAGTAAATGTATATGCTTTATTTTGAAGTAAAACTAATTAAATGAAAATAAACTTGTATTTAACAACTAAATTTGATGGAACATTTATATACACTAGTAAAATATAATAATAAATCATTTTAAAATATGAGTAGTTAACTCTCAATTTGGTATTTTTTTGTGTGGACACCAGTAATAATATATGGACCCCCAGGGTTCATATAGACCCCGGTTGAGAGCAACTGCTCTAAAATAAACACCAAAAGGGATTGTTGAATATCTGGTTTTGAGGCTTGGGTCACTTGTTTTTACTTGGTACGCACATATGTTATCAGCAAGACTGTCTGGCCACAGACAGAAAAACGGACATGCTGAGTCAACAGATGTTTACATTATAGAACCCTTTATGAGCCACTAGTTTGATATTTACAGGACAGACTGGGAACAAGAGGGGCAGAGGAAAGCAATGCATAACCTACTTAGCTAGCTTGAGTAAATGGATAGCGGAACAGGGTTTAGGAGAGACTAGCAGTAGAGCCCGGCATTGCCCAGGGATGTAACAGTAAGAGATAGATCAAGTATCGACCATCATAAAGACTGAAAAATAAAATTGACAAAGATTATTGTTTAAGGTTGACGGACACGCATGTCTTAATTATTTTTTTTTTGTTTTTTAGTTTCTTTTTACGAATTGGTCAAACCCAAACTCAAACAAAAACAATTGTTTTCAATCATTATGAGTCTACCGATTGAATAGAATTTTATTATAAACAATTGTCTTGTAAATGGAATTTTTAAAGCATTCTGAATGTAAAAATTAAGAAAAAGTGTGCAAGACTATAAGAAACACTACCTGCCAAAAAAAGTGAAGTTTTGTTGAAATCGGTTGAAAAATGTAGGAAATCCGATCCCATATATAAACCAACACACACACACACACACACACACACACAAAAACAACCTGGATTTTACAATAAGTATAACTCGATATGAGTTGTCCCCCTTTTATTCTTGTGACAGAATCCTGTTTTATCGTGTTTTCAAATTGATTTCATGCAAAAACAATTGTGTTTTTCCAATTTTTGGCACTGTCAGAACCACCGCAAGGTAATTTTACGTAGTCCTGTGAAGTTTTGTTGAAATCGGCTGAAAAATGTAGGAAATCCGATCCAATTATATAAACGTACAGACACACACACACACACACACACAATCTGCGTTTTATAATAAGTAAGATAGATAAAAGATAAAATTTATTAAGAGCTACAAAGAACAGAAAGTTGTGGAGAGCCATGATCGCCAACCTCCTGAAGTGACATGTCACATAGAAAAAGACACATTTGAAACTGCAGTTACATCATTGATAACTGTGTACTACTGATGTTTTTCTTTTGCTCAATTCATAACAGCAACAACATAAAGTATTTATGTGGTTTAAAAGAAAACATTTAGATTTTAAACCAAGAGATCCTACATGTTTTCAGCTTTATTATTCTTGTTTGTTAAACCAAATATTTCAAGTTTTAAGCTCAATGATTCATGTGTTTTAAGCAAAAATATTAATATTTTAAGTGCCACAAAATTCATGTTTTCTGCCAAAAATATCTTATGTGTTTTAAAACAAAAATATTTTAAACTAAAATATTTTGTGTCACTTAAAGCCAAAAATGTATGTTTTAAACTCAAAGATTGATGTGCGTTAAAGCAAAGGGCTAATTGCATTTTAAACCAAAATTTATATTTAACACTTTCACTACTACTCATTTGCCCAGTGCTGCCCCCATCTGGCCAGCCATTTTTAAAGAAAATACCAAATTTCAACCTACATATTTTATTACACAGAAAACTGGCACCAGTGTGTTTTACAGCATTCCATTTTCATAGATATACCTGGGAATGACTTACCAGATCAATAATGGGTATATACATGATATCTTTTGAAGCATTGTCCTTTGTGATTTTACGATAGATGGCACAACAGGACACTCATACCAGCAGTATGCAAAAAATGTAGGTTTCCGTACTTAGCCAGCTGGAGCAAGATAAGAAAAATGAAGATCTCCGTAGTTAGCAGCGGAAGTGTTAAAATGACACCATTTAATGTTTTCAACCAAAACATTCGTTTTAATCCATTGTGTTAATCCAAAATATATTGTATATTTTGGAACATAATGAGAGTAACATTTTAAACAAAAAGAAATGATGTTTCAGCTTGAACATCCATGTATTTGAGTCAAGATTTTCATGTGTTTTAAAACAATCTCCATTTAAACCTCCCAGACTTGATGTGTTTTAAATAAAGCCAAAGGTTTCTGGTGTTTTAAGGCCAAAACTGTAAAGATTTATTGATTTTAAGCTAAAGGAATAAGGAATTTTAAGCTAAAATTAATGTTTTAAGCAAAAATATATTACACATTTTCAGTCATTTTATTTATTTTAATCCAAAATATTTGTGATTTAAATCAAAAAGTTTGTGGTCTAAAGCAGTAATTCTGACAGCCATGAGTAAGTTCTGCTTGTGTGGCATGGTTCAGAATCCTGTTGCTAGACATAGGGTCTTCCAGCAGTCACCCTTTTGGCCCAGGGCAGCACTACCTCCGCAAGGCACTTGATGTAGGCCTTCATGTTGAGAAGATGAATGGAAGCACATCTATCTATCTATCTATCTATCTATCTATCTATCTATCTATCTATCTATCTATCTATCTATCTATATGAACAGATGCATAACATCGGTATCACTAGTGATCACTCCAAAACATTGTGATGTTGACTGGATATATCATCCAACTTTTTGAGTCCTCTACACTGTCTTCAGATTGACACCCAAACACTTTGAAATGTTAATATTGGAGCTTCTGGCATGAATGTCAAGCAGTACAGTATACTATTTACAAATTTCTGGCGTCCTGGGTATGACAATAAACTTCATCTATGTCCAACAGCAAGGCCTCTGATCAGGAGGTTTTAAGGAGAGTAGAACCACCTCTTAATTGCTGGTGTTCCCAGGTTCACCCTGATCTGGGGTGGTAGCACCTGTTAGGGTCTCAGCTATGGGCAAGTAGTTAACCACCCCCAAACTGAGGTAAAAAGCATTATGAAAGTGTAAAAATAGGTTTTAATACGAGAAATACTTTGTAAAAATTATTACCAGAGATAAATTTTTGAAGGAAAAAAAAAATATTACCAGCAATATATTTTTGAAAACAAATATTACCAGCAATACCTTTTTGAAAAAAAAAAAAATATATATATATATATTACCAGCAATACATTTTTTAAAACAATATTACCAGCTATACATTTTTGAGGGAAAAAAATATTACCAGAAATAGATTTTTGACAAAACAAAATATTACCAGCAATAAAATATGTTGTCAGCATTGAGGTTGATATGTCATAAAACAAACCAAACCAAATCAAATTTCTGGTGGAGTGAAGAATTGCATAATGTTGATCTTTTTATCACAGAGTACAACTGATCCTACCTATACTGTGCAGTCGACAAAATCAAAAACAAACAATGGACATGCATGAAATTAAAAATATAAAATGGTAAGAATTTAGTCATTGCACCTTGTATTTCAAACCAAAAAAAAAAAAATTCAAGATGGTAGAACTTGTGCTCTGGACAACATGAACCAATACTGAAATAAGTCTTTCTTCACTTGCATATTAGCACATATACTTGTATGTATGCTCCTTCTACTACCTACCAATGAAGAGCATTCAAGTAGGAAAACTTGAATTATGCACCCATCACAAGAAATGCTTTTAAAATTTTCAAAAATTATGATTTTAAACTTAATTTTTTTTTAAATTATCATGTAAAAAGGTAGATATTATTTGGTTCGGACAATGAGTTACATGTTCCCTACCAGACAAATTCCTTGCTTGCAGGATGTCCCTTTATCAGACAACTTCCCTACCACAACCTAATAGCTTGTTATGTGGGTGTTTGTTGGTACATTCCCTTGTCAGTTGCCTCTTTAGGGATAAGTGTCCCTCACAAATTTACTAGTTGTTTGTCTAAAAGGAGGATGCTGGGAAGGAGATGGAGAAAGGAGTCATCAAAAGGCATCAATCAAGAAGTTTATGATCCTTAAACCCTACCCCTATTCTGACCCCTGTTCTCACCAACCCAATCAGTTCAACCCTAGCCTACTGGCTAAACATAAGCCTCCTGGTGGAGTGTATCAGTTATTTACACCCCATCCACTTCAGGTTACCTGCAGGTCATTTCCAAGCCTAATGAAGGATTTTAAAGCCCCATGTTTGTTCTTTAGCCATGGAACCCTGTTAAGCTAATTTTTCCTACCCCCCCCCAAGCATAGCGAGTGCTCCCTTCTTATTCTCTCCCTCCCCACTTTTTTACTCTCTTTTTAGAGGCTAATAAAACTTACTCTTTTGCCTCTCACAGAATTGATTACCACTGACTCACTATGCAAATGTGATCAGGACATGCGTGATTATGGCTCTCCATAGCTTCCCATCTTTGTAGTTATCATCAGTGTTTGTTCCTTTACTATACTTTCTGGACCCTGTTCTGCTATCCATTTACACAAACTCTTCAGGTAGGTTACTTTCTGTGTCTCCTCTTGCCACCAATATGACCTGTGAGTGCAAAATTCCCCAGGCCCCTTTTCATAATTGTCCTAGAAATTTCAATTGTGTCTTTCTGACTCTAAGTATAAGCATATTTTTTGTTTCCATTATCCCTAAAACTTACTCCTTATATTCTGTATGTATTATTCTCAGTATCCTTCTGTAGAATTACGTTTCTGTTGCCTCAAGTCTTAATTTTAACTGTAAAGAGATTGTCTAGCATTCATTGCTTTATAGAAGGATTGATATTAGCAGTTCAGAATTCTTTCTTTTGTTTACCTTATCTTATTAAATAATTACTCACAGCATGATATAGGGAGCTAATGTAGTAAGTTAGCATAGTGATGTTATGCTGTGATAAGTGCTTTATAATTGTGATCTTGTGTTTCTTTTTCATTTTTTCTTACTCAAATATTTATATGTCTACCATTTGTTCATGCCTTGAATATTGCTGCCACATATAGCAACTGCTATGTATTTAGAGAATCTCAATAATATGAGATGTTATTGATCCTGACCTGGCATCTCAGCTTCAGTCACTTTCCCACCACCATAATGTAGTTTCTCTGTGACTTTTCTATAAATACTTTTAGGGTAATTCTTCTCATGAACTTTGTCTATGGTACCTTGACTTTATGAATTTAAGTGCAGTACTAGATTGGCAGCAAGGTCACATAATTTTACATTTGAAATGACTAGATGTATATGTGAGTTCTATGCTAATGGTTACAGAAGATAACAATTAACACTGCATTTAAAGCTTTGAAGATCAAAGTTGACTGGGAACCAAGTATCTGTGATAGAAGAAATATATATATATATATATATATATATATATATATATGGAACTGTGTTCCTGAACAAACCAAATTCATAAATAATTACATTGATCATGCTACTACACTCCTATCCAGACACCTTACATGACGCCTATCCAACCACAGCTGCATCAGAACTCATTTAAACACATGCACAAACTTACCAGACTCCATCTGAAACATACTAGTAGAAAATACGAACATAATAACCTCATCCACATGTAAAAAAGATTAATGGGAGCTTTAGTAATAAAAAAGAAAAAGCCAATATACAATAATATTATTGACTACAAACACAGCCACAATGTGTTAACTGTGTTCAGAAAATAAAACATCTCTATAACTCTAGAAACATACACACAATTCACACACCCAATTAAAAAGTAAAAATAAAATCATCCTTGATAATGGCTAAAAGTACAGGCGAAAACGCTTGGAATTACAGAACATTTGGACAGGTTCTACATACTCTGTGTCTAGAAAAGAAAAAACTTGTTCAGACACAAGAAAAATTAAATAAAAAGTTTAATTGCAGTACCTTGATGAAACATATATACACACACCACAATTTTCAAGCTGCTTGTCTGAATCATCTTCAAGAAGAGAGTCACTTTTGTGGGTTTTCTGGTGGTTTAACTTCATTCGTTCTTATCCACTTGTCAGCTTCCAAGATACAACATAACACCCTTGAGGGCTTATCCTTGGAGTGGGTAGAATGGAGATCAACGTATTTTAGCGGATTCAGCAGTTTTCAATCTGCTTGTCTGAATCATCTTCAAGAAGCGAGAGAAAGATCTAAAAGGTCAGCCAAGCTAAAATTGATCTCATCTCACAATCCTCACTCTTGCTCCATATGTGGTCTCATTTGTAAATCACTAGCAGGTCTTAAATGCCACTTAAGATTATCGCACAAAATTTCATAACTGAATCAATAAGCTGTCAGATTCTCATATGTCGAAACTGACGGGCGTGTCTATGATTATATACACATGCATACAATATTAAAGAAAAACAAAAACTGTTGGTGGAACCAGTGGACATCTTGCCAAAACCTGAACTCTTATCCAGATACAGTCTTGAATAAAAACGACAATACTGAAAAAAAGAAAGAGAAAAAAGATAAGAAAGCAAACTTAACTATTCAATAAAATAAAATAATCAGAACTTAGATTGCCTAGACTGAGCAAAAAATGCTTACCTTATATATATATAAATATATATTATTTATTCGGACTAAGAGAGGATAACTGATAACTGACATCCATTAAACATGGCACGTGGAACTAGAACAGTCTAGCCCAGTGAGTCAAATAATGGGTTAAATTTGACATTCCAAGCACCTGAAGAAGGCTGGAGCGTACAAGGGCTGAAACATTGTAATAATAAATATGGCGACAAAAACGAGGACAATAGTACCAAATAATGTAAGTAATGTACATAATACCTCATCTCAGAAATATAGACAGAGATGGCTTAAGCTCACCCTTACTCAATCAAAAGTTATCATTTCTGCAATCTTTTCTTGGGTAAAAAGGCTAATGAGCAAAAGAGACTGGAGTTAGTGATGAGTGGTTTTTGGTAAATGGTGTTCATTTCAAACACATTTTTTGAAATTTGTCATCATGTTCTCTATCTTTTCACCAACACACTTGAAAAGAGATTTTGCTTTTTCATAGTGATACTGACAATCAAATTCTTACAATCCCTAATACTGTCTAAACTTGTGTGCATTGGATTGATAATGAGTACTTTGACTTTTACTCTAGAAATGAACCCCACCAAATTACTCTGT
Organism: Acanthosepion lycidas; assembly: GCA_963932145.1. Classification (NCBI taxonomy): domain Eukaryota; kingdom Metazoa; phylum Mollusca; class Cephalopoda; order Sepiida; family Sepiidae; genus Acanthosepion; species Acanthosepion lycidas. Next base: position 64,702,744 of record OZ010599.1, on the reverse strand, counting down.
TTCAATAAAATCCCTGTTGATTATTAATATTCAATGTGCTGTCATTGTAATACTACTATTGAGAAAGGCACAAAATAATTTTCCCTGTACTCTAATCAATTGCTAAATGGCTTAAAAATGTTTAATTACTTGCATATCACAATTCTTGATCTAGAAGAGTGCTGTCTAGTGAAGGAATATCCTATGCAAGTACCATGTAAACCAGAACTATCACATATTCACACTGCCTTACAAAAACTCATATTCTTACTGACATACCTTAGAAGAACACATGATATTCACATTGCCTTACTATAGAACAAATGGTGTTCACAGTGTTTTACCTTAAAAGAAAAAGGTCATATTCGTACTATCTTCCCTGAGAAGAACATGCTCGCACGGCTTTCTTAGCAGAATATATATGTTTACACTGCTTTACTTTAAAAGAACACATTCACAATGCCTTAATTTAGAAGAATAGGTCATGTTCAGACTGCCTTCCCTTAGAAGAACATTGTTTACTGTAACTTACTTTAGAAGGACATGTTCAGTGCCTTCTCTGGGAAAAACAGGCCATGTTCACAGTGCCTTATCATAGAAGAACTGGTGATGTTTACAGTGCCTTATTTTAGAAAAAAATGATGTTGCAGTGCTTTACCTTAGAAGAACAGGTCATGTTCACACTGCCTTGCCTTAGAAGAGCAGGTCATGTTCACACTGCCTCGCCTTAGAAGAACAGGTCATGTTCACAGTGCCTTACTTTAGAAGATCATGTTTGCATTGCCTTCTCTCAGAAAAACATTTTCACGGTACCTTGTTTTAGAAAAATGAAGCCATGTTTACACCACCTTATCTTAAAAGAACATGTTCACACTGCTTTTCTTTAGATGAACAAGTCATGTTCACACTGTCTTACCTTAGAAGAATGTGTTCACACTGCCTTACCTTAGAAGAATGTGTTCACACTGACTAACCTTTAGGAGAACAAATCATGTTTCACAATGTGCTTACTTAAAAGAATATTTTATGTTTAAATGACCTCAACTTATAGAAGTCACAAAGAACAATTCCGGCTTGACAACTCATCAATCTCTGATATTGTAAGATTAATGTTCCAACCAACTTAATAGGTGCATCAAATTTCATCTGTCAAAAACATTAGTGTTCTGCATATTACATTCGCCTTGGGGTTCTGTCAGGTACTTTTTCAAGTTCTATACAAACAATAAATAACTGTATAGTATTATGTTTATATTCTATGCTGAGCTAAATATCCAATGTCTTTCTGAGTTTACCATTTTATCTAATGTATTATTATTGTATTGTTCAACCGAAAGCCTTGACTATTGTCAGGCAATTCTGCTATTAACGGCAATTCTTTGAGCTGATTCTTCATCGGCTTTTGAGCTTAGCCAATAGATGTTGGGAAAAACATCTGTTGCAAAATATAAAGCTCTTTGATATTCCCAAGCACAATGTGAAATATGGAAGGCATTCTCAGTCATTGTGTTCTTGTGTTGCCTTCTTGCATTTCATTTGACTGCACACGGGTGACTGAGTGCATCTTTTATTTGGAGAGGGTGCTTTCAGCTTAAAGCCTTCGATGGTTCATTCCGGACATAAGCATTGAAGTGAAAAAAAAAAAGAAAAGAAAAAAGAACAGCCCTCTGCTACATTATCTCTCCAGACTAACTTTTACAATTTCTTTTTTTTAAATTCGTTGATTTGGCTTGTAAAATATGCAGTTCGCACAAAACACACACATACACACATACAGCCAACACACACACACACAAATACATATACAAGACATGCACACACACACACACACACACACAAAACACAAACACACATACAGCCAACACACATACACAACATGAACATGCATAAAATGAATATTTTTATATTTACATACATATGCTTATACTCTCATAGATAGTAATACAACTTAAATGTGTAAGATACACATGCACACACAGAGGGATAACGTTATGTATATGTAGGCATATATATATATATATATATATATATATATATATATATACACATTGAAGTCAACACTCAGAGGTGACAGGCTGTTTCATGCTAGATGCTTGTGTCTAGCATGAAACAGTCTGTCACCTTCAATGTAGCATGAAACAGTCTGTTGACTTCAATGTTCACTTTTATATTTATATTTACATAAGCTCTATCTATGATATTGAGCACTTTATCCCATGAATAAACCACACCATAAAACTATATTTCTTCATATATATATATATATATATATATATATATATATATATATGAGGAAATATAGTCTTGAGCTGTGCTATATTTATGGGATAAAGTGCTCAATATCAGAGATAGAGCCTGTATAAATATAAAAGTGAACATAGAAGTCAACACTTAGAAGTGACAGTCTGTTTCATGCTAGATGCAATCGTCAGGCCAAATATATATATATATCACTTTCATTAAAAATGACTGAAAAGGTACTGTCCTATTTATACTATTTACATCATCTGAACTGTTGTCCTTATCTTTATTGCCATATTCATGATGCTGTACGCTCCGGCCTTCTTCAGGTGATGTACATTGGAATTTTGAACCAAACTCTTTATTTAATCCATGCCAGTAGATTGTTTTAGTTCTAGTTCCATGTGCCATGCATTTTTTTTGGTGGGGGGGGTATATATGGCGTCTGTAGCTTAATAGCTAAAACATTTATTTAATTTTTCTTGTGTTCTTACAATATTGATTCTGTGTAATTTGGATCTTGCAGGTGAGTTATTCTTGTTGATGATGAGGTTAGCAGTTTTAAATTTTTGATAATAGATAATTAATTTAATTATCTTGTTTTTGTTGACTGGAATTGCATATTTCTTTATAATGATTCTAATGAAATATTCATCATGCTTATTGTTACTGTATATTTGATTTTTATAGAAAATGTTATTGTCATTGTTTTTATCTGTATGTTCAGTGTTGATATTAGTTAACATAGAATGATAAAGGGGTTACTGCCCAAATACATAATATATATATATATATATATATATATATATATATATATATGCATGAATATAAAGTAGAACATGATGGTGCTGGTAGTAATAAAACACTACTCAATGTCAAATAACAGAGTTTAATTTATACTAATAATAAATATGTTTCTCACTGTTTGGTACAAGCCTGTGTTTCATACATGTGCAAAAAAAATTCTTTAAAAAATTTTAAAACTTCCAGCATCTCTTGCTCATATGCATGTGTAATCACACCAACGTAAACAAACCCAGTTTGATGATGTCCTAATGAATGAAACACTTCACAAAAACTTTTTTTCAATTTGTCATACATCTTTTATTTCAAAACTGTTCTTGATATATACAAATCTATATATCGTTATCCCATACATATATATGGGTGTGTGTATATTTATATGTGCATATATACTTGACTCTCCTGTTGAATTCAATGTACTAGGGTCAAGCAGATCAGTTCCTAGGAATATACAGCCCAACACCAGCACATGAGATTTGATTATAGTGGTGAAGGTTTGCGCATATATCTTTCAACATAACTGTCTCTCTGAACATATATAAAAAGCAAAAAGCTGTCACAGAATTTCTGTTTTTGAAAGAAGAAAGTGCTACAATTATTCACTGATGGCTAGTGAATGTTTATAGAAAAGATACACTTGATGTAAGCACAGTACATTTCAGTCAGGCAGTAACACTGACCGTTTGGTCAATGAATTCCTGTATGGAAATTAATAATTTCACCATTACTTTTTCCATTTGATTCAACTCAACCCAAGCCATTTCCAAAATATCTCCTTTGTCAAATCTCTTCTTAGTTGGGTTCAGAACTTTTGAATATTTTATTCTGAAGTTGTTAAATTGAATTTTTTGACAGCAGAATATTGGAGAAACTCTGTTCATTTTCTATCACCCCCCGCCAAAAAAAAACTCATCGGTGATTCACTGCTCACTGATTGTGTACCTTTAGGAAAGGCATGAGTCCACCTTTCCCTGTGATCAGCTACTCTTGACATTTGTCTTATCACTACTGTAAACAGAGAGGAATGGAGAATAAAGATAATTCATTTACACTATTTACATTGTTCGGACTGTTGCCCACATCTTTATTGTCATATTCACAACATTTCAGCTGTTGTATGCTCCAGCCTTCTTCTAGTGATACACTAGTGTAGATTGCTCGTCCACTGGGCTAGATTGCTCCACTGAGCTGTGTGGCCCAGTGGATAAAAGCATTGGTTGAAGCAATCTAGTGGCTTGAGCCAAAGAGTTGTGAGTTCGGTACTTGGTTACAGCAGAGGTGAACAAAAAAATCTTGGAGAGTTGAGTTACAAAAGGGAGATAACTGAAACTGAGATATCCAGAAATGGCATGGCATGTGGAACTAGAACAATCTACCTCAATGGATGAAATAAAAGATTCAGTTTGAAATTCCAATGTATACTACCTGAAGAAAACTTAAGTTTACAATGGCTGAAATGTTGTGAATATGATAATAAAGACGAGGTCAATAGTTCGCACAATGTAAATGGTGTAAATAGTTACAATACCTCATCTCAGAAATATAGACAGAGATAATTCATTCTTTCTTAAATATCTGCTGATTATTAGTAGAATGGCTGCTATATCCCTTGTCTCTTTTGACACTGTAAAAAAAGAAAAGAAATTGGCTTATAAAGATCTTTTGGTGAAAATCATTTTGATTAAATAGCAGGCAATCAGTGAATTGAAAATCTTCCAAATGACCTCAAAGAGTTTAAAGAAGCCAAACATCCTATATGAAATGATTAGTGTTTGGATAGTCATTGACCAGCTGTTTGGTGTCCATTTGAAAAGCAAATATTATTGATTAATTGGAGAGAAGTGGAACTAAAAATGTAAGTTGGTCAAACTACTTCCTCCTGACCTGTCCTGTCCTGCCACTCAACTCAGCTCCATTAGCACAAAATCTCTGAGACTCATATCTCTTCGTTTATTTTCGAATAAAGCTGTCTGCACACGCTCAACAGTGTTAACTGCAACTGTAATTGCTGCAATATTTTTTCACAGTTATTTTAATTAGAAATCATATTTTTTAAAGTTTGCGATGAATGCCAGTCACTCAAATGCAGTCTTGTCGATTTAAATGTCAATTGAGAGTTAATTGCAATTATCACTATTGCACATTCAAAAAAGAATAGCTTAGCAAAAATCTGAAGTAGCTTAAATATTTTTGTTTGTTTTTAATTTTCATATCAGGATATATATATATATATATATATATATATATATATATATATTAAAGAGAAACAGACCACTTTAAGGTTTCATTATAATAATTTATTTCACCAGAGCCTTTTAAAGGACGCTGGATCATCAGATAGCACTTCCAAAAATGAAATGAAAATTGATGGGCAGTGTAAGTTTTTGTAATTTAACAAAGAGTATAATAAGGGGTTGTTAGAGAGACATGGTAGAGTTTAGGGAGGCTTTAATTTAATATCTCTCTCAATCATACTTAGTATCGGGAGAGGAGGAGTGACCAGACTTTGACCTAGTGATATATTGAATTGGGAGGGAAGAAGAGAGAAAAAAAAAAGGAAAAAGAAAGAAGGGGGAAGTAAAGAGAAAGAGGCTGTAAATGGGTTTTACATATGGAGGAGATGAGTCGTAAGTTTTAGCAATTTATGTAAAAAATAGATTTTAATGTTTGATAGTAATTTAGATGTCTAAAAAAAAGCCCCAAAGAAATTAATTTGATGCTTGCTAGCAATTTAAATATTTAACTTTTTTACAAATAATTTAGGGATTTAATATAAGTTAAATACTGTATTTATTAACACATTCATAGAGAACATATTAAAAATATATAGTTTTGAAAAAGCACAACAGCATTTTTCATTTTAGCTTTCCTAAAGGAATCTTTCATCTAGGACGACTCAGTCTGCACATGATTCTGCAATCTCAATTTTGATAATCCCAACTGTGCCTCTAATGGTCATCCTTGAAAAAGTGTTGGCTGAAAGGGATTCCTTTAGAATAAGAAAAATGAAAAATTCTGTTGTGATTTTTCAAATTAGTATGTGTGTATATATATATATATATATATATATATATATATATATACACACACACTGATACCAAATTGGTCGGGTTTTGATCCTGGCTTGAAGCAATTGGACGTCTAGCCACACTGAAGAGCTGTGATACACCGAAACAGACTGTCTGTGGATGAAACAATATATATATATGTGTGTGTGTGTGTGTGTGTATGTATGTATGTATATATATATATATATATATATATATATATATATATAACTTCTTGGCTGGGTATGATGATAAGTTACATCTGGCTGTGAGGCCTCTGGTCGGGAGATTAAATGTTTTGGCAAGCCTGGAACCATCATGCTGTTGTTCTCAGGTCCACCCTGATCCAGGGTGGTAGTACCTGTTAGGGTCCCAGCTATGGGCAAATAGTTAACACTCAAACTGGGTCAAAAAACACTATGAAAATATAAAAATAAAAATGCCAGCAACATATTTTTATAGTGAAATAATTATGAACAATACATTTTTGAAAAAAAAACCCAACAATACATTTTATAAAGAAAATTGCTAATGTTGCCAAGAAAATTAAATTTCAGCATTAAATGAGTGATAAGTAGTTGATCTGGTACTAAGCAAACATATTTATGTATGTATATATAATGTAGATTTGGAAAGCAACCTTACTTTCAAACATGTTTTGCTGAATATGACAGACAAGTAAAATTTAATGCATTTTTTATGAGATTTTCTAGTATTCTTAATTTTTTCTGTGCATAAGGGAGTGTCAAAATTGTCTGTAATGTCTATCACCCCAAGCCCTTTCATACACTTCTCTAGCCATTTTCAAGAGGTTTGTTGTTAATTGTTATTTTCTTTTCATGCTTGTCTTTTAAGATATAATTATGCAATGTCTTTTGAACGGTAGTAGCATTTGTTCTGAGTCTCACAAAAAGAACATGGCTGTGATTCAAGTTGGCATCCTTTTCTCCTTCTCTATAAAATATATATGTATTAATAAAGACAAAAGGAAAACTTATCTTAGTTGACAAGTTTTGATCTCTGAAGGACTTTAACAAGGCAAATGTAAGGATTTTATTTTGGGACAAGTATTTTATATAATCTCTCATGTGATCTAATTATTTTATTTCTTTTCACATGATAAATTATATAAAAACTGTCCAATTTTTCTTTTTATCCGAGTACTTTTAGCTATACATTTTGCCATTTTTACGATTGAAATATGTTAACTGTTAACAAGAAATAGTTTATTGTATGAATGTATTTTTAAAATGTTTTCATTTTCAAAACACAGTCAAGATATTGTGTCCATGTTCATAGTTGTTATTATTGGATGTTGTTTTTTTTATTTTATTATTTCTCATTAACAGAATAATATTATTTTATTATTTCTTGGTCTATTTACAAAAATATTATTATTTTATGTTAAAATGCCATTGAAAATTAATATCAATCTATCTTTTGGCATTTGAATACCTGAAAACAGCAAGTTTTAACTATAAACCCTTAAACAATCTTATTTAGTAAGCCCCTTCCTTGAGTGGCTCTTGGGCTTTGTACTGGATAAAAAATAATGAAAGAAAAGAACCTATGACTGTTATTATATCTTATTTCCTTTATTTTATAATAATTAGATTATCAGCCATTCATTTTTATATGATAGGATGACTTTCCGTGTAATATAAAAAAGATCCTTAAAACAATGAGAAGTACTTGACAGATGTTCTACCAAATCAATAATGCTTGCTTTGAGATAATGCATATTTTGCATATGATCTTGTATCAATGGACACCTAAGTGGGGGATTTTTGCTTTTAGAATCACACATATTAATTCCATTCTATACCATTGTTTTTTTTACTGATTCAATTATCTCTTTTGAATTACAGCTCTATTGACTAGGTAAAAAAACATGGGTGTGGAGTGTGGAGATAACAATAAGAAGTTGATGTGTGAGAAAAATCCAAAGCTGTTCAGTTCCCAAACCCTAAAGCTGTTCGCATTGTTTTAGATATTCACAATGTTTTTAATGTTAAAATGCCATTGAAAATTAATGCCAATCTATCTTTTGGCATTTGAATACCTGAAGACAGCAAATTTTAATCGGTTTCTTGATTTCTAATCTGTTTGTTTGGCTTTGTCTCTTTATTGTTGTAGCTGACCTACTTGGCTACTCTATAGATTGTCAATTAATAATGAATTAATTGGTGTTTCTCAGGTTACCTTATGCTGTATTATGGCTATACGTTCTTTGTTAAATAAAGTGGTATTCTTGCTCTAGAGAGAATTACAAATGGCTGCCAAGAACAAGATGGCTGCTGTATATTACATGAAAAATTGTTATTCCTGTTCTCTTTTTTCTCTCCTCTCTCCCTTCCTCTACAAGAAAAGAATCATAAACTGACTGCTTCTTCTATGACATTGGAAATCAAGGCTCTCCACAATTTCTTGTCCTTTGTAGCTCTTAATAAATTTTGTCTTTTTGCTATATCCCCTAAAATGTGTTCCACCATGCATTTACTCAAGCTTGGTAGGTAGTTTATGCGTTGTTTCCTTCTGTCCTTCTTGCTTTCAATCTGTCCTGTGAGTATCATATTTTCCAAGCTCTCTTTCCTCATGATGTGCCCTAGAAATTTCAACTCTCTCTTTCTGATGTTAAGTTTAAGTGTCCTTTTTGTATTCATTTTCCCTAAAACTTCATAGTTGCTCACCTGTTCGGTCCATGGTATTCTCAACATCCTTCTGTAGAACTACATTCGTATTGCTTCATGACTCTTAATTTTTGAGTATATTATCCAGAATTCATTCCCATATAGGAGGACTGATATTAAATAACAGTTCAGAAATTTTTTTTTGTAGCATATTTCTGTTGCTTCAAGTCTATTCTTCATCTGTGTGGAGATTGTTCAGCATCCACTGCCATATAAGAGGATTGCTATTATATAACAGTTCAGTACTCTTTTTTGTTTGTAATCAAAATCCTTATCATTGAAGGTCAAGAAAATCGAATGCAACAGACTAACCTGGAATTTGAACTCAGATCACAGATTCCACTTTCCACACAGATATTCATTATGCTACCTGTACATGTCAAATTAGATTACCCAATCAGAAATCTTAAAGAATAGTCAACAATGCAAATGTATCCACTTGTAAGCTTTGTGAGCTTATCTGACAGTTCTAAAACAGCAAAGTCATATATAGCAAATATAAAACAAGCCGTTCTTGGCCTTCAATGATAACAGTGATTTTTAATTTACTTAGAGAAAAACCTCTGTGGGTTTGTCTTGGCATCTGATTTGCAGATGGTTGTCATTTTTAATAATAAGTTTTTATGCAAGAGTTGATGTTTATCACTGAAAGGCCAGTTTGATAAATTATCCATACCTTTTGTAGGGATGCATTTTTGATGCAAAATATGTTGGCCAGATATGGTTATTGAAGAATTTAAAAAAGTGCTCTCATTGAATTATTTATAATTAAGTTCTTGACGAAAATGTTATTGTCTTTAATCATGGCCAGTCTTTCAGGAGCCTTTGATGTGAATTATAAGCTCTTGAAACACTGGAATTATCTGATCTATATATCTATTATTTGATTCTTTTCCAAATTGTAATTACCTAACCATGTCTGCTCATATCTGTCTCTTGTTCTCAGACAGTTCATCTCTCTCTCTTTGCCTCTCACTCTTTACATTTATTTCTGTTTGGTTACATTTTGTTTTCAAGTCCCTTTCTCTGTCCATTTTTCTCTTTTTATCTCCCTTTCTCTGTTATGTATTCACCTCTCTCTCTCCCTCTCACTCATTTGCTCTCTCTGGTTACGTTTTGTTCTCCAGTCTCTTTCTCTGTCCATTTTTTTTTCTGTTTTATCTCAACAGGGATCAGTTTATTACTTAATAACAATAGATAACCAATCCTCCATTTTATGTCCAGTAGAATCCTATATTTATTCTAGTTTATTCATGTTGACAAAATGAAAGTTGATGTCCTTACTATTATTATTACATTTTTACCTGTGAGTCTTTAAATATATTTTTCTGATTGTTAATATGTAGTAATACATGGCATATCAGTTTATTACTTAATAACAATAGAAAAGAAGTCCCCCACTTATATTCATACTAGTTTACCTATTTTATGAGATTTTGTGTCCTTACTATTAATATTATTAGGTTTTCACATGAGAACCTTTAAATATATTTTTCCAGCTATCAATATGTAGGAATATTGGGGATCAGTTTATTACTTAATAACAATAGACAACTGATCCCTCATTTTATATCCAGTAGAATCCTATATTCATACCAGTTTACCCATGCTGTCCTTACTATTATTATTACATTTTCACATGTCCCTCTTTAAATATATTTTTCTAATTATAAGTTTGGTTCTCTGCTCTTTTACAGAGTTGTTTTTTTCCTCTCCCAATTTTGTAAACAATTGGGGAAAATCCTTCATTCCCAAAGAAAAGACACTGCCACCCAAATCAACGAGGGAAAGGGAGATAACTCTAATGCAACAAAATGTTACAGACAAAAATCATGATATTATTAGCTATCACGATTCTGTTCTCTTTGCCTGTTTCTAGTTCTCACCCACATTATTCCTTTGTTTTTAGATGGTAGGTTTTGGTCAAGTCACAAGCAATGCCTTTCTCTTTGGAATTCTTCCAAATAAGATTGGAATGAGATTTTTCAAAAAAAGATTTCATCATACTGCTTCTGTTTAATGGTCAGTTTTTATTTTCATTTCATGGTTTCAATTGAGTTACCGTTTGTCTTTCTCTGTGTCCAACTTAATTCATTTTTGCTCTGGTTCCTTATATGGAAGAATGTATATGGATATCTATCTATCTATCTATCTATCTATCTATCTATCTATCTCAGTCTGTTCTTACCTACTTACCTATCTATCTATCTATCTATCTTTGTTCATATCTATTATTTTAATATCTATCTAAGCCTGTTCAATATCTTTCTACCTATATATATATATATATATATATATATATATATATATATATATATATATATTCATGTAAATGCGTGTTTGCAAGTATGTAGAGCTTTGTATACACACACACACACACATGCACACACAGATATTCCATCTATATATCTCATTTTCTCAATTTCCCACTCTCTTTTATTCATTCTGTTTGGCTATATTTCCACCCTGTTTTTTTCAGCTTCCATGTTGTCCATCTGTCTGTCTGTTTGTCCTACTTCCCCCCCATATCCGTCTCTACCCTGTCTGGTCTTTTTTGAAATTTTTTTTGCTTGTTTGTTATTAATGCTCATTCAATGATCCTTAAACTTGAATAGACTCGTTTATTAGTATTATTCCATGAAGCAACCCTTTAAGCTAACAGCTGTGTGGCTGGAGTTGATTCTCTTTCTTTCTTCCTCCATGTATATCTTCTTTCTTTCTTTCTTTTTGTATGCCTTCTTTTTTTTCTTTCTTGTAGCATGCCTTCTTTCATTCTATATTTCTTTTTTCTTCTTGTATGCCTTTCTTTCTTTCAGTATGTTTTCTTTTTTTTTCTTGTAGTATGCCTTCTTTCTTTCTATATTTCTTTTTTCTTCTAGTATTCTTTTTTTCTTTCTTTCTTTCTTTTTTTTTTCTTCCATCAAGTAAACCTACTTTCATTCTTTAGTATACCTTGTTTCTTTCTTCAAGTATGCCTTCTTTCTTTTTTTCTTTCTGCCTTTCTTTCTTTTAACATGCCTTTCTTTCTTTCTTTCTTTCTTTCTTTCTTTCTTTCTTTCTTTCTTTCTTTCAGTCTCCTTTGCTGCAAAATAATTGTGTCTGATCCTTGAATGACATTAATTTGATGCCAGAGTGTCACTGAGTGCAATTCGATAATTCCAACCCCACACACCCTCTTTTCTTCTCGGGGAGATTCTATAGCAAAAAAAACCCAAAAAACAAAAAAAACCTTGGACTATATTCTGGCTCTTTCGACGTTTGAAATGTTACTGATGCACTGTGCATTGGCTGCGGATAGAAGCATCACACAGTTTGTGCATCAGTTTCAGCGTCTGCCAGGTAAACAAGTAGTTCCCAATCTTTCAAGCCTAACCCTGAAAGAATGTTGCGTCACAAAATTTTCCTTTTTTTCTTTAATCAGAAAATTCTTTGGATTGTGAATATGTGAAATTCTGTTCATGAATGGATGAAAATAAAGAAAAGAATTCCGTGCCACGTTCGTTCTGATGCGCCAAGCTTTTATAGATTTAGATAAGAACAGATTAATTCATGGCGACTACTTTCTTTTTTCATGTCGATGGTCATGACTCTCCACAACTTCCTATCCTTTAAGCCAGTGGTTCCCAAACTTTTTTTCTCTGAACCATTTTTTTAGAATGAAAATTTGCTCATGCCTAATTAAAATTAGCATCATTTAATGTAAACACTGGAACGCATGACTCAAACGAAGATTCCTTTGTCAATTTGGTAAGAACACCAAGGAATGGGGTAGAGTAATAATGGATTCTACTAGATTATAATTCTCAACCTTATATTAATTACCGTATATATGCATGTATAAGCCGACTTCATATATAGTGCAATCCCTGAATTTTTTCATATGAATTTTAATCCCTTCAGGAAAAATTTACCCGTGTATAGTGCAACAGGTCACCAAAAATGCATGATTTTTACCCTCTTCAGAAAAATTACTTTTTTCCTGTGTGAAAAGGTGATCATGAAAATAAATACTATACATGACTATATACAGTACATGTTCAAATCGCTATTTCACAAACATCAGTTTTTATTCAATTTGGTATGCACCAAAAATTTATTTAAAAAAAGAAAAAGCTGCTGGGAACTTTTGCACACATCAATTATTATTACTTTGTGTTTTCATAAGCTTACTGAGCTACAGGACCTGGTATTCCCAAACAGTTACCCACCTAGATACAGACCAAGCTTGATGTTGCTTAATTTCAGTGATTATATGAGTACTGGTGTTTTAACATGATGTGGCCGTAAGCCCACTTAATACTTTGTTTAGCTTCTGGAATGCTCTTTTTTTTATTCCAATGCTTCTTTGGATTTCAGTGTCTCATTTTCTGTCTTCGATTACAGTGGTTTCCAAACTTTTTTATCTGGACTGCATTTTTGGAATGAAAATTTGCTTGTGCCTCACCAAATTTTATGTGATACAAAGTACATTTAAAAATAATATAAATAACAGAGTGAGGGTTAAAAGGAGATAACTGTGGATTCAAAGTGAGAATATTAGTATTGATAACTCTCTCTTCCAATTTGTGGAGCCTAGTTACTATATTCTTAATACTTGATATAATGTAAAAATACCACAACGATAAAACTGGTCAGTAATTATTTATAACTATTTATATTGGGACCCATGTATGATATTACAAGTAATCCATGATAATATTTTAAATTTTGAAATCATATTTTATTGTATGAATTTTTTCAAACTGTTACTAAATCTTTGATTGTCTTTCAATCATTCCACCTCACCTGCTACCTTCTTACACTGCACATATGAGGTATGATGCACTGTTTGGGAATCCTAGTCCTTGTTTGATCATTCATTCACATAAGATAATTAGCTTAATATTTTCCACTATTCCTCTCGACTTCAATATTTCCTGTGAGTGTCAAATTTTCTAACCCTACATTCCTCATTATGTGTCCCAGAAAATTCAACCATATTTTTCTGATCATAATTACAAGTGTCCGTTTTGTTTCCATTTTCCTTAAGACTTCCTCATTACTCACATGCTCCGTCCATGGTATTCTCAGCCTTCTTCTGTAGAACCACATCTCTGATGCTTGTCTCTTTCTGATTCTAAGTATAAGTGTCCTTTTTATTTCCATTTCAATTAAAACTTCCTCATTGCACACATGCTCTGTCCATGGTATTCTCAGCCTTCTTCTGTCGAGCCACATCTCTGATGATTGTCTCTTTCTGATTCTAAGTATAAGTGCCTTTTTATTTCCATTTTCCTTAAAACTTCCTCATTGCTCACATGCCCCATCCATGGTATTTTCAGTCTTCTTCTGTAGAACCACATCTCTGATGCCTGTCTCTTTCACATTCTAAGTATAAGTGACCTTTTTGTTTCCATTTTCCTTAAAACTTCCTCATTGATCACATGCTTCGTCCATGGTATTCTCAGCTTTCTTCTGTAGAACCACATCTCTGATGTTTGTCTCTTTCTGATTCTAAGTATAAGTGTCCTTTTTGTTTCCATTTTCCTTAAAACTTCCTTATTGCTCACATGCTCCGTCCATGGTATTTTCAGCATCATTTGGTAGAACCATAAATTCATTATATTCCCTTCTGCACAAATACCCTTGAGAAAGTTGTGAATCCATCTCCTCCTCCAGCCTATGGGTTAAATAGTATGATCATTGTTATTCTCAAAAATTGTTAATTGTAATATGTCAATATTTATACTGATTTTATATATATAAAATGTATTAGCAAGAAAAAGCGAATTATGAGAATATATATACATATTTGCATATGTACATACACTTAGATAAATATACATATATATAGAAATATATATATATATATATATATATATATATATATATATATATATATATATATATATATATATATAAAATATAAAAATTAAGAAAATATATACAGTTATATACCTAAATATAAATGTGTGTATATATATATATATATATATATATATATATGATGGATTCTCGCGTCGAGGTCAACGTATGAGGTTCTGACGACCACAAACTAATTATCTGCATGACTATGATGGGCATGACTTTTGAGACCGGCTCAAGAATTGCACAAAAGACCACAAACAGTAGAGGAGAATGTATTGTATCCAAGTGCAGCAGAAACCCTGTTAGATGTCTTATTTTGCGTTCTCATTTCATGTAGCTGACTGATGGTTACTTTTCAGTGCAGCTATATCAATGTTGTACTTCTTTAGCTTCAATGTGACCAGAACTGTTTTTCTTTCTGGTGCTGAGTTGTTGTCCTGGAAAGTTTGTACATTCCAAGTGCCAAGATGAAGTTGAAGTTGTTTCGTAGAGTTTTTCGCAGTAGCCAGATATGTGTGGAACTAATTAGATGTAGTTGTCAGATGCTTTGTTTCAAGTGGCGAAGGTATGTGTCGGACCATCCACACTTTTTGGATCTGTTGATAAAAAAGAAAGTGTGCAAAACCCTGAATGACAGTCATCATGCATTATTATCGTGGAGTTTTTACTTCTACAGATATATATTTATATATACAGAATTTACATTGTTTGGACTGTTGTCCTCATTGATGTTTCAGCCATTGTACATGCCATACTTCTTCAGGTGATTGTAATTTCAAAATCTACCCTTTATTACAGGGTTCAGTTTGAAATTTCAATCAACTGAAGAAGGCCAGAGTGTATATGGCAACAAAAACAAGGACAACAGCTCAAACAATGTAAATAGTGTAAATATTTAGAATGCCTCAATTAAGAAATATATATATATATTTATCCGTTGTTTCCTGTTTAGACTTGGGTTTCCAATTTCGTCTAAAGTTTTCTGATTCTCTTTTATTCGCATTAGTTCCTAGTGTTTTTGCAGCATTATCACCTTGCTTGTGGGGAAATGATTATAGTATTTATATATATATATATATATATATATATATATATATATATATATATACACACATGTTTCATTAAATAATATAGACAAGTGTTGTCTATTTATTTTATGGAAATTCTTTTCATATTGTCTGATAAGCTTAATAACATTATCATTAAACGAAGAAAGAAAATCACAATATTGATCCATATTTTTTAATCCAATCTAAGCTTTCGGCTTACATAAGCCATTATCAAAGATGACAATTATATTACAATATATTAAGCAATACATGGACAAGACAGTGATGATAGTCTGTTTCTGTTTACAGGGAAGATTTACAAGCAATGACAAACTCGTGCATATAAGACGCTGGAAGTGAAAATAAATATATATATACATATATATATATATATATATATATATATATATATATATATATATATATATATGTGTGTGTAAACATTTTTATTAACACTCCATTTATTTATTAAACAGTAGATTTATTTAGTATGGTCTACTGAATTGAATGTTTGAGAAATCTTTTTACAAAATATACACATACCATATATACTCATGTAATGTGTGATATCGCATATCATGCAACCCCCAAATTTTCATTTATTAAAATTTATTTTATCATGCATCTTGTGTATCATGTAAGCTTCTTTTTTTTTAAGAGACCAAATTAAAATAGACTAACATCCTTCCCTCTATCTCTTTTTATCCCATCTTCAATTAAGTTAAAAGAAGTAAAAGAGAAATGATAAACGTATTGTTATACTGGTTTCTTCCATATCTTAGAAGGATTGTCCATAATTTGAAAAAGTTGATCATTTAAATTAATCACCACAAAATGTTAGTTGTTTTTCATAATATTTACCTTAAAGAATATTTGCTGCCTAAATACACAGAATATATATATTTTGTTTACATTTGGATATGAAGCTGTGCATATCTAAAAATTTAGGGAGATCTATGATGAGAGAAATTTCAATTAAAGGTACAAATTTGGACTTGCCTGACTGACTGGTTGTCTGTATTTCAGTTGGTTAGAGCATACTGACTCTAAAAGTAAAGG
>OZ010599.1:64668528-64681028 GCA_963932145.1 Acanthosepion lycidas | reverse complement strand
AGAGTACATTTTGTTCATTAAATCTCTCAAATGCATAGACTGATAGATGTTATACACACTGTTTAGTCATTAATAAGCAGCATAGTAACATTAGAGAAAGCTACTCAAAATATTAGTAAAATCAAATAGTAAAAGCAACTTGTAGCAATAATAAAAAAATAAAAAAACTGATAATTCCTTACTTCTTCATATTAATATATAAAAAAACCCAAAAAACCACCTCATACTTCACTTACATTGCAACACTCTTTGCCTATGCCATAACACTCATTAGTTCTGTAAAACTCATAAACAGTCTGTAACTACACTAATGATGACTTCAGATAGTCAAAAGTTTGGACCATATTTCTTTAACTTTCCTTCCATAATAACTTCAGACAATTTCTGACTGAATTTCCTTGTCTGAGAAGAATTATTATTTGTATTTTGGAAAAGACTATCAGTAAAATTAACTGATGCAAAATGTCTGTTGCTTTTAATATTTGCCTTAAGTAACAGTTTCTGCTTAAATACACAATATATATATATATATATATATATATATATATATAATATATGTATATATATGAGAGAGAGAGAGAGAGATAACGATAGATGTAAAGACATAGTATTTAAAAACTGTTTCATTTTGATTAAATTCCACCAGAATGCTGCTTGTTTGCAGACTAATAATTTTAATGAACCCATAAAATGTCATAACAGCTTGTAATGCTATTTAACAGACCATTGCATTACATTTTCAAAACAAACATTTATTTAAACAAAGTACGCATTGTTCTCCATTTCCTACGACAAATATTGTTTTTATGGTGCATAATATTCAACATGGCTGCCATTACTATTGATGTAAGATTTAAATGCGCACATATACACTCTATGACCCTTAAAGTAATACATCCATTTTAAATACTGAATGATATACATAAAAATAGAGTTCTTTTGAGACTTTTTGTTTTATTCAACAAAGAAAATTGTTTTCTGTAGCAACATGAAAATATTTAAAATTTGAACTATTGAAACAGTTCAGTTTTGAGTAGATTCTGCCAGAAAGCAGTTTGTTTGCAGACTAACAATTTTAATGAAGCCATAAAATGTCATGACAGCTTGTACTTTTATTTAACATACAAATGCTTTACATTTGCGAAGCAAATAGATTTATTTAAATAAAAAACACGTTTTTCTTCATTCCCTACAAAAAGATCTCTATAAAAATAAGACATTGATTTTAAAACAGTTATCCATAAAAACATGATCACAATAATGTAATTGTTTTGTTATTTCACAAGTGAAACCTGACTTTCAATTAGGTTTATTTTGATCTTTTCTGTTAAATTAATTCATCCCAAAATAAAAAGAATTTATATTTACTTTAATGTACACCAAATTCTCCTAGAGCAAGGATTTTTTATTGTTACAGCCTGTGCAGGTTAGATAGCTATGAAGGAGTGGTTTTACTAAACACTCACTCATTTGCTCCTAAAATCATCAAAGCATGATGATGATAACACATACAAGATGAAGAGGAAACTTGAAGCAACAGAAATATTCTTCTACAGAAAGATGCTGAGTATGCCATGTGCCAAACATGTGAGGATTAACAAAGCTTTGACGTTTAAGACTAGAGAGAATTAACTGACATTATATGTTTGATACAGTTGAAATATGAGGAAAGAGGACATGGAGAATCTGATACTCACAGAACATATTGAAGGCAAGAGAGAGAGAGAGAGAAAGGAAAGCAGTGATTAACTTGCCTAATGAGCCTGTGTAAATGGTGCATCAAGAGCCAGATCAGGGCAAAATGGAGTACAGTTGCTATATTTGGGTGGGAACTGCCAGGCCTCACTTTCCAGTCTTGATAGAGTTCAAAAGCATCTCTGAGTCCTTGTTGGAGAAGAATTATTTTTCTCTTTCCAACCTCTCTCTGACATGTGGTGAGTCTCTCACTGCTCTATCACTACTACCATAGAAAGACGTTTGACAAACTACACTTCTTGGTTCTGCCAGGGTCTAACCTTTACGGCTAGGACCCACCATACCACTTACAAATGTATCAAACCACCCACATTCCATCTGTATTCCATTGGTGAGAAGTAGGTTCCACATGAACAGCTTCTTCTTGTGAACCACTGCTCTGTGGAACAGACTCCCAAGAGGATGTTTCCACTGATCACTACAATCTTAACTTGTTCAAGTCTATAAATAGTCTTTACTTTCTATCCATATAAACTACCCCTTAACATAACCCTCTACCTTGAATGTCCCACAGGCCTTGTACAGGGCAAACCTTATTATAAATAAAAAAAACCCAAAACAAACAAACATTAAATGAGTGGGAGCAGGATTAAAATATGTCTCATATTTTTTGAATTGACTTTGTTAATTTTCTTACCAATTTTAACAGAACTCAGTGCTTGATTATATCCATCTTTTTAGCGTTGCTTTTCAACTGGTTAATTTGTGTATGTCAAATGGGGCGTGGATAGAATTTTTTTTCTTAATTAATTTCCTTTTTATAAAAGGGGAGATGAGTGGGATATGAACAAGAAGGACAAAAAATAGATTTTCTTTAGGTTAAATTCTTTTTGATAAAAATTATTTTGTCATATGTTTTCAGTTTCTCAACTCTGCCCTATAATTATTAAATAATCATTTCCTGTTCTGGTTTTATTTATTTCATGTATATTTTGTGGAGTTAATAGCCAAAAAAAAAAAAAAAAAAAGAAATTCGAATTATTTATAAATTCTAATGTTCTTTATTTTCTTGGCAATCTTGTTAATCAATTTTTTTTTTTTTTTGAAGCTGTGACAATTTTTTTTTTTTTTTAAATTATGAACTTTGTCTGGGTAAAAACTGAGTTAGAATAAGAGAGAGACAGTTATGTGCAAAATTACAAATTTAAAATTTATACATTTTGTTTACATTTGTATTCAAATGTCAAATACATTCATGAATTTTTTCTAAATATATACATACAAAAATATTAAAAGCATAAAAAATAAAATATAAAAAACATAAAAACATACAAAAAATTATATACAAAAATATATTCTATCACTTTTTTTTACTTTGATTTTTATCACTACTAGTTTTGTAATATTTTCTGCCTCTTACTTCACTGATGGCAAGATGATCAAATTTAAAATCTAAATTGCATATTTTAAAATTCTTTAAAATGTTCATAAGAAAATATATTCAGCTTTAATACAATGTGGTAATGATAATATTAGATAATATTAAAATTTTTAAGAGTACAATTGTTATTATTATTATTATCATTTGCGTATGTTGTTTCCTGCTTTGTATCCTTCAAAGCCGGGACCAAACTATGGTCCTTAGGCCCTATAGGAGAATTGTTATTTAATTGATAGTACTTTTCTTAGTATATAAGATGTTCCTAGTTGAGTGATCTTCTGAGCAACTTGTATGTTGATGTTACTTGGGACACTGTTAGTAAAATTGACCATTCCTCTTTTCACGAGGCCCAGTGCTCTGATTACTATTGGTACAGTCTCAGTCTTCATTCCTCACATTTTGTTAATCTCGATCTTCAGGTCCTTGTATTTAGACAATTTCTCAATAATTTTCATGGTGCTTCTTCTATCAGCTGGTACTGCTATGTTAATAAACATACACTTCCTGAATTTCTTGTGTTTTATGATAATGTCAAGTCTGTTGTCTTTTTATTTCCATGTCAGCTTGAATTGGCTTGTCACAGAGGATAGTTACATCATAATTTAGGATACATTTGCTATTACTATTATTATTATTATTATATTCTGTCTCCCACCCCACTATTTTTGTTGTCTTTTGTTTAATTTTTTGGCCTCTCTTGGATTTTTATGCCAAGATCAGTAAAGTATTAAATATTTTATTATAGAAATTTCAAGTTCAAAAAAAGTGGTGGGGTTTAGTCCAAACCCTAACTTACTGCTGAGATCTTCCCCTTTAGCACCTTTGGATTAACCTTGTCATCAAGTGCTTAAGCCTGGCCTGTATTTTGGCAGGGTTAAGTGAAACAGACATTGATATCAAACAGACTGGTCCCATCACCACAGGTGGGCCTTGCAAACCACCCTGTCAGCCAAGTGAATTAAATAAAGAATGACAGTTGATGATTCCTGATAAATGTCTGTTAGGGAAGATTAACAGAGATAAAATTTGAAAAATCTGAGAGGTTATTATTATTATTATTTCCTTTGATTTCTGTTGTATACACATTTCCTTCTGGGTCCCAGCCAGAGATCTAAGATCAGAAATGGCTTCATGAGATTTTCCACTGATCATTTTTAGGAAAAAAAAAAATATGATCACACACATTTTACATAGATAAAGCTTTTTGTAATGTGTGAGCTGTACTTGTGAGTACAATTTTTTGGTATTTCTTTAAGGCATGGGCTACCAGGAATGCTTTTTCAATGAATCTATTGGAACATTTTCCAATCAATTCAACGGCTCCAACTGGAATTATTGATGTCCTCATGTGCCACATTTTTAAGATTTCCACTTTAAGATCCTTGCATTTTGATAGATTTTTGAAGATATTATTATCTGCAGGGTCAGCCATGTCAATAAGAAAGCACATTCTGTTTTTATAATCTTTGATCATGATGTCTAGGTGATTAGCTTTGATTGTTCTGTCTGATGGTAAAGTCCTATAAAATTGCAACAGTTCCTATCTCTGTAACCTGTCTGAGTGATGTTCATACCAGTTTCTTGTCGTTTCCTCTCTGTAAAAGTTGCATTATTATTATTATTTTTCATTCTTGCACAAGTTTATCCTTCATTCTTTCTTGTTCTCGTTTGATTCACACTTCATTGGGATGACATTCCTTTGGGCTGCCCCAAATATTGTACCAAAAGTTTTGCACTTTTTCAATTGATGGTGACTTTTTGACTTCTATAACTACTTTTCCAATTTCTCTGTAAAATTTCTTGGAATTTCTGTCTGGAATCTCTTATTTTCTCAATAGAACCTATAACATTTTTCATATCGTCTTGTTCTCTGTATCTTTAATTTTTTCTATCTTCAAAGACACATTATTATCTGCAGGGTCAGCCATGTCAATAAGAAAGCACATTCTGTTTTTATAATATTTGATCATGATGTCTAGGTGATTAGCTTTGATTGTTCTGTCTGATGGTAAAGTCCTATAAAATTGCTACAGTTCCTATCTCTGTTCAGTGATGTTCATACCATTTTCTTGTAGTTTCCTCCCTGTAAAAGTTACATTATTATTATTATTATTATTATTATTATTATTATTATTATTATTTTCCATTCTTGCGCAGGTTTATCCTTCATTCTTTCTTGTTCTCATTTGATTCACTCTTCATTGGGATGACATTCCTTTGGGGTGCCCCAAATATTGTACCAAAAGTTTTGCACTTTTTCAATTGATGGTGGCTTTTTGACTTTTATAACTGCTTTTCCAATTTCTCTGTAAAGTTTCTTAAGTTTTGTTTGGAATCTCTTATTCTATCGATAGAACTTATAAAGCTTTTCATATCGTCTTGTTCTCTGTGTCTTTAAATGCAGTTTCTGTTTAAGTATTTCCTTGATTGGTGGAATTTCATTTACTATTTTAATTTTATATTTCCGTTCGATCTTCTTGCTTTTCTGTGTTCAAAGATTTGAATTTTATGATATCTCATCTAGTATCGATAATTCGCATCTGATTTCCTCGATTTCTCGCTTTAATTTTGCCTTCCATGTGGGCTCTTTTTATTTGTTGTTTAATCTTTTATTTGTCTTGATATTAAGTATGTCTGTAGCTGTTGCATATATGACATTATTTACTTCTGTGATGTTTTCTAATGGTCTGTCTGTTAACAATGTTTGCAATGCAGCCTTATATGTTTGCACAATATATTTACTGGACTTTGTCATATGAATTTTTGGAAGCCGGTCTCTTTTTGAAATTTGTGTGTGAGTTACTTTGCTGATTATTTGAATGATGTAGTTTTGCACTTCAGTGATTTCAATTCTGTAGTTTTCAAGGAATTCTGCTCTAATGTCATTTGATTTATTTTCATCAATGACAGAATCTGAATCTGTGCAATCTTTTATGTCACAGCTAGATTCTTCCACTTTATTTCCTGAGAGATAATTATTTCATATCACATTTATTTTAGTTTGTATCTCATCATCTGTCATATTATCTATTTCCACTCTTGTCTCGTTTTTGTTTGGGTTATCACTGATTGTACTTTGTCTTATATTTAATCTTATCTTTATCTATTTCTGTATTTGAAAGAATTATTCTTCTTCTTATCATTATTATCATCATCAACTTCTATTTTGATGCCTGTAATCACAAATAACTTTGTTTCTGATGGACAGCCATGTACAGGTAGCTAATACATAAAAGAAAAAGTCGTTCATGTTAAAACTGATTAAAGGAGACTTATTTGACAATGTCCTGTTGAACAAGATTTTGTTTTGTGATTTTGAAACATTCATGTTCTTGTGAATTTTTGACAAGTATTTCTGCTGTCTTAATTTCAATTGCATTACATTTCAAATACTCAAACATTTATTAATTATATATCGTCTTGGTTGTTTAAGAATGTCTGTGTCTAGGGACATTGCAAATCAATGCAATCAATGGCAAATGAAAGTAAGATGAAAGAAATATTAGTCACTAGCAGCATGGCCCGGCGTTGCCCGTGCTTGATTCAAAAATCGTACGACTCATACAGCAATTGCTATCACTTGACATAAAATATTTTTGCCCTTCCTTGCCTTTAAAGGAGTGCCCTTTGCCGTGCTGATGTTGCTACATGCCTTACTTCTTGCCTATCTCACACTGCAAATTTTTTCTATACTAAACATTAAATCTGTTACGAAAAAAGAACTAAACAAAATGAACACAAAACGATCAGATTTAAAAAAGGACTTGTAACTGGAAAAACTGAATGAAAAAAGAATGTTAACAACAAATACTTTTTCACATCCAACCCAGTCCTGTGGAATCAGAATCAACATTAAGTTTAAGCAAGCAAATGAGCCAATTGGAGTAAAGTGTCATGCAGATTTAAATTTTTCCCACTTGTGATGAATGCAGCTATCGATTTTTTTGGCATGCTAGCATGCTAGTTAACATTCGTGTCAGTCAGCTGTTGGCTCTCACGCTGGCCGATAGAATCTTCCTGCCTATTCGTGGCAGCCAGCTATAGGCTCTCACTCTGGCCAGTAGAAAATGGCTGCAAACTACATGAAAACTGCCGTAGAATCATGAAAAAATCGATTATTTCCACTATCGATGGGAATTGGGAAATGCAAAGTCAGTCTTGGCCTTCCCACTAACTTGGAGCATGTGCATGTAAATTTTGGTGCAAATCTGTCAAAAGTTGCGGCCGTTCATTACACACACACATCCTGCCTTTTATAGATAGAGATATATCATCTTGGTTGTTTAAGAATGTCTTTGTCTAGGGACATTACAAATCAATTCAATAAATGACAAATGAAAGTAAGATGAAAGAAATATTAGTCATGTATAAAAGACACAGGTTTTCTCTTTTTGGTAGATAACACCTGCTGATAGTCTATTATGATCTGATGATTATGGGTATGACTCCAAATCTTTTGTGAAATAAAATTCAGGCACCAATTTGAGAGGTCCCAAGACTTTGAATGGGACAAATATATTTTTGTTTATTCCAAGAACTGGAGATGTTAGCTATGAACAGAACCTGAATAATACCTGGAAAGCAGTTATTGGAAGAAAATATGAACTATACAGATAAGTGTTTCAATCAATTTTATACAGACACATGTATCTGGATATTGTCCCCTATGTTATCAATTTTAACAGCTAAAAGAATATTTTTAGCAATCCTCTATTCTTTTCTCATTGTGAAATGTATTTCTTATATAAAGTATGTTTTTTACAATGTTCAATTGTCTCAAATTTGTTTATGAAGCCATGACTTAGTTTGGGGAGTCGTTAAATTTCCCACGCATGAATTAATAATGATTAGCAATACTTTTGTCTAATACTCAAGTATAGTATGAGTTTTTATGATCAGTTTTTTTTTTTATGCAAAATATAATATAATATAATAAAATAGGTGCTCCCACTATGTACAGATTTCTTTTTTAAGAGGTTTAAAACTCAGACATGAATGAAAACAAAAGTATGTTATCTAAATCTTTGTATCGGATATTTTACAATAAGTGGTTTTCTCTCATAATTTTGAGGTAGCTTTGTACAAAAAATGTTGCCAATCATGGCTCTTCACAACTTACTACTCTTTATAGATTTAAATATTTGTCTCCTTACAATCCCTCACAATCCCTGTTCTGATGCTGTTGCATTAAGAATTTTCATCAAGTGATTCTTTTATTTTTTCTATGTTCTAAGTTACTTCAGAACCTGGATGATCATTTACTATAATGACAGCCAGTACTGCAATATTTGACCACAGTAGTCCTATTAGTATTGCTCAAAAGTTGGGGTTGCATTATATACAAGCTATGTGAAAAAAAGTTTTTTACCAAAAATTCAGTGGTCGCATTATACATGATGTAATTTATACATGAGTATCTTGAGGCAGTGTAATGGTTAACAAGCTTGTCTCGCTAGAACAATTACAACTGAGTCGTAAGTTCAATCCTCACTGGGTGCCCCATACTTTCGGCCTTGTGCCACATCTAAGCTATGCTTGGAAAATCATTATATATATATATATATATATATACTAGTAATAATCTTATAAGTATAAGAAATTATACTCATCTGGAAAACCTTCATTGTCTTGATTTGCAAATAATCAAACCAATACCAAATGGAAAAAAAAGGTATAAAAAAAGAAAGAACAGAGAACATGTACATCAGCCAAAAATAATCGTCTAGCATCCAAGTCCAAAGTCCAAAGAAAAAAAAACCCCGATACGAGTAATCAAAATCACTAAATAAAGTACTCAATAGGTTAAGTAGAGCTGACCTAGTTAAACCTAAAGAGCCAGACAAACCTACCAAGCCTGCTTTCTCTGACAAGCCGCTTAGGTGAAACCTTGGTAGGTTTGTCTGGCTCTTTAGGTTTAACTATATATATATATATATATATATTAGGTTGGTGCAAAAATAATTTCGTTTTCTCACATAGTAACATATGTTAGAAAACGAAATTATTTTTGCACCAACCTAATATATATATATATATATATATATATATATGGCAATAATAAAATTCAAGATAATATTACTAATAATAATATTACAAGTGTGAAAAGCATGTGAAATTAAGATGTAAGAAATACTAGTCAAAAACTGATCATAGATGACAATGCATCATTCGGTAAGAATAAGATTGAAAATAATACTATTACTAATGCGCCAAGTGTTATAAAAAGCAACTGAAACTAAGATGAAAGAAATACAAATCAGAAATAGATCGTAGATGACAGACTCATTGACTTCGATCAATTTCACATGACTTTAATGTAGCTTGCACTCTTTCTATAAATATTTTCACGGTAATTGTTCTCGGAACTTTCTGCAATGGTACAGAGACTTTATGAATTTAAGCATAATACTAGATTTGTAGCAAGAGCTCCTCATTTTACAGTTAAATTGGCTAGATGTCACCGTATGTTCTATGCTAAAAGTTTTTTCTCTCACACTTCTCATGTGTGCAACTCTCTTCTCGCTTCTTGCTTCTCAGTCAACTTTAATCCTCAGAAATTAAAATGCAATGTCAATCGCTATCTACTGTCTTCTTGATTCTTTTATTGTTCTTGCTCCTTAATAATGTTTCTGTTTTTCTTCTTCATTCACTCTCACTAACCCTTTATGTTTTAGTGGCTTTATTGCTTTATTTGGGAAGAAATAATTAAAAAAATAATTTTAATATAATGCTGTATCATCTGTTATATTTCTCTTCATTTGTTATCAATGTCTTGTTTATTCTTTTTGTTGTTTTTGTTTATTTGCACATTTT
Source organism: Acanthosepion lycidas (assembly GCA_963932145.1). Classification (NCBI taxonomy): domain Eukaryota; kingdom Metazoa; phylum Mollusca; class Cephalopoda; order Sepiida; family Sepiidae; genus Acanthosepion; species Acanthosepion lycidas. The sequence continues at coordinate 64,671,079 of OZ010599.1, read as the reverse complement.
TGCAATCATGATCACATGGTGTTGTTCATAAGATCTATCTCTCTAGGGTTCAGATAGACTTTGTCATTTTAGTGTTGTGTTTTTTTCTTTTCTACTGAGTACAACACTTATTTCTCCTCCAGAAATCCCCCAGACAATATCTCTTGGGCACAAAGTTACCGATTTTCTTCTTGTGTCAATAATCACGCAGACAATAACCTCCAGGCCCATGTTACCAGTTCTCTCTTTCTGTATTTGGTAACATCAATTGTTTGTGTCAAGCTAGGGGCATAGGGAGAAAAACACTTTGATCGTGCATTTAAATGTCTACCACTGACTGATTTTACTTATATTCTTGATGATAAACTAAAAATTTCTGTGGCTTGTTTTCTGAACTAATGGTCTGATCATTACACAGAGCTATCTTTAAAGATGAGTCAGATTTTTTACATACTAAAGTTCGCCTAATACAATGCTCAAGAGCGACTCAAGATAGTGTTACTGAATGAGGTGTGTGATATGAATGCAAGAGATTGATTGATTGATTCATTTTCTATGGCTTATCAAGCCTTTGCAGGTTATTTAGAGCCAGAAAATATTTTTAAATTGTTAGAATTTTTTTTTCAAATAATAATAATTTAGTTATACAAGTCTTACTAATTGATCCATAGCTTGGGGAAAAGAGGTGAATTCATACCTTTCCCAATGGTATCTGTATGTAAATGGATATAACAAACCCAATGAGAATTGGAACTTGGTTCTCTGATTAACAATTCCAAGCCATTATCCTTTGCACCACCCACACATCCAAGCTTACAGCACCTGGTATTCCCAATCGGTCACCCATCCAAGAACTCACCACACTCAATGTTGCTTAACTTTGGTAATCATAAGGGAGCTGCTGTTTCGATGTGATTAGCCCTAAGCTTGAATGTAAGAGAAGGTGGTAGGAAGTGAAGATTATGAGGATAAAGAGGATAGATAATGACTGAACTTTGACTTGAAGAAGATTGTAGTGTTTGGGAGTCCCTCTCTGCAGTGCTCAGTTTAATCAAGTGGCAGATTTAAAAAAAAAAAAAAAAAGAAGCTGTCTGTGTGAAACTTCTTATGTAAAAATACAATTTCTCACACATTCTTAGGAAATAAGTAGATAAATTCTTTTTCCTTTTAAGTCCATTTAATAACCAGAGTTTCTTAGGAATAAATGACCAGTGTTTTCAGGAACCCTGTCTCCAGCCTCTTAATTAGCAAAGAGAAAATTTTGTTAATGATTTTAGGTAATCACAAAAGTAAAGTCCTTTGAAAAACTGATCACTCATCTAGGTTTTGGGTGGTCTCTTTTTCTGGAACACAAATTGATGGATCGGGGTGGTGGGGCCCTAGCTGGTGTGTCCATATAATGAGTAGTTAGTCAGTGGGCAGTCAGTGAGCAGGGGAGCAGTCATTCAGGAATGGGCCAGTGAGCAGTGGGGAGTCAGCAGTCGTGGAGATCAGGCAGTGAATGTGAAGGTCATCTTTCCGTGGACGAAAGTTAGTAAGAAAGCAGTTCACCTTCTCAAAGCTGAAGGAAAACATTGCCTATTTTAGGAGAAATCATATTCTTTACTACTTCCTAGTCAGTGTCTTGAAAAGCATTTGTTGTTATTCACTGTTGGAGCCAAGGAGACAGACCTGTGAACATAGCCACCTGGGTGTATATTCGCATACAACTGGCCTTGAATATCATCACAGTTGTGTAGTGACGGATCTGCGGAACTCACTGTCACACATATGCATTGAGAATATAGAGGAAATGCAGAGGATTTGATATTGTGGTTGTAGCATGATGAGTCCTAGTTGTAAAGGTCTGAACTAGTGGAACTAAAGAGTGGATCTCATCTGAACACTTGCCATGGAAATAGCAATAGAAAATTGATGGGTTTCTGATGTTTTGTCTATGGGAAAGAGATTGAAGAATGGAAAGTCATCCTTGCCTGATAAGTCCGTGTCAACAATTTTAAATTCTACCAAGGCTGGAAAATTAATATTTAATTAAGAAAATAAGATATGAAAGGAAAATGTTTTATAGACTGATGGTTTGGTAAATGGGGTAGAATCATCAGTTTATAACCTGTTTAGGTAAATGAATGTAAAAATAAAAAGGGATTTGGATGTAAGTAAAATGAATATTCAATTAACAGAATAAAATCTGAAAGGAAAATTTGTGATAGACTGACGGCTTTGTAGAAAGGGTAGAAAATTCAATGTACAATCAAATTTGGTAAGTGAAAGGAAACAAAGGTTTTAATATAACTAAAATGAATAAAATATGACAAGAAAAATTTGTTATAGACTGATGGCTTGACTAATGGGGTAAAAATTAGCATAATCTGAGGTCTATGTTTTTATTGAAAATATCTTTGTTTTTTTTTAAATTTAAGTTTTTTTAATTGCAACCCAAATGATCTCAGGTAAATGGTTGGCAGAACATGGATTAGAAGAGATAGCAAAAAGACAAATCTTACAAAGGACAGGAAGTTGTGGAGAGCTACGATCGCCCACGTCCTGAAGGAACAGGGTGCATAGAAGATGA
>OZ010599.1:64638528-64666028 GCA_963932145.1 Acanthosepion lycidas | reverse complement strand
ATATAGAATTAATACAAATTTATATATACATTTAGTTGGCTGTCATTTGGAAACCATTGATACATTTCTGTTTCAGCAAATGAAGGTGTGGCTGCACACACAGACACACACACACACACACACACACACACACATATATATATATATATATATATAGGATTAATACAAATATAATTTTTTTATTTAGCTAAGTAACAAATATTACATATATATATATATATATATATATATATATATATATAATATCAACTAAATAACAAATCATATATAGAATTAATACAAATTTATATATACATTTAGTTGGCTGTCATTTGGAAACCATTGATACATTTCTGTTTCAGCAAATGAAGGTGTGGCTGCACACACAGACGCACACACACACATATATATATATATATATATATAGGATTAATACAAATATAATTTTTTTATTTAGCTAAGTAACAAATATTACATATATATATATATATATATATATATATATATATATAATATCAACTAAATAACAAATCATATATAGAATTAATACAAATTTATATATACATTTAGTTGGCTGTCATTTGGAAACCATTGATACATTTCTGTTTCAGCAAATGAAGATGTGGCTGCACACACAGACACACACACATATATATATATATATATATATAGGATTAATACAAATATAATTTTTTTATTTAGCTAAGTAACAAATATTACATATATATATATATATATATATATATATATATATATATATATAATATCAACTAAATAACAAATCATATATAGAATTAATACAAATTTATATATACATTTACTTGGCTGTCATTTGGAAACCATTGATACATTTCTGTTTCAGCAAATGTAGGTGTGGCTGCACACACAGACACACACACATACACACATATATATATATATATATATAGGATTAATACAAATATAATTTTTTTATTTAGCTAAGTAACAAATATTACATATATATATATATATATATATATATATATATATATATATATATATATATATATATATATGATCAGCTAAGTAAAGTAACAAATATTATATATATGTATATATAATCAACTAAGTAACAAATATATATATATTATTATGTGTGTGTGTGTGTGTGCCTATACATATATTCTTTGGATTTAGGCAGATAATATTCACTATTTACATTATTCAGACTATTGTCTTCATCTTTGTCGCCATATTTATTACAACGTTTTGACCCTTGTATGCTCTGGCCTTTTCCAGGTGGTTGGAATGTTGGACTGAACCCTTTAATTCGCTCACTGACACATGGCACAGTGGATAAAGGCATTGGTTAGTTCGAGTGACAGGACCCAAAGAGTGTGAGTTCAATACCCGGTTAAAGCAGTGGAGAACTTGGAGATAACTGTTAACTGACATCCATTAAACATAGCACATGGAACTGGAACAGTCTAACCCAGTGAGCAAAATAAAGGGTTCAATTTGACATTCCAATCACCTGAAGAAGGTTGGAGCATACAACGGCCGAAACGTTGTAATAAATAATGTAAATAGTATACATAATACCTCATCTCAGAAATGTAGACAGATACTGCAGAAAATGTTCTTTAAGGCAAATATTATTATCATTATTATTATTATTATTTAAGACAAAAGTGGTCTTGTGTTGATTAATTTTAATGATCAACTTTTCCAAATTATGAATAATCCTTCTCAGTCAAGGAGAAAATTCCATCAGAAATTGTCTGAAATTCTGAGTGGAATTAAAAAAAAAATCTTTCTAAGTTTTGGAACTTCCAGAGTCTCTTGATCATGCACATGTAAAGTCACAACACTGTAAACAAATCCAGTCCAATGAAACTTGTCATAAAAACTTTTTCCAATTTGTAATATACGGGGTCTAATCAAAAAGTATCAGGACTGTTGCTATGGTAATGGAGCTAAAGTACGCAGACAGGGTGAAGCTACTTTGCATAGATTGACCATTAACTCTGTTGTGTATACATAGCTAAATTATAACATTGTCATTCACTTCTGTTGTTTATAGCAGTAATTGGAAGGAAAGTGTGTAGAGTGTGGTCATCTTATCAAATCACAAAAATTCCATCAGTGACTATAACTTTTTGGTCAAGAACAACATTCCCCAAGTTTGACAGCCACTATATTCTCAGATTTTGTAACTTTTTCCTCTTTCCAAAAATCAAATCCCACTTGAAGGGAGCAAGATTTCACAACATCAAGAAAGTGATGGGGTAGCTGCTTGCTGTCCTAAATAAGGATTTCCAGGAATATTTCCATGAATGGAAATGATACTGGATAAAGTATATGGCTTCAGAAGGGAACTATTTGATGGAGATTACATGCGGAACTGATATGTGCTGTAGTTTTCTTTTTATAGCACCAATCCCAGATACTTTTTGATCAGACCTGGTATATTGGTATTCTTTACAGATAACCCTTATTGGATGTTTGAAAACCAGTTTTTATTACTGATTAACATGTTGTTCTGTCCATTTACCTGATTTCGTTTCTTAAAGAACAGACTAATAGACTTTGTCTTGTCATCCTTTCCTTCCCATCTATCTTCTGATCAATATTAAACAAAAACAGAAACAAAGTGGCTTTGGTTCTTTCCTATTCTCCTCTCCTCATTATTTCCTACCCCAGCACCCTCATTAGAACATGTATGAACCCCTCACAGTGATTTATTGTGAAAGGGTCACTTTTTAAGAGAAAGAAATGCTCTCACATATTTCAAGTAGAAGATGGTTTCATTTTATTGAGGGAGTGTGTTCCATGATTCCTTTCATGATGTCCTTTTTTTTTTCGTTTCTTTATACATTTCCAGGAATTAAAGACCTCTATAAAATCTTCGGAAATGAATATCAGCAATCTTTTTAACTCGCTGGGCTTTTCTAAATACAGCTTTGAAAGTTTTTGTCGGTCAACTTAAAGATTATTACAAATTTCTTTTCAACTCCTCAAAAACATCTGTGCTTATTATTATTTTTCTGGGGTTTTTTTTTTATGAAAAGAAGTTATTTGTTTTTTATGAAAGAACCAATAGACATTCAATGCTTGCCTCCTAGTTAAGACAGTTGTATGTTTTTCATGTTGGCTACAGGTTGTTAGATCCCTAGTTAAAAAAAGATATGAATGTTGATTTTCAAGGTTAATGTGCCAGTGAAAAGACTGGAGCAGTAAAATCTTCTGATTCATTTTCCTCTGTATGGCAGCTTTTACTCTTTTTCTGCAGTTTCTTCTTGCTTTACTTCTTTTTCTTCTTTTCCTTCTCTTTCTTTTTTCTTCCTCTTTCTTACCTTTTCTTCTATTTATTTCCCTTCTTCTGCTTCTTTTTTCTACTTTTTTCTTCTTTATACACTTCTTTTTCTTTCTTCTTCCTCTTTTTCTTATTTTTCTTCTTTCCCTTTTTTCCTCCCACTTTTTCCTTCTTTTTCTTCTTCTATTTTATTTCCCTTCTTCCATTTCTTTTTCTACTACTTCTTCCTCTTGATTCTTCTTTTTCTTATTTGCTTTTGCCTTTCTTTATTTTTTTCTTTTTTAACTTATGATTATTTTTATTTTTGCTATTTTTTCTTCCTTTATTTTTGTTTATTTTTTCTTCTGTTTATTTTTTTATTTTTCCTTCTTCCTGTTCTCTTTTCTTCTTCTTCCTGTTCTCTTTTCTTTTTCTTCCTGTTCTCTTTTCTTCTTTTTTCTCTACTTTTCATTAATGGAATTATTTTTAATCCAACAATTTTATTATTTTATTATAAAGTCCAATTAACCCTTCCCAATCACTGCAGTTTCTTTGCATTTTAACATTAAAAATATTTAGAATCAAAAAGAAACAGTTGAAGTTTCTGGGGCACATTATGAGGAAAGGAGCTTTGGAGAATATGACACTCAAAAGACATACCGAAGTCAAGAGGGATGGAAAAACACAATGTAACCTAGCTAATAAGCTTGTATAAATGGATAGCAGAACAAGGACTATGAGCAATAGGTAAAAGACAATTATTCCTTATAGTGCCAAGGGATAGGAAGTTGTGGAGGGCCATGATCAACACGTCCTGAAAGGGATATTGCCCATAAAAGAAGAATCTAAGTATGAGATCTGAGCTGAAAGCACCAGTATTATTTGTGGGGGAGTAGGTCTACTCAAAGCTCAAGTTGTACAGTGATATGGTTGTAGCAAGACAGAAAAAATATGCTCGTAAAACAGGGCAATGTTTTATGTTGCATGCATCTCATTGGCCAATAAGAATTTAGATCTCTTTTTTTTACCAGACCTCATATACTGGATGTGAATTGAACACTAAAACTCCCACAAAAAAGGGTAAAGTTGCATGGATCATTTTTATCTCCTCTTGTGGTTTGACAAGAAAACAAATGGTCTTGGTCACAGTACTGACTGATGAATGATAATAATAATAATAATAATAATAATACACACAGATGGAATAATCAAAGCTAATTGACCAGGCATCATGCTTTCTTATTGATATAGCAGTTCTTGCAGACTGTAATGTATCTTTGAAGATCTTCAAAAAACAAGGATCTTGAAGTGGAAATCTCCAAAATGTGGCACATGAGGACATCAATAATTCCAGTTGTAATTGGAGCCCTCAGATTGATTGGAAAAGGTTCCAATAGACTATTTGAAAGGATTCCTGGTAGTCTGTGACTTAAAGAAATACAAAAAAAAATGTACTCACAAATACAGCCCACACCTTATGAAGGACTTTATTTATGTAAAATGTGTGTGTCATTTCTAACCTTAGGTCTCTGGTTGGAACCTGGAAAGAAATGATAATACACCAGAAATAAAATAAAATATAATAATAGTGATGCTGATGATGATCCTCATCATTAGTAGTAGTGGTAGTATTAGTAGTCCTGTGACAAGATGTGGCTATAGGGCTGCAGCTCACCTTAGCACATCACCAATTCCCTCTCCATATCTGGAGTTGGAAAGTTGTAGAGGCACAAGTAAACCTATTGAAACCCGATCCTTCACCAGGTTGAACCACATTACTGGTATGACTTCTAGGATTCATTCCTTTAACGTTTCTTTTTGCGCAATTATACAGATTGCAGGCAAAAATGATCCATGCAAAATTTCCCCTTTTTGTGGTACTTTTAGTGCTAATGCATTTCTTTTGAATATTTATTTTTCACTGTGATAGAATATGTTTATTTGCATCAAGGATATGAGGTCTGGTAAAAAAATATATCCCCATCTAAAATTTTATTGACGAATCAGACGCATACAATATAAAACATAACCTTGTTTTACGAGTGTATTTTTTCAGTCTGCTGCAACGGTATCACTGTACAGCACGAGCTTAGTGTATTTGTACTCCCCCTGCAACTTATAGTGATTTACTAAGAATAACTTAGATGTGGCACAAGACTGGAAGTAGGGAGCATCCAGAGAAGCTCAAATTCACTAGTCAGTTGTGCTTGATCAAGCAAGGCATGTTTGCTAACCATCAGCTTGTGAGCCAACTTCCCAACTCCCCCCCCCCCACACCTATAATATATTGATTCTTCCTTTATGTACTCTGTCACTTTCAGGATGTGAGTGATCATTGTCCACCACAACTTCCTATCCTTTGTAGCTTCTAAATACTGTGTGTCCATTACTTGTGGAACCAACATTGGTTACTTGTGTAATGAGTGATTGATGGATTTGTTTTTTTACAGTTTATCAACATTTTGCAGGTTATTTAAAGCCAGAAAATATTTTTAGATAATAAGAATTTGGGGGAGATAATAATAATTAACCCATAGCTGGGGAAGAAGAGGTGGATTCATACCATTCCCAAGGATATTTGCACATAATTTAATATAATGAACCCAACTGCAATTGGAACTCAGTTGTTGCTTTCCAATTCTGATCTGTTATTGCTTACACCACCCACATGTCCAAGCTTACAGCACCTGGTATTCCTATGTAGCCATCGATCTAGCTACTGACCAGGCTTGATGTTGCTTAACACTGCTGATTGTACAAGAACCGGTGTTTCAACTGTGGAACAAACACCTAAGATGTTTCCCCGATCATTACAGTCTTGACCTGTTCAAGTCTAGGGTCAACCATTATCTTCCTCTTATCGACCAATAAACTATGTCTTACTCCATAACAATTTCACTTGAATGGCTCTTGAAGCTTGTACAGTATGAACATTATTGTAAAAAGAAAACATGTTTTTTCTCTATATCTATCCTGACTTCAAAATGTGTCCTATGAGTGTCAAGCTGTTTTTCCTTATAATATGTCCCAGAAATCTCAAATGTCTCTTTCTGATCCTAAATATGTCCTTTTTGTTTAAATCTTCCTTAAAACATTCCTGTTACTCGCATGTTCAGTCTATGGTATTCTCAGCTTCCTTTGTGTTGCCTTGAGTCTCCTCTTCATCTTTGAAGAGACTGCCAAGTATTCACTGCCATATAGGAGAATGGATATTATATAGAAGTCCAGCACTCTTTGTTTCAAATTAAATTTTTACATTGAATACTTTTTTAAAATATTTTGCTGATAGAAAAGTATACTTATTTGATATCCAATATTTCTATTTTCATAAGCACAGTACTTGTTCTTTTCATTCATATCTTATTTCATAAATGTCTTTTTTCATTTTCTTATTCATGAGAGAAATCTGTCCAAACCACCTTCCCCACACCCAGTGATAAAAATAGATTCTAGAATGCCAGATAGAAATCCTTTTATTGATCTGAGATGAATGCCTTGCTTGTCACTTCCACCTGCTGACTTTCTTATCTCATGTCAGGAGGCAAGCCAGCTGTACACCTTGTCACCTAGATGGATACCAAAATCCACTGCTGTTCCATCTCAGAGAAAAGCAACCATTTTCTCTGTACTACCTATGTGCAGGTAAACAACTACATCGGGAAGCATGTCTGCACCTATTGCTCCAAGCCTTTGTTTATCATCCGAGAACTTTGGGTGGGGGAAATACAAGAAGTGACTTGCATTGTGGATTTGGATTAACATGACAAAGAGATGGACAAATTGTCAACCTCTCTCACTTGATGATTACAGAGATTAGGAGATGAAAAGTACTAGAAATAGAATTTATTATACATTTTGGTTTGTTCCAAACATTCCATGATATGTTAGCGATCAGTTTTTACACACATTGAGCCAGGTGTTGGTTTTCTTCACATGGTCTATCAAATTTTGTTTTTGTATACGTCAATCGATGAGACTTTAACTTGCTTAGAGTTTTAAACTGTTCAGCCGATCTCACCCAGTCTTGGAAGCATTTGTAAAATTATTTTTCTTTATATCGCTTGTTAAGATTGAGAACCACATTGCTATCAAGGTCATTGGTCATGTTTGTTATATTTGAATAGTTGTTTACAAATAAAACCTTTTATTAAATATTTAAAATAAAGTTCATTGTGGCTCTCCACAATATGCTATTCTTTGTAGCTTTTAGTTACATTTCTATTTTTTGTCTCCTAGTACTGTTTTGCCATCATTTCATAAAAGCTTGTCATGTATCTGACCCACTGCCTCTCACTGTCCTTTTTACTTTTGATATATCATGTGAGTGTCAAATTCTCCAAGCCCTCCTTATTTATATGTTCTTTATCATTCTAAGTATAACTGTTGGTTTTGTTTTAATTTTCCTTAAAATGTCCTTGTTGCTTATATGCTCTGTCCCTGGCATACTCAACATCATTCTATAAAACGACATCTCTGTTGCTTCAAGTCATCTCTTCATATGTGAGGAAATTGGTCAGCATTCACCATATAGGGAAATTTTTAATACATACCAGTATGGTGTAATGGTCTTATGCCCCACCCTACCTAAATCTATGATACCAGTATCACCATTCTACTACATCTCAATTTTCTTAAGGTAGTATTCCCATAAATTATAAATTTTATTACAGTCTTATGTACAATCATATACAATATAGGTGAACAATTCAACTCGAAAAATAAAAAATAATTACAATGTATCTAAATACATATTAGAGACACGTCATAATAGATAATTCCATCTTAAATAAATCAACAATGTTTTGTAGCAATTTTTAACATCAGCTTGAGATTTTTCTTGTTAAAAAGTTGAATAATTTTAACACATTCAACATTATGGATAAAAATATAGTGAATTTTTTATTGTGTTTTTTTTTTAGACTTGGTATGAGCATAGCAAATTCATGGATTTGGATATATAATAAAAGACTCTAGAATTTAATAGTTGTCCTTAGTTTAATTTGTATTGTATATAAATGCAGGTAGAAAAAAAAACAAATGTTGGTAAGATAGTGAGTGTCACAAAGCACTGCCTGGGGCCTTCAATCAGGCTTGAGTACATGCCCAGTTGGGAGGTTCTGGAGTTCTATGCACTGGACCTGCATAGCAGTTCAGCAATCTTTTCTTTGTTTCTATTGAAATTTTCCTGTTTCATAATACTTAGCTTTGCTTTTGGAATGCATCTTTTGCTATTCCAATGTGTGTTTGTATTTTTGGCATCATATTTTCTGTCCTTTGCTAAAAAAACTCCACAGATCCCCGGATAAAAAAATAAATAAATGTAAAAGGTTCTAAAGTAAAGAAAGTATCCCTAAATCACATGGGCATAGCTTCAGAGTTTCAGGACAGCTACTCTGCTATTAGTCCCCTCATTAAAAGCACAGCTTTCACCTTAGTTCCAATGAGCTATCAGCATATGACAATAGCCACACCCTATTCAACAGAAGATTTTTTTGTAACCAAAATAAACAAATTATTAAGAAACAAGAAAATTTCTATGTACTGATACATTGCATGTCTTTGTGGATATTGGTGATCATGGCTCTCCACAACTCCTATTCCTAGTAACTCTTAGTAACATTTGTTTTTTGCTTCCTACTACCATTCTGCTAGCAATTCACATTAGTTCATCAGGTAGCTGGTCCACAGTCTCCTACTCTCTTTACCGAGTGCAGAAGTTTTAAGGAACTTTATCTTATATATCTTTATAAAGCAAGATGCTCACCCAACACTTAAAATGAGCCACTTTCCAGGACAAAAGGACTCCAGTTGAGGGAGATGTAGATTCATACTTTCCCAAGAACATTACTAAAAAGAATACAAACTGTCACAGCTAGGGTTTGAACTCAGATTGCCATTTCCAATCTCCATGTCGTTGGTACCAACTTCACCCTTCCAAATTCTTTATAATGTAGCAGTTTACCATTTTTATCTTCGTTTTCCATAAAACTACTATTTTGTGAAAAAGACTCCTGCAGGGATGCTTCCCTAAACACAACAATCTCAATAAATTCAGATCAGGTATCAGTCATCATCTATCATCCTTATTCACATAATAATAATAGGAGTAGATAAATTTGTCTATCATTGAATTACCAGCCCTCCTCAATCTTTTGAACAGGAGTAGAGGTTTGGTCTTCCTTTCCTGTTTAGGATTAGGTTTCCAGGTCTATCTAAAGTCTACTTCAACTCTATACTTCTAGAATCTTTGCTTAAACTCTGAAATTTTATTTACTATCTATTTTACTATATTTTACTATATTTACTATTTATTTTTTCTCAATGGAAGTAAATAGATTCACCTATCATCTAGTTCACACCCCTCCCTCATCTTTTGAACAAGAGTAGATGTCTATCCCTTGTTTCCTCTTTAGGATTGGGTTTCCACTTCCTTCTAAAGTCTACTTCAAATTTATCCTTCTAACATCTCCATCTAAATGCTGAAATTTTATTGACTATTTATTTATTTTTCCTCAATAGTAGATAAGTTCATCTATAGTTTGATTCACACTCCTCCCTGGTCTTTTGAACAGGAGTAGAGTTTTGTCCCTTGTTTTCTGTTTAGGATTGGGTTTCTCATTCCTTCTGAAATCTTTTCATTCTCTTTTACTCCCAGTAGCTCCTTGAGTCTTAGTAACATTATTGCCTTGCTTAGGCCGAACTAATTAAAAAATTCTTTGCTTCTAACTATCTCCTTTTACATTCATATCCCATAATTCATTCAGTAATGCTTTATCTTAAGCAGCTCTCTAGAAAAAAAGATAAAGTTCCTTAAAACTTCTGCACTCGGTAAAGAGAGTAGGAGACTGTGGACCAGCTACCTGATGAACTAGTGTGAATTGCTAGCAAAATGGTAATAGGAAGCAAAAAACAAATGTTACTAAGAGTTACTAGGAATAGGAGTTGTGGAGAGCCATGATCACCGATATCCACAAAGACATGCAATGTATCAGTACATAGAAATTTTCTTGTTTCTTAATAATTTGTTTAGTTTTTGAATCCTTGAAACTTCCACATTTTTCACATGCTCCAACCATGGTATTCTCAGCATCCTTCTGTATAACCACATCTTTGTTACCTCAAGACTCCTCTTCATCTGTGAAGAAATTTCTAGAACATATGATCAGGAAGGAGGTCTTGGAGAATTTGACACTTACATGATATATCAAAAGAAAAAGGGACAGTGGGAGGCAGTGGGTCACAAGCTTGCATGAATAGATAGTAGAACAGCTGTAGGAGACAAAAAAAGCTAAAGATCAGGAGGTTGTGGAGAGCCATGATCACTAATGGCCAAAAGAGATACAATGCATAGAAATTTTTCTGTTTCTTAATAATTTTAGTTTTTGAATCCTTAAAACTTACTTATTTTTTACATGCTCTATCCATGGTATCCTCAGCATCCTTCTGTAGATTCACATATCTATTGCCCCAAGTCCTCTTTATCTGTGAGGAACTTTTCCACTATTCACTACCATATGAAAGGATTCATACTAGGTAGCACTTTAACAATCTTCTCTTTGCTTGTAAAGAAAGTTATCTGTTTGTTAAGTTTTTGCTTAGGTTTTGTAAGGCATATTTTGCTAATAATTCCTAAAGTAACAATTTACTATCTTTGTTTTCAGACCTCTCAAAGTGCAGGTGCATTGTATTGGATGAACTTTATTTGAAGAAATGGTTTTATTTGTAAACAAGTATTCAAATATAACAAATGTGACCAATGACCTTGATAGCAATCTTAGCAAGTGATAGAAAGAAAAATAATTTTACAAATGCTTCTGAGACTGAGTTAGGTCAGCTGGACAATCTTAAGCTCTCAGCAAGCTAGAGTCTCGTCTACTTATACATAAAAACAAAATTTGACAGAACCTGTGAAGGAAACTAACAGCTGGTTCAATGGGTGTAAAACTGATCGCCAGCAACCTATAGAATGTTCAGAACAAAACAAAACACATGATAAATTCTATTTCCTAATCTCTGTAATCATCAAGTGAGAGAGGTTGACAATTTGTCCATCTCTTTGTCATGTTAATCCAAATCCACAATGCAAGTCACTTCTTGTATTTCCCCCCACAAAGTTCTCGGATGATAAACAAAGGCTTGGAGCAATAGGTGCAGACATGCTTCCCGATGTAGTTGTTTACCTGCACATAGGTAGTACAGAGAAAATGGTTGCTTTTCTCTGAGATGGAACAGCAGTGGATTTTGGTATCCATCTGGGTGACAAGGTGTACAGCTGGCTTGCCTCCTGACATGAGATAAGAAAGTCAGTGGCTGGAAGTGAAAAGCAAGGCATTCATCTCAGATCAATAAAGGATTTCTATCTGGCATTCTAGAATCTATTTTTATCACTGGGTGTGGGGAAGGTGGTTTGGACAGATTTCTCGCATGAATAAGAAAATGAAAAAAGACATTTGTGAAATAAGATATGAATGAAAAGAACAAGTACTGTGCTTATGAAAATAGAAATATTGGATATCAAATAAGTATACTTTTCTATCAGCAAAATATTTTAAAAAAAGTATTCAATGTAAAAATTTAATTTGAAACAAAGAGTGTTGGACTTCTATATAATATCCATTCTCCTATATGGCAGTGAATGCTTGACTGTCTCTTCAGAGATGAAGAGGAGACTCAAGGCAACACATGTGATTCTACTGAAGGAAGCTGAGAATACCATAGATTGAACATGTGAGTAACAGGGATGTTTTAAGGAAGGTGGAAAGAAATGATACTTAAATTTAGAATTAGAAACGACATCTGAATTTTCTGGGACACATTATAAGGAAAGATAGCTTGGAGAATTTGACACTGATAGGATATATTGAAGGCATGATGAGCCAAGGGAAAAGGTAATTTCTCTACTTTTTTTTTTTTTTTTGCAATAATGTTCAACCTGTAAAAAAGGGTATAAAAAATTTTCTGTTATTTTTTACAATAATGTTCATCTTTTACAAGTTCCAAGAGCCATTTGAGGGTGATACAGAGTAAGAGGTAAGAGGCACAGTTTGTGGGCTTATGTATGGAAGATAACAGTTAACCCTAGACTTGAACAGGTTAAGATTTTAGTGATTAGAGATGTCTGCTCATAAGAGTCAGTTCCACAAATAAGCATGGCTTAAGGACATTGAAACACCTGCTCTTTTATGATCACCAAAGTCAAAGGAACAAAATCATTCAAATATTCTTCAAGTTCTTTTTGTGTGTGTTCAGTTTTCTATTTCTGTTTTTTGTACCAATTTAGTGCTTCTAGCCATCCATATACAAGCTATTCAGAATGGTTAGAGATAGTTAATATTAGCCAAAAACTAACCTACCTAAAGCAATGGTACCTTAGCCATCTCTTCAAAATGTTCCACTTGGGACTTCAATTTCGGGATCACCATCAGCTGCCTCATCATGTTTCCTTTAATCTTACTCACAGGGAGAAATCTCCCTTTAACTTTGAGAAAAGCCAGTAGATAGAGGGTGCGATGGGTAAATTGTCACCATTTTATATTTTATATATGCCTTATTTGTTCTTGATTTTGTCAACTGCACAATATAGTAGGGTCAGTTGGGCACCTTCTGTGAGAAAAAGAGCACCATAATGAAATTCACATCACCCCTTATATCTGGCCATCTAACTCCTTAGACTGCAAACCCCTTGATTATTATATGGGATGCAGTTGAGCAAGAGACCAACAAAACTCCTTGTAAGACCAAAGATGACCCGAAAGCAAGGATTATGGCAGCATTCACCAACTTGAACAAGGAGACTGTCCAGAAGAGTTGCAAGAGATTCTGAAGTTGTTTGGAGACTGTGGTTGAAGCCAATGGCCATTTTATTGAATAAATTTACTCTTTGATACTTCAAGATATTTTTGTGCCATTTGGGTAAATGTATCTGTTAAAATGAGATGTCAGTGTTATTTTGATTTTTGCATCATTTCGTTGACAGTTCATCCATTGTAACCTGTACAGTGGTTTAAATGTGAACTGAAAGGTGACTGCCAGATTTAGTCCCCTTACAAAGTACTCCACTTAAGGCTTCACTTTAGGGATCAAAAACAACTGCTTCCGCCTGTTCTCTTTAATCTCACCCACGAGCTGAAATCTCATTTTAGCTTTGAGAAAATTTAGGAGATACAGGGTGTGAAATGGAAACTGTTGGGGTTGGGGGCTGTAGATTCAGTCTACTTTGAAAGTATTCTTCTTGAGTCTACAATTTTGGGATTATTTTGAGCTGCTTCACGATGTTCCCTTTAATCTCACCCACGAGCCGAAATTTTCCTTTTATAGTTGATAAAAGTCTGTAGATACAGGGATTTAAATATGAACTGTAGGAAGGTTGTCAGACTTATCTGATGCGATGTTTGGCTAAGAAACTCTACGTAAGAATGAAACTGACTGAGTAACGTCACAGGAGAGTGTTTGTGAATAAGCAGTAAGAACCTCTATTTGTTCGATAAGTTACATCAAGGTCCTGCAACCATTTCTCAAAATATTTCAAATGGCTGTATATATAATCTAAGACAGGTTTTACTGGTAATGGTTTTTAAAATGCATTTCTTGATTTCTCATTGGTTCGTTGGTTTCTTGATGTACTGCTTGGAGTACATGCTCTTTCATTGCCAGTTAAATAAGTAATTATAAACCGAATAAGAATTTGGTGTACTTGGCACATATGCACTAAAAGATAAAATAAAAATAGCAAAGCAGATAAAAAATAAAAAATAAATTAGAAACAGCCAATTAGTGTACAAGTCATTCTTTTTTGCTTTCTTTTTTCCATTATGCACACTATTTATCTTCTTCATTTCTTTCTTTCTCTTTTTGTTTGTTTCTTTCTTTGTATATCACCCTCTTTTTCTTTTCTTTCTTCATAAAAAGACTCTATCTTTTTATTTCTTTTTCACTCTTTCTTTCATCCTGTGCCACCGACATTCATTGTTTTTCTTTCTTCCTATGCCATGCTTTTCCTTCATTTTTTTGTTTTTATACACCACTCTTCTTCCTTTCTTTCTTTCTTTCTTTCTTTCTTTCTTTGTATTCTTTTTCATACATCATTCTTTGTTCCTTTGTTCCTTTCTTTCTTTCTTACTTTCTTTCTTTCTTCATATGCCACTTTTGGCAACTCTTTTCATTACCTTTCTCATAGAACACTCCCTTTTTTTCTTTCTATCTTTTTCTCCCCTTTTCTTTCTTTCTTTCTCAATTTCTTTTTCTTTCCTTTCCTTTTTCTTTCTTTCTTCATATCCCACTCTTTTCCTTTTCTTTTTCATTCATATACCACCTTTCTTTCTTTCTTTGTATTATTTTTCATGCACCATTTTTCTTTCTTTCTTTTATTCTTCATGTGTCACTTTTTGTAACATTTTCCATTACCTTTTTCATACACAACTCTCACCTGTCTTTCTTTCTGAATCTTTTTTTCCCATTTTCTTTCTTTCTTTCTTTTTCAGTCTCTTTTTTTCCTTTCCTTTTTCTTTCTTTCTCTTTACCTTTTCTTTTTCTTCATACATAACTTTTCTTTCTTTCTTTTTTCTTCATGTGCCAATTTTGGCAACTCTTTTCGTTACCTTTTCATACACCAGTCTCTCATTTCTTACTATTTTTTTCCACCTTTCTTCCATTTTCTTTTTCATTTTCAGTCTCTTTTTCTTTCCTTTTCCTTCCTTTCTTCATATTCCATTTCTTTCTTTTTCTTCATATATCACTTTTCTTTCTTTCTTTCTTTTTCTTTCTTTCTTTCTGTGCCAATTTTGCCTACTCGTTTTATTACCTTTTTCATATACCAGTTTCTCCTTTCATTTTTACTATCTTTTTCTTCTCTTTTCTTTCTTTCTCAGTCTCCTTTTGTTTCTTTCTTTCTTTGTGTGTTTGTTGGTTTGTTTCTTTCTTTCTTACAAAGTCTGTGAATTTCATTCCCTTTAAACTAGATAGATATGTTTCCTATAAAAAGAAATAAGCAAAAGATAAGTATGTGTGTGTGCACATGAGAGAGAGAGAGAGAGAGAGAGAGCCCTTAACCGTTCCACTGTTTGTCAGCTGAGGTGTGTCTGCAAGGAGACTGGCTGGTGCCATCGCTACTGTTTTCATCATTTCCTTTCTGGGTCTATTTCCAGAATATTCTCTTCAATTACAAATGATATAGATTTCTAAGGAAAGGAAATTGAATTAAACCTTGAAAGATGTGTTTACGATCACTGTTTATTTCACGTTGTCCTTTTTTGGATTTTTTTTTCGATTCCCCTTCACTTTTGCCTTGGCTAATAATGCTGTGATCAAAAGCATCATCAGCCATGCCAGAAAAGTCTCAACTCTGTCATCAATTGTTTTGTTCTCTATTTCCTTTGAAGAGTTTGGCTTCCATACTTATAGCAGCAAGGAGACCCAGAACTGCTCAGGTTAAGATAATTTGGAAAGGTTCTTGGGCAGTGATTTTCAACTGCCATGCCATGGCACACTAGTGTGCCATGCAATCATCGTAAATGTGCTGCGAAATATTATCATGGCATACATATATATGCATGTGCAAAAGTAGCAATGGTACAGTTTTAGTATTTGAATATATAAAAAAGATATTCTGCATTAGCTAAAAAGTCTTTATCAGTTCTATTGCAATTTTCTACATCTTATTTATATTTATGTGAATTAGACTTTTTAACCCTAAATAACATCAAAAATTAGAAGTGAGAAAGATTACACTCATTTGGAGAAGAAATGTGGGTCTGCTTATTGCTCATTCTATCAAACATTGAAGAACTTGTGAAAAAAACACCAGGCACAAGTTTCACACTGAATAAGCTGCACAAAGAGTTGAATAGAAATATTGAAATAAAGAAAGTTCATATTTGTGAGTGTATTTTTCTAAAATCTAGAATTTTATTCCATAACATTTAAATATTTACCCATCAAAAATTTTGCTACATGTTCCATGATATTTTCATTAGCTCCTAGGTGTGCCAGTGCTTAGAAAAATTGAGAAACACTGTTCTAGTGGGTGAAAATTTGGGCCTTGTGAAAATATTCAACTCATCCACAATGAAAGGTAAAGAGGGAAAAATCCCAAATCCTTTTATATTACAGAAAAATTTGTTGTGATTATTTCTGGTAACAGTGCCTATAAAAAATATTCTACCAGAATGAGAACCAGACTTAGGTCATAAGAGGCCCCTGGGCTAATAGAGTTTAGGGCCCCTTCATGAAGTATGGTTGCCCCTCCTCCCACACACACTGTGTCTATAAAAAAAAAGATATATTTTTAGATGATGTTTTTTTGTGTAAATTTTTAATGGTTTTGGAACTCATCCAATTTATTTCATTAGCAACTTTATATTTTTTTATCCAAATTTTGATTCTACAGAAATGTATCTAGAATGAAAGGCCTGTGTTATACCAAAATTCTAGCATTCAAATTCACTAGCAAAGGACCCTAAAAATCATAAAGATGATGGAGAAGGAAAATTCTGACTTGCTAAAGCCTTGCAATCCTTAAAAGACCCCCTCCAACTTCAGGGGCCCAAATACTTTAAATTTTTTCAAATTAGTTCAAAGGAGCCTCATTAGATCTGAAAAAAAAACTATTCTCCTCTGTTCTTATATCTCTATATTTTTTGTTTTATTAGGGGCACAAGACTAGAGGGGGCCCTTCTAATCTTCAGGCCCCTGGGTTGCAGCACATATTAACTCATATGTAAATCCAGTATGGGTCAGGACTATTTCCAATAGCACTTGTATTTAGTACAAAAAAAAACTATCATAATAATAATAGCAATTGTAGTGGATTGGTAAATAGGATTGTATCTATTTGCATATATTAAGTCGGAGAGATATAAAGTGCATAGTAAGCTAAGAGACAGACAAGTAGTTGACTGATCATATGTCGTAGAACAACACTGTTGACCATGTTTGTCATAGTCTCTGAATATGGAATCCAGTGAAGTTCGTAATCTGTTCAATATCAGAGTTTGGCAGTGAAGATTCAGAGAAAGTAGTGGCTGTTAAGTAATATTTAAGTCTTCGATATCAGGTTGGCAGTGAGGATAATCTGGGAGCAAAAAAAAAATGGCTGCCTTTATACACGTTGGATTGAATATTTTGAGCTTTCTGATTGGTTAACCCTTCTATTGGTGAACTATAAAACGAGTCAGCTCATTTTGGCTAGCTCACTAGTACTTACAAACCCCCAAAACTGCAACAAACACAATACAACAAAAAGTAAAATGAAAGGAAAAAGCCCAATGGCCCATTGAGACCAGGTAAGATCCTGAATTGAAGAGGAAGATGTTATGCTGGAAGAAGACCTTGATAGAGAAGAAAGGATGAGTTCTTCAGATCAGGACAATGCAATAGAAGATGAGCCTATGGATGATAGCAGGAGTGACTCAGACATAGAAGATGAAATGAGACCAAAATCTCCATTAAAATGAACAGAATATAAAGTTCAAGAGGGAGAGGAGGAAAGAAGATATAGAAGTTCAGGAACAACCAAAGGCATTAAACCACTTCAGCTCAGGGAGGTGTAGTGGATTCATAAATAGTATTTTACCTATTTGCATTTGTTAAGTAGAAGAGGTATAAAGTGTATAGTAAAATAAGAGACAGGTGGAAGTTCATTACTGATCATGTGTTATAGAATGGCAGGCAATATTTAAGTAGTTTTGCAATTGCACTCTATATATTTTCAAGTATAAATAGAATAATATTATTATTTAGACAGAGCATGCACAAAAGTTCTCAGCCCAACCAGACAATCAATAAAAAAAGAATTATTCTGATGTTTGGTCAGGATTTTGGAATTTGATTTCAGTGAGAACTTTTTACTATCCTATTGTACAATTAATTCTACTGTCAGAAAGAATTTTGCTTTTTTTTTTTTTAAATCATTAAATGGAACATCATTGAAAGAAAGATAATCATTCAAAAATGGTCTTGGTTATGTTGATCAAGACCATAAAAAAATGAGACATATTTAAGTAATTGCATTGCTTAAATATTCTGCATGAGTAATAGTAGTGAGAAAATGAATACAGCTAACTAAAGCTTTATTCAACTTAGAATGAATCATGTCCTATTGGACTTATTTAAATACAGAATATGTATAAGGGAGATAATCCAGATCAAATTTCCAACAGCTGGTTAATTACATGAGACAAAGTCATTCTACCAACCTGGTTCCTGTGGGTCCTTTGAGAATATCATGGTAGTTCACAGTTCACCTCTGATATTGACTTGTCTGATCTTACTGTCTCAGGTTTGCAGAATGCACTCATATTTTAGGTGCCAACTCCTTGTCAGAAATAAAATTATGTTGGTCCATTTGTTCTGGTAGCAGTTCCATTTCTGATTACTCTGAGGGGTTTGCTCCTACAGGGGCCAAATTTTTTAACAACAGTATCTCGACTCCTGTCCATTTTTGGATGAATGTGTAATTCAGGTTTGCCTGTATTAATTTGACTTCATTAACTAGTAGGTCATTTTTACTGTGTCAAACATGGTGTCTCAGAAGGACTATCCCAAGTTGTAACATTCATAATGGGAGTGAGATTCCGCATGAAGTTCTACATTGGAATGGTAGAAACCTTTTGTGTGGTGTTGCATTTGTTGTAAAGCACAACAGGTTTTCTACAAAGTTTTCAAATGTTAAAATCCAGTGAGTCCAATGCTCAGCAGCTATATGGTGAGGGTTGATGTTGAACCTTTATACTCTCATACAATATTCTATGCTGAAGATTCTAATTTGAGTAAATTGTAGTGAGAAAATGAACACAGGAGTAAATTAACTAAAGCTTTATTCATCTTAGAATGAAGCCTGTCCTATTAGACTTACTTAAAGGCAGAATATTAATTTTAATATTTTTTGTATTACATACATTAAATGGAAAATATATCAAAATCAGAATTCTAATAATGAATCACCACAAGCAAAATATGCAATTTTTTTACTGTATTTGATAAATAAAACTAAAAAAATGAAAAAAAAAAAATGAATAAAAACAGTTGCTAAATAAATAAGATTTGTTAGATCATTTGTTAGGTCATAATTAATAAAAACAAAAACTTGACAAAAGTATATATAATGCCATAATACTGATGGCCAAAAATTATAGAACAAAATGTTTTAAATTTGCATTGTTTTTTGAAAATCACACTAAAACTACTACATTGGATAATATATTGCATAATAATATAACAAAACTGTTCAGTATAATTTCCCTTTGAAGCAAATGATGGTCTTATTTGATGGCACAGTGATTTAGTAATAATGTGCTTGTGTCATACATCTTGTCCATAAACAATTTGTAAAGCTTCAGTAAATTATTAATCTTATAAGGCTATGCTATTAGGTTGGTGCAAAAATAATGACGTAATAATGATAATAAAACGACATTATTACGTCATTATTTTTGCACCAACCTAATATAAGACTATAATTCCAATGGTATGATTTTGAAAGCTGCACTTAATCTCTAAACTTGTTTCCTCAAAAAATGGTAACGATTTGGAAAAATATATTTTGTGTTGTTAATTATCATGTCAAACCCCACTTTCAAATTGAGTGCAATAGAGTTTCAAAACTGACCTGCTCTACTGACCAAATCCAGATTTTGCTAACTGAATATGGATTACAGATAAAAAAAGATTTTGGGAGTTACTTTCATCTTTTGGTACTGTTTGGCAATTTGAGGGTTTCTGTTGTTTCAAGTTACATTCTGTTAATAAATTTAGACATTAATTTTAAATTGTGAAAAATTTGAATGGGTGAAATTTTGGGCTTGTAAAAATATTCAACTGACCTTTATCTATCTTACATATCTTCATATGCTGCAATTCTTACTGCTTACTCATACCACTCAGTAATGCTCTGCCTTGAGTAACTTTTGGGCTTTGTACTCGGTGAACATTAGCAGAAAAAAAAGAATTTTCCTCACTACAAATACACTATCGATCTTCCAGCACCCTTGGTTCTAAAACTATGTCAGATTATCTGTTTTCAACAGAAACCACATAATCATTATGTCCCATGGCCCTTCAGGTCATGGGTGATCATGGCCCTCTACAACTTCCTATTAGGTTGGTGCAAAAATAATGACGTAATAATGTCGTTTTTTGACGTTAAAAATACGTCAAAAAACGACATTATTACGTCATTATTTTTACACCAACATAATAACTTTCAAATGTTTTTAGCAATGTTTTCTTTTTACTACCCCTCCCACAATCTTGTTCATTCTTTTCTTTTAAATTTTTATTTTTCCCCAATGATAGAATATATTTATTTGCATCGAGTATGAGGTCTGGTAAAAAAAGATCCCCCATCTAAATTCTTAATGGCCAATGAGATGCATATAACATAAAACCCTTGTTTATGAGCGTGTTTTTTCTTTCTTGCTACAACCATATCACTGTACAGTTTGAGCTTAGAGTAATCATACTACCTTACCAATAATACTAGTGCTTTCAGCTCAGATCTAATACTTAAATTCTTCTTTTATGTACCATGTCCCTTTCAGGACGTGTTGATCATGGCCCTTCACAACATCCTATCTTTTGAAGCTATAAGCAATATTTGTCTCTTAACTATTGCTCTGCTATTCATTTACACAAGCTAGATTCCTTGCTGTTTTCCTGTCACTCTTGCCTTCACTATCTTTTGAGTGCCAAATTCTCCAAGGCTTCTTTCTTCATTATATGCCTGAGAAATTGAGTTTCCCTTTTGCTAATGACCATACTGTTTGTTTTAAACATTTTTTTTAATCATTCCAAGACATTAAAGCTACTAAGGCACAAAGGAGGTTACCAATTGTTAAAAAATATGAAAAAAAATTCTATTAGGGTGAGGGAACAATAAAAGAACAAAAAGACAGAAGATAACGATTGACATCGCATTTAAATTTTTGAAGAACAAAGTTAATTAGAAAACAAGAAGCAGAAGAGACTTCCACAAGGAAGAAATGTGAGGGAAGAAACTGTTAGCATAGAACTTACAGTTACATCTGACCAACTCAACTATAAAATAATGAGAAATTGTCACCAATCTAGTACTGTGCTTAAATTCGTAAAGTCTAGATACCATAGAGGAAATTTCATCAGAACAATTACCATCAAAGTATTCACAGAGAAAGTCACAAGGAAGCTATGTTATGGCATTGGGAAAGTGACTGAAGCTGAGATGCCAGGTCAGGACCAATAATATTGCAATGTTTATTATTTTTGTTGTCAATTTTCAAGAACAAAGAAAATGTACAAATTCACTTTCATATATTCAGGTTTTATTCCAATTCTAATCATCGCTTTTTAAAACATTGCCAAAAAGTGAAGGTAGTTAAAATAAAAGCAGTTTCATGGGAAAGAAAACCATGATTTGACACTCTGTCTTATTGCAAGTACATTTATACATATTTGCTGCCACCTCATTGCCTAAATCAATAAGGTATTGTTCATATTAGTTTGTTGGTTGACTTTTTTTTAGAAACATATCTACCTATATAGGTTATTTAATGTTGAAATTTAAATATTTTGTAAGTAAATTTTTATTTTATTTTTTTAGAGATAATAATGGTTTATTGATACAAGTCTTACAAATTAACTGCTAGTTTGGTGGGGGATTTGTGGATTCATGCTTTTCCAAGGTTATTTGCATATAAATGAATATAATGAACCAGACTGGAATTGGAACTCAGGTCTCCATTTAACAATTCCAAGCCATTATCCATGATACCACCTGCATATCCAGGCCTACAGCATCTGGTGCCCATCTAGCTACTGACCAAGATCGATGTCTCTTAACTTTGGTGATTGTAGTGGAACCACTGTTTCAACCTGATTTGGCTGTATGCATTTCCTTTTGTTTTTATTCATATTGTTGTTTTTGAGATATATTCTATTTGAAACTTTTCACACACACACACACATACATACATACATACATACATACATATATATATATATATATATATATATATATATATATATATATATATATATATTATATATATATATATATATATATATATATGTGTTTAGTGATAGTTATATATTTAGAGATTCTTGACAAAATTCAAAGAAAAATTTGCAATGTTATTAGTCCTAACCTGGCATCCCAGCTTCAGTTACTTTCCCACCATTGTAATGTAGCTTCCCTCTACCTTTTCTATAAATACAGATTCCTGAACATCACATGATGTCAATTAGAATTTCTTTGAGTACTATGTTTTAAAATTTCCAATCAATGCTGCTTACTTAACAGCCATAAAGTAATTAAATAAATACCCTGAACATTATGATAAAAGGCAACAAAAATAAGATGAAAGATAAACTAATCAGAAATTAATAACTGAAATCTTTCATCTAAGGATTTGTATCTCTTTGCATAGAGGGTTTTCAATTATGGAGAAAGCTGTTTATTAAAATCATGGATAACATTAACAAAACATTATTGTTCACAAAATCAATTGCTCTGAAACACTTTATTGGAAATTTAAAAAAAATAATAGTTTAAAGACAATGAATTTAGTATTAATCTTTTCTTTATAAAAATGTATAGTTTTTATGAGAATATATGCACAGCTTAATGTTTAGCGGCTCGGAAAACAGAAATCGCAGGATGCATTCAAAGTCAGATTTTGGTATTGAAAAGCCCAAGATGTTAGCTATAAAGTGGAGATATCAAAATCAAGCAAGTTTGGAAATTTAAATCTTTGGAAACAGTTTTTTTTTTTTTAACCATTTCACATGAAGCAAGGCAATACTGCCACTAAGATTCAAGAGGTTACTGAGTGTTATAGACTATGAGAGAATAAAATTATTAAGAAGAGAGAGCAGTAAAAAGAACAAGAATTAAGAAGACAGAAGATAATGATTGACATTACACTTAAATGTTTGATGATTAAAATTGATTGGGAAACAAAATGCCAAGAGACAGTTTCACAAGTGAGAAGTGCAAAAAAAAAAACTGTTACAATTAAACTTACAGAACAAACCCTTGTTTATGAGCGTGTTTTTTCTTTCTTGCTACAACCATATCACTGTACAGTTTGAGCTTAGAGTAATCATACTACCTTACCAATAATACTAGTGCTTTCAGCTCAGATCTAATACTTAAATTCTTCTTTTATGTACCATGTCCCTTTCAGGACGTGTTGATCATGGCCCTTCACAACATCCTATCTTTTGAAGCTATAAGCAATATTTGTCTCTTAACTATTGCTCTGCTATTCATTTACACAAGCTAGATTCCTTGCTGTTTTCCTGTCACTCTTGCCTTCACTATCTTTGAGTGCCAAATTCTCCAAGGCTTCTTTCTTCATGATATGCCTGAGAAATTGAGTTTCCCTTTTGCTAATGACCATACTGTTTGTTTTAAACATTTTTTTTAATCATTCCAAGACATTAAAGCTACTAAGGCACAAAGGAGGTTACCAATTGTTAAAAAATATGAAAAAAAATTCTATTAGGGTGAGGGAACAATAAAAGAACAAAAAGACAGAAGATAACGATTGACATCGCATTTAAATTTTTGAAGAACAAAGTTAATTGGAAAACAAGAAGCAGAAGAGACTTCCACAAGGAAGAAATGTGAGGGAAGAAACTGTTAGCATAGAACTTACAGTTACATCTGACCAACTCAACTATAAAATAATGAGAAATTGTCACCAATCTAGTACTGTGCTTAAATTTGTAAAGTCTAGGTACCATAGAGGAAATTTTATCAGAACAATTACCATCAAAGTATTCATAGAGAAAGTCACAGGGAAGCTATGTTATGGCATTGGGAAAGTGACTGAAGCTGAGATGCCATGTAAGGACAAATAACATTGCAGTGTTTATTATTTTTGTTGTCAATTCTCAAGAAATGAAATTTTCCTGTTTCTTGATACTTTACTTAGCTTTTGGAAGATACCTTTTTCTATTTCAATGTGCCTTTTAATTTTTGTCTTGCATTTTTAATCCTCTGTTGAAACACTTCCTAGATATTAAGAATTTTGTATTTGCTTCATTCTGAAATCACCAATTTGTAATTTCCATGTTGGGCCATCCATTTTGATGAGAAAAAAACATTTTGTCTTCTTGCAATTGATATTTAGTCCTTTTGTTAGTATCAAGATGAGTGATTGCTTGGGAATGCCATTATTACCTTGCTTGGGGTTAAATGATTATATATATATATATATATATATTAATGTCATCTGCAGACAGTACTGTTTTGTTGTATCACAGCTCCTCATTGCGACTAGACATCTGAATGCCTCAAGCCAGGTTCGAAAGGCAATTGATTTGATGTCAGTCAGAGCTTCTACCACTGAGCTATCTTCACTTGGCAGAGTTACACAGCTAAATCTAATGTATTGTTTTTACAAATGTAAACAAATGCCAATCAGATGAAGGGCTCCATTCATTTTACTGAAGAGCTTTGCATTAGCGGAGGTGGCTGTTGTTTATAGAATTAGCTTATCACTCAACAGTGCTCAATTGAAATATATTTTCAAGAGCTAAATTATATATATATATATATATATATATATATCCAAGTAAAAATGGTTAAGTTATTTACCAGTTTCTTAAGGGGGCCTTTTATTTATCAACTACAAAATTTTATGTAAGAAGCTGACGAAGCATATAACTAGTTAGCATTTTGTTAAATTACCTCCCTACCTTTTTTGCTTTTACTTGTTAGGAAAGTTGAATGCCAGACTTCTATACATCTTACGAAATAATGTAACAATTTGTATCTGTCCAAAATGTAATTGTCTAGGATTTATATTCAAACAATTTCGTATCATGACCTGTATTAAAAAAATTTTTTTTGGTGAGTTTGAATTTAGCATAGGTCACATTTGATTGGTTAATCACAGTAAAACCCACAAGCCTATTTTTAATTCTGTTTTTTTTTTCTTGAAAAAAGAGGAAGTATTCTGCTTTTGAAATTAAATTAATCATTCACTCATCAGTAGTTTACCATCACTTGAGGAGATATATTTGTAGTGTTGAAACATAATTGCAATTGTGTAGTGATTTTTAACTTTCTTTTGTTTTAATATCTTAAAATAAATAATATATATATATATACACTCACACAATGACAGTGCAAGGACAGGTTTTCTCTTATAATATAGATTTCCTTCTTGTTAAAATATATTTCCTACCTATAGATTACACCAACAGTTTAGGAAGGAATATTTACAGAAAAAGCAAATGAAAAACAATTAAAAAATTATTGATATTCACGAGTGATGTTTCGCTGTGACAAACTTAATGGGAAGGTCTTTAATCTCACGAGCAAAACAAGAGAGTACAAAACAAAGTCTCTCTCGACGGATTACATTTCTTTAGAAACATCCAAGAGCAGTCAATACCAAGATAAAAATTTCAAGAAGCCCACACACCAATTATAAAACGACAGAGAAAGGCAAAGAGGAGCCAAGTGGGGAGGGAAGCAATTTTATAATGGAGAAATGCACAATAGCTATAATTACACATTCACTTCGATTAATGAAGAACTTTTCTATGAGGCTTCCATGCTGATGCCTTGTGTAGCAGAAATAAGAATACGACAATATAGGAGAAGAAATGTTCTATTACGGTGATGACAAGATACTCAATCATGCAATTGTTTGATATTTATCTTAATCAGGAACAATCGGTTGGGAGGAGCTTTTGTTGGTTGGGAGGGTAGTTTTGGCGGGGAGGGAAACGTGTTTATTTTTTATAATTATTTTGAAAACTGACAAAATGCATCTGGAAAATTGGATAGTAGATCCATTGATAAATAAAATCATTGAATTGGCAAATATATATTATCTCTCCTTTCCCATCCTCTTCAACTCACCCACACTCCCCAAACCCAACAAATAAACTCCAACTGACAACATCTCAAATCCTGTCATACCATGTTTGTTGCCTTATTAGATTTTGAATTTGAAAAGGAAAAAATTGCTAGTATTTTTTTTTCTTTTATTTATTATTTATTTTTTTGTATTTAATCTTAATTCTCATTTTTAATCCTTATCTTATTCATAATTTTTCTACTTAATGCAAATCCTTATACTTATCTTATTCGTAATCATTATTCTCAGTGTTAATCATTATTTTTATTCTTAATCTTTATTTTTAATCTTTATTCTTATCCATATTTTATGCATCATCCAAAACCTTATTTTTATCTAATTCTCAATCCTTATTCCTAATCTTTATTCTTAATCCAAATCCTTATTTGTATTTTATTCTTAATTCTTATTCTTAGTCTCAATCCAAGTCAATCTTAATTCTTATTCTTAATCCCTATTAATCTTTAATCCCTATTCTTAATCTTTACTCTTATTCTTAATCCAAATCCTTATTCTTATCCTATTCTTAATCTTAATTCTTATTCTAATCCTTATTCTTATTCTTGATCTTTATTCTTATTCTTAATCCAAATCCATCGTTTTATCTTATTCTTAATCCTTATTCTTAATCCTTCTTCTTAATCTAAATCTTTATTCTTAATCTTTATCTTATTACTTAATCTTAAATTACTATCATTATTCATGTATAATGTGCACTTTTTTTATTTTTAATCTTAGAAGTTACTGGTGCATATTATACATGAAAAATAAATATTATCTTTTATTCTGGCTACATGCATCACAATTTGGGGGATGGTTCGACGGAAAGTAAGTTAGGTCAGGTTGGTTGATTTTACATGTTAACTCTCTTTGGATGATTTGATGTCAAATTTTTGTGTAGAGCACCCAGTGAGGATTGAACTCACTACTCAGTTGTAATGGTTCACCAGACTAGACTTAGCAACCATTATATCAAACAGATGTGCCTCTGTAAGTAAGCTATGGTTTGAATCATAATGAAAAGTTTTCAATCGATAACCAAAGACAGCAACTGTTTTTTAAATATGTATTCACTATTGTAGTTAAAATTTAATCTAAAAAAAATCATTCATATTTGTTAAAAATCAAAAATATAGAATAATTAAATAAAAAATAAATCTGTAATTAATTTAAAATTAAACAAATAATTAATTTGTAATTTTGAAGATTACGAAATATATGGTGATTGGAATGTTGTAATAATGACAAAATTATATAAAAAAACAAAACTTAAAAAATTATATATATGTACACACACACAAACATAAACACACCCATATATATATATATATATATCTATAAAAATTGAAGTCAACACACAGAAGTGACAGTCTGTTCCATGCTTAAATACAATTGCTAGGCCATATGTGTTCTGTTTT
>OZ010599.1:64593528-64633528 GCA_963932145.1 Acanthosepion lycidas | reverse complement strand
TTCCTACCAGTCTTTTGGGCTCTTTTCTTTCCTACCAGTCTTTTGGACTCTTTTCTTTCCTACCAGTCTTTTGGCCTCTTTTTTTCTTGCCTGACTTCTGTACTCTTCTTTTCTGCCAGTCCTTTGGCCTCTTTTTTTCTTGCCTGTCAGTCTTCGGTCCTCTTTTCTTTCCAGTTGGTTTTATGCACTTTTTACCTTCTGGCTAGTCTTCTGTGTTCCCTCTGCTTTTCTTAGTTATCTGTCCTTTTCTCTATCCCTGACTAGTCTTCTGTCCTCTTTTCTTTCCTGCCAGTCATCTGTATCCTTTTTATCATGCTAGTTTTCTGTCACCTTTTTCTCTTTTCATTCTTCTGTCTTCTTTTTTTCATGCAAAAGACTAGTCTCCTTTTTTCTTTCCTGTTAGTCTTCTGTCACCTTTTTTCCTTTTATTCTTGTCCTCTTTTATTTCCTGCTTGTCTTTATGTCTCCTTTTTTTCATAATAGTCTTTTGTCCTGTTTTCTTTCTTGTTATTCTTCTGGCCCTTTATCTTTCTTTCTAGCCTCTCTCTCTTAGCAGTCTAGTGGATTTGCATCTAGTAATCAACTAGGCCATGTTCTTGGGAGAAAATAATCATGGAGATGATGGTCACATGTGATTTTTTTTTTTTTTGGAAGGATACAGTATGGTATATTGTATATGATGTGGTACATGCCTCATTTCAAGCTGCAAGATATTTCTTGTCATTATGGCTTCCTGTGGTTGATGAGAAAAAAAAGAGAGGGAAAGGGTTTAAGTGCTTTCTTTTTATACTGCTATATACAATGGCACCTAGTGAGTGTTAAGAGAAGTTCCCTGTTTGTAGAAGAAACCACCAATTTATCCAGCAACAGAGAGCAACATGCTCCAGCAATGTTCTATTTTCCCTTTTGAAGAATGCACACACTCTCCTCAGGGTTTTTTTTTTTTGTTTTTTTTTTCAAAAGCCAATATCGGCTCAGTTTTGTATCCGAAATATAAACAAAACAAATTTCTAAAGAATTAACGGATTTTTCTTTTAACCCATCATCTTTATTACATCAAACATTTTTAGTGGATACTCTTGTTTGAAATCTATGCCACCATTTTTTGTTTTATTTTAAACAATGTGTGTTAAGTTTTCTCTAAACGGAATTGGTGTGGTATGATAGACTAGATATAGTTACACAACGTTTAAAATAAAAAGAAAACTGGGCGTCTATTTCAAACACGGTTTTCCAATAAAAAGTAATAAACATGAGGGTTTGTGTCCTTTCTTTATAAACTGCTGTATACAAAGCCACCTAGCGGGTGTTAAGAGAAGTGCCCTGGAAGATGGTGTAATCCCCGAGATTTGTAATTAATTTCATATTGATCTGTGTCATTTTGCAATCTTCTTGGATAATTTCCATCTGCCACACCTCAAATATTTAATACCAGAAAAATTTAGGGCAAAAAATATGGAGATAATACCAGTGATCCTCATTGCAATTAATTAATAAGTTTTTAATTAAGAACCAACAAATTCTTTTTGCATCTCAGCATTTGTTTGTAGCAACTAAAAACATCAATTCTTGAGAGCATCTAAAATATTCTGGAATTGATGCTAGAAAATAAATAAATAAAATTCATTTCACACGTTTTGTTCT
The DNA here is from genome assembly GCA_963932145.1 of Acanthosepion lycidas. Taxonomy (NCBI): domain Eukaryota; kingdom Metazoa; phylum Mollusca; class Cephalopoda; order Sepiida; family Sepiidae; genus Acanthosepion; species Acanthosepion lycidas. The sequence continues at coordinate 64,631,884 of OZ010599.1, read as the reverse complement.
TCATTAATTTAAAAAAATTGCTTTCGTCAGGCGAAATCCCGACTTTGAAAAATCAAAGAACACATGGTTGGTAAAACAGACAGATTTTCTTTTTAAATTTTTAATTTGAAATTTATTTATTTTTTTTACAAAAACCCAAACCCTGTTTTAAAGATTGATAACTTTTAAATTAAGTACACCTTTTGAATTGGTGTGCGACAGATAGATTATATTACTTTTTAATTTTTTTTCCTTTTGCATCATTTCGAAATTCTTCCCAGTGAAGAATTTCAAATTTTTGAGAGATTATTAATAGAGACTGAAACTCATGGAAACTAGAAGACAGCTCTCTGATATTCTACAGTAATTTTTACAATAATTAAAATGAAGGAAATAAAAAAAAAATAATTTAAAACAGCCGCTATGATTAAGACAAGACCACTTTATATGAGAAAAAGGTTATTCAACAATGGAGCTTTGGTAGCAAGCATTTCAAATCCTCCAAGCACCATTATCTGGCTTTTCTATGTTCTATTTTAAAAATTTTTACAATATCAGATTTGTTTTTTGTTGTTTAAATAGGGAGGCACCTGCATATAAAAGAATATTTTCTTTTTTTTTTATCGTTTTTTTTTTTTGCAAAAAAAGAAAGAGAAAATGGAAGAAAAAGTAACAAAGATAAAACTTATTTTTTTCTTTTTCTTTTTTCCCTTTCCTTTTTCTTTTTTCCTTTTCCTTTTTTCTCTTTCTTTTTTTTCTTTTTCTTTTTTCTTTTGCTTTTTCCTTTTTCATTTTTTTCTCTTTTTTTCAAACCCAAAATACCTGATCCGATTTTTTTTTTGTTCAAGGTAACTCAAACAAATATATGGAGAAATATTTTTATTCTTGAAAAGAAATGTTAAATATTCAATTTCAGTTTTATTTAAAAAATTTTGTTTTTCATTTCATCTTAAATTATTTTTTTTTTCTTTTGCTTTTTATTCCTGGTACGACTTTTTTTGCCTATTTAAATGCTTAATAGATTGTTATTTATTCACTTTTACTTTTTTTCCTCTTATGGGTGGTTGTATAGTTGGGTATGACATTGATGACATTTTAGACAGTCATGAAAGAAGAATATTTTTTTTTAAATGATAAAAATGATCTCACCAAGCTCTTCATATGGCTTTTTAACTTTTTTAAAATCATAGTCTTTTTTTAAGAATTTCACCCCAAACAAGGCAATAAAGCCACTAAGATGCAGTTGATTACTGAGTTTCTGAATATGAGAGAAAAACACTATTAAAGAGAGAGAATAATAAAAGAACAGGAATTAAGAAGACAAAAGACAAAGATTGACAATGAACTTAAATGAAAAGTTGGTAGCTTCTCACTACTCTATACCAATTACTATGGCAGATGTTTGGATGAGCTACATTCCTTAGTTCCACCAGCTCAGAACTGCTATGCAATGTTCACAGTGGCAAACCATCCACATTACATTTGTGTTCCTTTGATAAAAGGTAAGTTCTGCTCAGACAACTTCTTCCCCATAACTGTTACATTGGGGAACAAACTCCCAACAGAATGCTTCCCTGGCAACTACAATATTGATCCAGGGTCAATGGATATCTTATCCTTATAATACTATCTTACTTCCCCCTGCCATACAAAAATCTCAGTCAGTAACCCTCTACCTTGAGTGACCTTTGTGCCTTGTATAGGGTGAACTATCAGTAACAGAAAAAAAGAATAAGAACAAGGCAAGATATCTACGATTGTCCCTTTTGCCTTGCGGAGGTTCATTATTCTTCTGGATACTTTAACTGCTAAACTACAACTTGATAGATTTGCAGGTGACTGAATCTAACCAATTATTCATCACTCCATTCCACAGTCTCTTGCTGTTTTTATTTTTACATGTAGTAATAATATCAGCAACATTATTTCTGTTTTATTTTGCATGCTTTTATTTCCAGTATTGTATTATCTATTCATGGATATACATTGACAGTTGAATGAATTTTGAGATAAAAAGCAACTAAGATGAAAGTAAATACTAGTCCAATATTAATAATAATATTTAACACAGTTTATTAATAATAATGTTTGACAATTCTTCATCTAATAAAAAATGAAGATGAAAGTAAATACTAATCCAAAATTATAAGTAATGGTTGACAAGGCTTATTAATAATAATGTTTGACAATGATTCATCTAATAAAAAATGAAGATGAAAGTAAATACTAATCCAAAATTATAAGTAATGGTTGACAAGGCTTATTAATAATAATGTTTGACAATGATTCATCTAATAAAAAATGAAGATGAAAGTAAATACTAATCCAAAATTATAAGTAATGGTTGACAAGGCTTATTAATAATAATGTTTGACAATGATTCATCTAATAAAAAATGAAGATGAAAGTAAATACTAATCCAAAATTATAAGTAATGGTTGACAAGGCTTATTAATAATAATGTTTGACAATGATTCATCTAATAAAAAATGAAGATGAAAGTAAATACTAATCCAAAATTATAAGTAATGGTTGACAAGGCTTATTAATAATAATGTTTGACAATGATTCATCTAATAAAAAATGAAGATGAAAGTAAATACTAATCCAAAATTATAAGTAATGGTTGACAAGGCTTATTAATAATAATGTTTGACAATGATTCATCTAATAAAAAATGAAGATGAAAGTAAATACTAATCCAAAATTATAAGTAATGGTTGACAAGGCTTATTAATAATAATGTTTGACAATGATTCATCTAATAAAAAATGAAGATGAAAGTAAATACTAATCCAAAATTATAAGTAATGGTTGACAAGGCTTATTAATAATAATGTTTGACAATGATTCATCTAATAAAAAATGAAGATGAAAGTAAATACTAATCCAAAATTATAAGTAATGGTTGACAAGGCTTATTAATAATAATGTTTGACAATGATTCATCTAATAAAAAATGAAGATGAAAGTAAATACTAATCCAAAATTATAAGTAATGGTTGACAAGGCTTATTAATAATAATGTTTGACAATGATTCATCTAATAAAAAATGAAGATGAAAGTAAATACTAATCCAAAATTATAAGTAATGGTTGACAAGGCTTATTAATAATAATGTTTGACAATGATTCATCTAATAAAAAATGAAGATGAAAGTAAATACTAATCCAAAATTATAAGTAATGGTTGACAAGGCTTATTAATAATAATGTTTGACAATGATTCATCTAATAAAAAATGAAGATGAAAGTAAATACTAATCCAAAATTATAAGTAATGGTTGACAAGGCTTATTAATAATAATGTTTGACAATGATTCATCTAATAAAAAATGAAGATGAAAGTAAATACTAATCCAAAATTATAAGTAATGGTTGACAAGGCTTATTAATAATAATGTTTGACAATGATTCATCTAATAAAAAATGAAGATGAAAGTAAATACTAATCCAAAATTATAAGTAATGGTTGACAAGGCTTATTAATAATAATGTTTGACAATGATTCATCTAATAAAAAATGAAGATGAAAGTAAATACTAATCCAAAATTATAAGTAATGGTTGACAAGGCTTATTAATAATAATGTTTGACAATGATTCATCTAATAAAAAATGAAGATGAAAGTAAATACTAATCCAAAATTATAAGTAATGGTTGACAAGGCTTATTAATAATAATGTTTGACAATGATTCATCTAATAAAAAATGAAGATGAAAGTAAATACTAATCCAAAATTATAAGTAATGGTTGACAAGGCTTATTAATAATAATGTTTGACAATGATTCATCTAATAAAAAATGAAGATGAAAGTAAATACTAATCCAAAATTATAAGTAATGGTTGACAAGGCTTATTAATAATAATGTTTGACAATGATTCATCTAATAAAAAATGAAGATGAAAGTAAATACTAATCCAAAATTATAAGTAATGGTTGACAAGGCTTATTAATAATAATGTTTGACAATGATTCATCTAATAAAAAATGAAGATGAAAGTAAATACTAATCCAAAATTATAAGTAATGGTTGACAAGGCTTATTAATAATAATGTTTGACAATGATTCATCTAATAAAAAATGAAGATGAAAGTAAATACTAATCCAAAATTATAAGTAATGGTTGACAAGGCTTATTAATAATAATGTTTGACAATGATTCATCTAATAAAAAATGAAGATGAAAGTAAATACTAATCCAAAATTATAAGTAATGGTTGACAAGGCTTATTAATAATAATGTTTGACAATGATTCATCTAATAAAAAATGAAGATGAAAGTAAATACTAATCCAAAATTATAAGTAATGGTTGACAAGGCTTATTAATAATAATGTTTGACAATGATTCATCTAATAAAAAATGAAGATGAAAGTAAATACTAATCCAAAATTATAAGTAATGGTTGACAAGGCTTATTAATAATAATGTTTGACAATGATTCATCTAATAAAAAATGAAGATGAAAGTAAATACTAATCCAAAATTATAAGTAATGGTTGACAAGGCTTATTAATAATAATGTTTGACAATGATTCATCTAATAAAAAATGAAGATGAAAGTAAATACTAATCCAAAATTATAAGTAATGGTTGACAAGGCTTATTAATAATAATGTTTGACAATGATTCATCTAATAAAAAATGAAGATGAAAGTAAATACTAATCCAAAATTATAAGTAATGGTTGACAAGGCTTATTAATAATAATGTTTGACAATGATTCATCTAATAAAAAATGAAGATGAAAGTAAATACTAATCCAAAATTATAAGTAATGGTTGACAAGGCTTATTAATAATAATGTTTGACAATGATTCATCTAATAAAAAATGAAGATGAAAGTAAATACTAATCCAAAATTATAAGTAATGGTTGACAAGGCTTATTAATAATAATGTTTGACAATGATTCATCTAATAAAAAATGAAGATGAAAGTAAATACTAATCCAAAATTATAAGTAATGGTTGACAAGGCTTATTAATAATAATGTTTGACAATGATTCATCTAATAAAAAATGAAGATGAAAGTAAATACTAATCCAAAATTATAAGTAATGGTTGACAAGGCTTATTAATAATAATGTTTGACAATTCTTCATCTAATAAACCTTCTCTCTTACAAAACTCCCTTCCAACTTGATGCTTTCCAGCCAACTTTAATCTTGAAAAATTTAAATGCAATTCCAATTGCTATCTACTGTCCTTCTGATCACTCTTTTATTCTCATTTCTTAGTAATGTTTCTGTTTTCTAATTCTTTCACAACCAGTAACCCATTGTGTCTTAGTGGCTTTACTTCCTTGCTTGGGGTGAACTCAATTAAAAAAATATGTATGTTTTATAGACATATAATTTTAGATGATCTATTGTAGGTATTATATGTTTTGGTATAAACCTCTTTCTTTAAGGTTATTTTGACATGGCTTACAGTCAGATCACATCGAAACACCAGTTCCCATATGATCACCAAAGTTAAGCAATGTCGAGCCTTGTCACTACTTAGATGAGTGACTGCTTGGGAATATCAGGTGCTGTAAGCTTGGATATGTGGGTGGTGTAATGGATAATGGCTTGGAATTTTTAACTGGAGAGCTAAGTTCCAATTCCTGTTGGGTTCGTTATATTCACTTGTTCACAAATATTCTTGAAAAGGGCTATGAATCTACCTCTTCTCCCCCAAGCTAGAGATTAATTAGTAAGACTTGTATCACTAAACTATTATTACCTCAAAAAAATTCTAACAATTTAAAAAAAATATTTTCTGGCTTTAAGTAACTTGTAAAGGGTTGATAAGCTGTAAAAAATGAATGGATGAATCAATTAATCATTATACTGATGGTTTCAGTATTTTCAAATAGTCTTCTCATGTTTTCCTTTTAGTGTTTATGTCTTAAAGGAAGCCTCATTGTGGTATGGGTCTTACTCCCACTGCAGAGGTGCAGTTGGCATATTCTACAGTCCTGGCTGATGGGACATTCAATATTTTTATACATTAATATATGTTTTAGGGGAAAGTTGTATAACAAAGTGGAAAAAGATTTTGTGTGACGTGTTTTGTCCTTTAGGGCTTCATGGGACTAAGTTTGTTTAAATTGATATGACTACATATGCACACAAACAAAAAACACTGGGAATTTCAAATTTAAAAATAATTTTTTTTTAATATGTGTTTTGGGTATATAATTTAGCCAATTTCATTATTTAGATTCTTTTTCTTCTTGTTTATGCTTCATGTTTCCATATCACTTTAGTTATTAAATATTATTGGTTCTGATCTGGCAACTCAGCTTCAGTCACTTACCCACTGCCATAAGACTGTCTCTCTGTTCCTTTTCTATAAATACTTTCATGGTAATTGTTTGGATGAGCTCTTTGCTATGGTACATATACTTTTTGAATTTAACTGCAGTGCTAGGCTGGCATTGACACTGCATCAATTTGTAGTTGAGCTGGTTAGATGTAACCATAAATTCTATGCTAAGAGTTTCTTTTCTTGCATTTCTCACTTGTGGAACTCCCTTCCAGCTCTATGCTTTCCAGCCAACTTTAATCACCAAAAATTTAAATGCAATGTCAATCACTATCTACTGTCTTCCTGATTACTCTTTTCTCTTTCCACTCATTATTAATGTTGCTGTTCCTAATTCTTCCACACTCTGTAACTTCTTGTGTCTTTGTGGCTTTACTGCCTTGCATCGGGTGAAACTGATTAAAAAAAATCCCACATTGTGATACCAACCAATAATATATATATATATATATATATATATATATATATATATATATATATATATATATCTGAAGGAATACAGCTTGTTGTAATTAAAGTTTTGGCTGTTTTGCAAATAACTTACAGGTGCTTGTAAAAAGTTTATAATCGAAGGGATTGGTTGCCATTTGAACTCTGATGAATGGATTATTTATGTAATTAGTCATAAAATAACATTTTAGAATAAACCTTAGTTAGCTAAGTACAAATCCTCATGAGGCCTAATGACAGAATATTGGCATTGTTTTTAATTGAATGAGCTTTTTTTGCTTTAATATTGCAAAGACCTGTTTTTGTTTTAGTCTTGAAAGTTGGGGTGGGGAAAAATTGACATGGTCCAGTTTTAAGGACTGTGGAGAACCTTCAACACTTAAGTGGAATGAATGTTTCTAAATTAGAGCTTTACCTTTGAAGCTTCCCCCACTCCACCAGTGTTAGCTACTTATTTTTCAGACATTAGCTAAGCTTATTTTGAATGGACGAATTTTATTTTCAAACGTGTGGTATTAAAAATCTTCCTGAATTTATGTGATCCCAGCTCAAAATGAGTAAAAAATCAAAATACATTGAACCGTAAACCTTTGAAATTAGTATGGTTGAAAAAGCAGATATTTACTAAGTTTAGCATAGTTTGGCTCAAGGTCACAGCAACGGAGGACTTGATAAAAATAAAAATTACTATATACTCCTTAATAAAGTGTTTTTTGTAGCCTACTTGCATTTCAGTGGTTTTCTTGACTTGCTTAGGGTGAAATATTTATAAAAAACTCACAATACCAAAAGCAAATATATTTCAGCTTTAAATGCCTCTAAAACCAAACTGGTTACATTCCATCACTACTGATAAGAATTTAGTTGTTAATGTTTTAATTTGAAGTAACTATAAAGTAACTATCACAAATAAATTCAGAATAGTCACAAATTTTAAATTATCCAACCAGACACTAAAAATGGATGAGGCTACGATTGATAAATTGCAAAGAGAGACAAAACCTTGATATAAATAGATTACAAAATGTTATAAAACTATCTGAGGATCAGCTAGATGTGTTTAGCTATACACAATAAACAAAAATAAACTCAAAGAATCGCTAAATTTGACTGGCTGGGTCATATTTCATGATGTCACTTCACTGACTCATCATGGGTCACTAACAAGTTAATGGTGGGTCAGTTCATGACCCGTGGGTCAGTGGTTCACTATTTCTCGGGTTAAAGCTTACAGCCTTGTCTAGATGTTCAGTTTTTTCTTTCTTTAATTTTGCAGTGTAAAATTTTACATTACAGTGTCAAGATTGTGTTAAAAAATGCAACATCATCTACATTATTTAAATGTGGACTGTTGTCCCCAATTTTGTTATGGTCCCTGATGAAAAACAGAGGACACAACAGCTGAAACATTGTGATAGTCCTCATGTAAATAATGTAAATAATGATCCCAGAAGTTCAGAAAGAAGAATCCTCTTTTTTTATTAACTTGTAGATAGAAAAATACAGATTAAACAAAAAAAAATTAAAGTTTATCATTAGTGTAGTTGCTTTTATTCAGAAAAACGAATTCTAGAGAAGAATATGGAATTAACTTTAAGTAAAAAAAAATGTTTTGAGTGATAAAATCAGAATTCCTAAATTTGATTTTTAGTAAGTTTTGCACAAGCTTGTTTTTTGGTAATAAACATAAAGGAAATAAAATAAATCTGAGAAGACATTAAAAATAAATGCGACTACAACAGATAAATTCCAAAGAGAGACAAAACCTTTTTATGCAATTGAGTATCAGCTAGATGTGTTTAGATATGCATAAGGTACAAACAAAACTTGGACTATTGCTAAATTTGATTGGCTGAGCTACATTTCATGATGTTATTTCACTGACACTTCATGGTCACTAAAAAGTTAATGGTGGCCAGTGGTTTGCCATTTCTGTTGTATATAAACATTTAAACCTGAACCTTTTTGGCTTAATGAAAAAAAAATAAATAAAAATATAATTGTTTCTTTTCTCTATTTGTTTTTTTCAGAGTGAATTATCTCAAAACTTACAGTCTTTATCGGAGAAAGCAAAATCAGGAACTTTATTTATTCAACGACTGAAAGCAATGACAGACCGAGTAGAAGTAAGTGCACCTGGCTTTGTCTTTTTACCCCAAGTCACCCATCTGAGTGTGTTATTGGATTTGTTGCACAATGATTCTTTCTTGTAAAGTTCTAGCTTCCAAATTAAAGCATGGTTTCTCAACCAGTGTGAAATTTCAGGGTTTCAGGGAAGGAGTGAAAAACCTTTTACTTTTTCTTCATTTATTTACAGAATTTAGAGCCCATGATTGTAATCTTCATCAGAATAAAATCAATTTAAATACCCTGACCTTTTCCACTGAACTTTTTTGTTTATTGAATTACAATACCCTGGCATTCTATTGAACTTATTATTTATTGAAGTATGGCTTCAATTTATTTATTTAATAATTAGTAATGGGGGTTAATATCATATCATGTCAGCGTGACCAGTTAATGGGAGTAATATATGAGGAAGAAAAAATTTCAGTTATGGGCATTAATATATCGATCATATTATAAGACATAAGTACATGGATGGAGCAGAATAGCTGAAAGAAAAGAAATGACAAACATACATTGTTCTCAGAAAGAGTTTCATACCCCTATGTCATACACAAAATTATATACAAATGTTTATACATGTTCCACATAGAGAAACTATAATATATGTATACAACAACAAGAAATGTGGAAATTCATTTTTATAAATTTCAGGCTAAAAAATGTAAGAGTTAGTAAAGAATTATATTTTTCAAGAGGTGGTTTTGATCAAATGTCATGAACTTTTACCTCAGGTGTAAGTAATTTTAATTCATTTCTATAAATTTCCAGCTAAAAAACTGTAAGAGAGGATAATGAATTATATTCTCCAAGAGGTGGTTTTGACCTGATAACATAAACTTTTACTCCAAATATAGATAATTTTAATTCAGTTCTATAAATTTCAGCCTACAAATGACATCTAATGGTATACTATTAATTTCTGTAACTGTTTCATTGGTATTCTTGTGAGTAGGCTGATTCTGTGGTGTAAAAAAAGAAGAGACTTCAAAATGAGATCTTTACAGAAGAAAGAAAATGAACTTACTCCAACACCATAAATTGTGAAACACTCGGTCCACTGTAAATCATAGCAAAGTTTAATCTCGATCTTTGCCCAACAGCCATAGAAAACATACTTCAAGCAAATCCTTAGATCCATGCTGAAATCATGGATATTCATCAGCCAATAGTATTTTATGTATTGTACTGACACATGTACATTTTTCATATTGCAAATGAACGCCTACATGTGAATCAGACAAAGCATTCTGCTTGTTTAGCTTCAGGCAGTCAATCACAGTTGGTGAGTTCCTTCATCACTATTAAACAAAAGATGAGCTGTTCATAGAGGAAACCTGACTATCCTTTCAAATTCAAACTGAGAATGAACAAGAAGATCTTTGGTTGTCAGAAATGAGCACCAAAAAGGGAACAAATTGTATTCTTTTAGCAAATCTGGAAGTTACTCTAGTAGTTCATCCAATACAGAGCTTGAGAGCCACTCAAGGTAAAAGTTTTACTGTCAAAATGGTTATGATGTATGAATCAAAGAGATGGTGGTAAGAAGCAAGGACTTGGGTAGCTGAGGGGTATAGACTTGAAGAGGTTTAGTCAGAGTGTTCAGAGAACCACACATGCAGGAGTCTGTTCTGCAAAATAGCAATCTTGGTAAAAAAAAAAAAACTGAGTGGAATTTATTTTTGGAATATGGAGGAAATGAAGTTGATTTGACTCTGTGGAAAGAACATGGTATGTCCTAGCAGTAAAAGTCTGATGATAGGCTACAATATTGCATCTGTAGAGGGAAGAATGTCTTCTTATCACAAGATTATGTAAGCTATTTTGAACACTGTCTAAGCTGGAAAGTGAGGATTGAGCAGTTCCCAACCTGATATAGCAACAGTACTCTGTTTTTTGGTCTAATCTGACTCTTGTAAAGATGAAGCATGGCAGAAGGACTACCAAGGCCTGAAAATTAGGATTGAGCAGCTTGAGCTCAAATATAGTACCAATAATCCATTTTTTGGTCTAATCTGACTCTTGCAAAGTTAAAACCTGCCAGGAAGAGTCAAGTACTTATGGGAACATTATGAGGAATTGAATATTTTTTTGCCAGCCTGTTTAGCATCTTTAGCATTGGATTGCATATATAAGTTCCACTTGAGGCCTGAAGTTAATTTGAAACCCAATAGATGTTCAAAGCATGGAGCCCCTTTAAGAATGTGACCTGTTCATTGTTAGTAAAGACAACTTGGGATCTGATCATTGATGATTATACAATGAAAGTTTGGTTTGAGAGCTATTGAAATGAACTGACAGAAAATTAAAAACCACATTATTTTGAGGTGTACTTATTGCTGCATAGTCTTAGCATTAATGATGACTTTTTTATGATCATAAATTTATATTTTGATGAGAAAAATGTCTTTTTGTTTGAAGTATAGTATTTTTTTTTGTCTGGTTAAAATTTAGCAATTCATATGGTAAGATATATCAGTCATGTTGTGAATTAGTATAGTGTCGTGTGCAGATAGTAAAATGGATATCGGTATGCAAAGCAGAATTGTTGAGATAAGTTTAAATTACTGCTGTTGTCTCTTCTGCAAAAATTTCCTTGTGATCTCATTTACATTTCACAGCTATGGGTTAAATAGCAGGATAGACTGGGTTCTTTAGTGTTGGATGCTAGCCAATCTATGAGTAAAGGTAAAACTTTGAATCCAAAACTGGTTTGGCTACTCCATCCCACAAAAACCTATTTACTGCTGAAACTGTCACAGTAACACCTAGTATGGTGATACAGGTTTGTTGCATTTGTGGCACTCCTACAAAACACTCCTCAGTCTTCTTTTTTTTGACATTCATTCAAACTGGGCTGATCTTTACATTTTTTGACATTCATTCAAACTCTGTCTATGTCTACATTTTATGACACTTGTGCAAATTGGACTTGTGCCTACATTTTTGACACTTGTAAGAACTGGGCCTGTCTACATTTGTTGACTCTTGATGGGCCTATGTATACATTTTTTATTCTTGTTCAAACTGAGCTTATGTATACATGTTCTGATTTTTGTTCATATTCGGCCTATGTCTACATTTGTTAACTCACGTTCAAACTGGGCCAATGTCTACATTTGTTGACTCATGTTCAAGCTGGGCCAATGTCTACATTTTTTTTATTCTCATTCAAACTGGGTGTTCATTTACCTTTTTGACTCTTCTGGAAACTGGATACAGATCTACTTATCCATTGTTTTATAAAAAACAACAGAATTTGGTATTATATAAACTGGAAAAGGTTGATATGCCATGAAATAAAATAAACAAAACAAACAGTTGGTTTTAAACCAATTTGTAAATGGCTGAACACTGACTGGATTTACTTATTTGTTAATCAACCCAATAAAACAGATTTAACTTTTTTCTGTGAAGATTTACGATTGCCTGCTGTTTAAACTAATCGTTTTTGTTTTCTCTGCTCAGTAATTCATTGCTATTTTCTGTGGTTTCTTTTTTATTTCATTAACTCATTCTCCAACAGGAATCGTTTTCTATTTATTCTGTTAATTTGACTAACAAGCTGGGTTGATGAATGGCATTTTCTGTCTGTGTATCAATGCATTTGTCTCTGTTTAGACTCTTTAAAACTTAAGCTATAAAACTAATTATTTTTTGTTTCATTTATTGGCTACTTACTCTCTTTTATTTATTACATTTATTATTAATTCTTAAGAATCTGAAGCATTGACATGCAGAAGTTTGGTGATTCCTGGGGCCAGCTCTTTGATTGTATGCCCCTAAGATTCAATTAGGGGAGCCTATAGGGCCTTGTACTGAGAAATGTGAGAAAAGAAGACATTTTAAATGTGTAAAAACTGATGAGAAAGGAAATAAACACTTTATTCAAATTAAATATAAACTAAATTTCACTCTTTGATTGGATGCCCTCCTGATACGGATGCCAGTGGTCATTGTAACCTCTACTCCCTCCCCCTTCTGTATTCTACTGATCTGAGGTTGAATGTTGCCCTGTACAGGGTGTGGCAAAAGTAATGCCCTTTTTTATTTATTAACTTTTCTTGAACTAAAATAAATTACAACAGTTTAAGAGAATTAAAGAGTGAAAAAATCTTGTTCACAGTCCCAAACCAAAAACAGTTCCTGAATTAAAACAATTAGTTTCTGATGAATTTTTCTGGAATTAATGTTGAAATGTGTCAAATGCTTTGTAGTATACTTATAATATTTACATTGTTCGGACAGTAGTACTAATCTTTATTGTTATATTCATGACATTTCTGCCAATTAGATAACAGTGCTGGTTGAAATAATCAAGTGACTTGACCCAAAGAGTTGTGAGTTCAATACCTGGCCACAACAGAGCTGAACAAAAACTCAGAGAGTTGAGTTACTAAAGGGAAATAACTGATACTGAGATATCCAGAAAAGGCATGGCATGTGGAATGAGAACAATCAAGTATCTTATATACTAAATTTGTTATAACTGATCCATACACCAAGGGAAGGTCTCATCATTTTACAGTTCAAACTACCTCTAGTGCAGCCTATTCTATGTTCAATTTCCTTATCTTCTATACTAAATTTGTTACAACTGATCCATACACCAACGGAAGGTCTCATCATTTTACAGTTCAAACTACCTCTAGTGCAGCCTATTCTATGTACAACACTACATAAGGTAGTTTGAGAAGAACTGGTTTAAAACATGACAGATCAAACAGTGGTTTCCCCCATGAAAGGGCTCACAGATCTGAGTCCTGCTGCAGATTACATTATTTTTTATTAAGTCTCTGAAATGCACTGGCTGGTAGATGTAATTCAAGAATAAAAATAAACAGGTATCTTCTTAAACGTGGGTACTCACAAAATAATGTTTAGAGTAGCTGAAAATAATATTGGATAAAAAATTCCATTGATTCTTTTAAAATTACTTCATGTTCTTCCACACTTTTGGTGCTTATTATCTTTAAATCATTTTAAAAGAAAAGTTTTCTGCTGTGTTTACGTCTAACATCGAAGTTTTTCTGACAATTTTTAGCCATAGCTAACTGTTTTTTTAAACATGCAAAGAGAAAGAAAGAAAAATTTTCATACCACAAGATAGTTTTTGCCTTTTTCTTGTTTTTATTGTATTCTGTTTCCACCATTTTTAACAAGAAGAACGGTAGTGACTTGAATGAAATTTATGCAGTGGAAACAAGCAAAACAAAGCAAACAATATTTGGTGAGAGACTTTTCAATGAAATCAAAATTACAACAGAACTCTCCTGTGTAGTAAAACAAAAAAGTCCCATTTAGTAGGAGAACAGTCTAGGAGTCCATCTTCATTTTCTTCTCAACAACTATGAGGTACCTTTTAGGTAGTTTTCTGATTTGCAAGCTGAAGTGGAAAACATTTTAGAATGAATAAGATTTTTGATATTTTGTTTTCATAACTTTGTATTCATTTATTTTTCTTTTGCTAAAATAAATTGTCAAATGCATGCTGTACTTATTGCACTGCTTTTGTCGTGTTGGTATCCAGCCACTGAGTACACACATGCATCGGTAATTTCAGTGTATGTCTGAAAATGAAGATGGATTCTTTAGGCATTCAAGATAGATGATAAGAGATTGCAGTGAGAAAATTTTTGGAAACCATTAATGTATCAACTCTGTGAGTATTGCAGGTTTATAAGTATTAATGGCTTGGGATCAGAATTTTTAAAAGTTTTTTTTTTGTTTTTGTTTTTTAAAGGTCAGAAACTGGTTTCTGACTTTTAAGAATATTGCTTCTTACCAGGCCAAAAGAAAAACAAATCACGTGTTGACATTTGAAAAATCCTGATACATAAATGCTTTAGAGAATATATTTCAGTAGATTTGTTTGAAGAACTCAGTGAATACTTTCTGAAGCTGTAAACTTGGATGTTAACAAGGTCGTGGATTTTGAGTGTGCCTTCTTAGGTGAAGGTGTGTGTTTAATATATAAATGAAAAAGATAGAAGGAACATACAAAAAAACTTGAGTTTCTACTATGGACATTTATTTTTTTTTATGTTGACTGTATTGAAACAAAGTTAAATGTATCTTGCTTGAGTATTACTATTACTACATGGTGCACTTCTTGAAGACAAGAGGGGGAAAAGAAAAATTCTGTCCTTTCCTGATGTTGGTTGATAAAATTGCACATGTGACCAGAAACCCATTCTAGTTTCTATTAGGTTGGTGCAAAAATAATGACGTAATAATGTCGTTTTTTTGACGTTAAAAAATACATCAAAAAATTACATTATTACGTCATTATTTTTGCACCAACCTAATATATAACTTGCATCATGGGAAAATTTATTCATTTATTTTTTTATTCATTATTATTATTTTATTTATTGGTTTTATTTCATTTTCCCCATACTTATTCCACACACACACATATATATAGTACAGGTAATCGATCTGTTGGTATATAATCCAAGTGGATCCTAGTAATATTAATTATTAAATCTGATCCACAGAGAACCCAATGTATTTATTATAACAGACCATATGTATTTTTTACAGAAAAAAAAAAAAAAAAATTACCTCAATTTAATTCTTTGGCAATTTCAACCATGGAAAGATTAACAATCAAACAATGTGTTAAAGTTAGCAAAACCTATTGTTTGATTGTTAATCTTTCAATGGCTGAAATTGCCAAAGACTTAAGTTATTAAATCTGAAAGAAAAAGAAAAAAAATCAACTCTCTTTCTCTCTCTCTCTCTCTCTCTCTCTATATATATATATATATATATATATATATATATATATATATATATATATAGGAAATGGATTAATCTGACAATTATTTTAATATATTTATTGTTTATACATTATTTTTGTATATACAAACATTTAAGTAAATGTTCCATTTATAATAAATGGTATTAACAACACTTACCAACCTGAATGTATGTGTCCTCTGGCAGGAATCAAACCTGTATCGTACATGGATTTGTCATATAGCCTGATGTGCTATACCATTTAGCTAGAGAGGAAGCCTCTGGTTAGCAAGATAGAATTAGTGCTTTTAAACTACAAATTTCTTATGATTTTTCTCAAACACTTGTATCTGTTTGAAGTGTATCTTAACATAAACAAATGATGACATATAATATAAAATAGACTAAGTGCAACAATCATGAGAAGTTTGTAGTTTAAAAGCAGTAATTAAACCTTGCTAACCAGATGCTTCCTCTATAGCTAAATAGTATAGCACATCAGGCTATATGATGATTCTGTGTAGGATACAGGTTTGATTCTTGTCAGAGGACACATATTTTCTATAAAATTTCTTGGATATACAGGCCGGTAAATGTTAATACTGTTTATTATCAACAGAGCATTTACTTAAATATTTGTATCTATTAGGTTGGTGCAAAAATAATGACGTAGCAATGTCGTTTTTTGATGTATTTTTTAATGTCAAAAACGACATTATTACGTCATTATTTTTGCACCAACCTAATATAAGAATAACATATAAACAATAATTATGTATGGTGGACTCTCCCATCATATTTGTATGAGTGTCAAGCAGCTCAGTTCCTAGGAACTGACAACCCAGACACCAGCACATATGGTTTGATTATAGTGGTGAAGGCTTTGTGCAGAACCAATCCCACTTTTTAAAGGGCTGAATATAGAGAGCTAGTTCACTACATGCCAAAAGTTCCCCAAACAACCCTCCACAGGTTTTGAATTCATAGGTGTCCTTCTCCTATTCCTGTTGCCATCCAAGGCTATAGAACCCAGTCTGTCTTGCTATTTACCCATTAGAAGAAGATTAATACTTTTCCTAAGGGTATTAGCATGTAAGGGAATGTAATGGATTTGAATGGAATTTGTTCTCTGATTCCTCAATCTGTGCTGCTATTCACTACTCCACCATGCCTCCTCATACCCTCCTGGATATATATATATATATGTATATATATCCAGATCATATTTTTGGAGGCTTTCTAATATAGTCTGAAATGTTGAGATGTGCCATTATCAATGAGCTCTCAACTGTATGAATTGAAGTTTACTACTAGATTGATAGTTAGATCTCATTGTTTTACTGTTGAAATAGCTAGATATAATTGTAAGTTCTATTCAAATAGTTTCTTTTCTCATGATTCTCACCTGTGAAGCTCTTTTCTTGTTTCTTTCAGTATCAACTGCCATCTTCTGTCTTCTTGGAACCTGTCCTTTATTTTTCTTTCTCCTCAATAAAGTCTTATCATTCTCAGCAACCCTTGGTGTCTTAGTGGCCTTTTCACTTTACCTTGGGTGAAATGATTAAAACAAAAATTTATATAGTTTTTTTTCAAGATCTATGTAGCATCTATGAAAATCTTTCAAAATCTATTTATCATCTATAAAGTTCTTTCACATTTGGTGCCTCATCAAAACATGTCTTTCAAGATTTACATAGCATCAATACAGATTTGTGTCATAAACAGTCTCAATCAGAGATCAATATATATATATATATATATATATATATATATAAAATATGTGATGCAGTTCAATTTATATTAAAAATTATTAAAATTTATAAATTTATAAATTATATAAATATTATATTTATATAACACATTTAAAAAAAACATATTTCAATTTGCATTATATTTTTTTGTCCCGGATGATACCTGAATTTTACCAAAAATAAAATAATTTCCATGCGTGAAGATGACTGAATGTACAGTTGAAAGTACTTGCGTATTAAAGAAAGACCATATACAGCTTATAATTTTTAAAAACAAGGATCATAACATTTCATCGAGTGATTTGTAGGTTAATGCACCTTTAAAATTTTGTTAGTGAAGGGATTTCACCATTTTATATCATTAACTTTACTAATCTACTTTTTGTATGAATGATTCATATATATATATAATTATATTTAGGTACTAGGTGTCCATCCAAACAAGTTTGATTAAAGAGAACCAACAGGGTCTGTCTGCTTAATTTTTCATTGTATTTTTCCAGTTTTCGGATATAGTGTTGAATATTGTGCTTGTAGATAACCTGACCCAAGTTCATATTTTGTTATTTTTGTTCAAGTACTTTAGACTTTCATAGTTATGATCAAGAACTGATGGGGGGTCAGCATGGTAGTTAGGCTTCCTTTGTTTGCATCCTAGTATTCTTTGGGAAGATTGAGATGGTCTAGCGTGACATCATGTTTAACAACAAATAGGAATGAGGTTGCACAAAAAGATTGAGATTTGTTTATTAATTTAATTTAAATTTTTTATTTTACTTAATTTTAACTTTTTTCTAACTACTCAACAACTCATCTGAAAATTGATAAAATACAATAAAAAATTAAGCAGACAGATCTAGTGAGTTCTTTTTAATCAAACTTGTTTTGACATAAAAAATGCTACTCTAATTAAAAGAGAAAATAATTCACTAAGATAAAAATGTCTAGAAAGTGATTTAATCACTATTACAACCACAGTAAGTTTACATCTGTGTTCTTACAACATATCATCATTCTTGGCAGAGTTTCCATTATTGCAATGTGGGTTATTTTAAAAGAAAGATGGCGGAAAGAAAAAGAATATAGATGAATTTTGTTAGATTGCAAAAATTATTTTTAAAAATTTTGAAACTATAAGCATCTCTCATTTATGAGTATGTGTAGTCACAACAATATGAACAAATCCAGTCTGATGAAGTCCTAAAGGATATATATATATATATATATATATATATATATATATATATATATATATATATATATATTTATTTTGTATATTTTATCAGCTTGTTTTTATTGAGACATGTTTCATTGAATAATTTAGATAAATTCTGTCTGTTTATTTTCAATTGGATCCTTTCATTTTCACAGACAAGCTTTTTGGTGTCATTATTAATGGAAGAGAAAAAATTACCATGTTGTTACATATTGTTTATTCTGAGTACTTTTGACATTAGCACAGTGTCATCATTAGCATGCTGTTTTTTAAAGACAAATATTGTCATATATATATATATATATATATATATATATATATATATATATATATATATAATGTCATGAAATGACCAAGTAATTTTTTAGGCTTTCTTGGTTAGGCTGAGAACTTTCCAAATTCATTCATAATAATAATTTATAGTATGTCATTTATATATAAATCTTTTATATATATCATGCTGATTTCTTCTGATGATAGAGTTAGGTTCGTTTCAAGTGCAGTCATGCATTATATAATATTGAAAATGGTAAACCGACCCTTCCTGGTTCATCTTGAACAGACAGTCATGTCTGCTTTATCAGTAATTCTGTTGCATGCTTAATTTTTACCTGAAAACTGAACCTTGAGGTGTGGCTGACATGTTTGCATGCTATAATGATTTATCCTGTTGCACTGCTCGGTTGAGAAATCTGAGAAAACGATGAAGGCGTCTGCACTAGCGTCTGTAAGAGAAAAGACTTTGGATTTTGTCTGCGTGTAGAATGCACCTGAAGTGGGGGATAGAAAATTCACTCTTGGTTATAAGATCTTAGTCATTCTGTCACATAACAATTTTTTCTTCCTTTTAGTCTTGTCTGTTGAAGAGATGGAGTCAATCTTTGAAATGTTATTTTTACTTAATGAATTTATTTTTTTATCTGATTTCACATTTCTGAAATGGCTGCTAAAGTCTGGATTTAATTAATTTATTATCAAACAGGGCCTGAACTATTGCCCATCATGCTGAACATGTATTCTCTTTGGGAGACCCCACTTCTTGAGTACTTATCAGGACTCAAGCTCAACTCAAACCTCAAGTGGAACTTGTACATATGATCTGTTATTAACATAGTTGGAAACATGGTTGGTTCCCTGCACTGCAGCAGTAAGTATCTGTCTCCTGTTATCCTTTAACTTTACAAGAGCCAGATAAGACCAGAAATGGAGTACTGCTGTGATATATCTATAGGAGCTGCACAGTCTTCACTTTTCACTCTTGATAGTCCTAAAACACTCCTTGTCCTTATGGCTGATGAATTATTTTTCATCCTATAATTCCTCCCCCATAGACAAATCATTGAAAGCTCTATCATTATTTCCATGGAAGGTATTTAGATGAACTACATTCCTTAATTTCACCCATTCTAACCATCACAGCAAAGACCCACCATGCTACACAGATTGTAGTAAAACTGCCTTCATTCCTTTTGTATTCAATTCATGAGATGCAAGTTCCACTCAAGCAGCTTCTTCACACAAACTGCCACTTTGTGGGACCAACTCCCAGCAAGATGCTTTCCTGATCACTACAATCTTGACCTATCTTCCATCTTCCCCATATATCCCCATAAACTGTGCCTATTACTTTGTAAACCTCTATCATGATTGGCTCTTGAGTCTTGTATGGGGTGAACATCAGGAATACAAGGAAGGAGATCAAATATGTGAACCAAATTTGGAATGTTAATGAATTTTTTCAAATCTATAAACAATACAGCATCAGAAACAAAAGAATGAGTTCAACTGTCTAAACAGAATCTGTTAAAGAAATTCCTCAAATTTATTGCCAATACAACATCAGAAACAAAGTGATGTGTTCAATTGTCCAAACAGAATCTGTTAAAGAAACTCAAATTTAGAGACAATATAATAATATCAAGAACATGAGGGAGGAGTTTGATTGTCCAAACAATTTGGATTTGGAATTGGAATGATTCTTCTCAAATTCATAGACAATATCTAAACCGAAAGAAGTTCAATTGTCTAAATTAAATTTGGAGAAAAGAAGTAGTAGTAGTAGTAGTAGTAATAATAGTAGTAGTAATAATAGTAGTGATCTATGTACAGTAGCACCTATATCATTTGAGATGCTGGAGGTTATAGTCACAGAACAAAATTCCAGATAATGTCATTAAAGGTTGCTCAGTACATTTGAAAAAGGACATGATTTACAGATTTGAATGAAAAAGTCTCATGCTTTCATGAAAAATGTTGAGGTCAGAGTGACAAAAATTATGTACATTAATTATTTCTATGGAAGGCCTTAAGGAACAAATTTATTTCTCTTGAAATATGAAAGGTGTTGCGGATCAAATTTATTTCTCCTTAAATATGGGAGATCTTATGGATGGATCCAGTTTATTTCTCCTGAAATATGGAAGGTCTTAAAGATTAAATTTCTTTCTCTTGTAATATAGAAGGTCTTATGGATCAAATTCATTTCTCCTTAAATATGGAAAGTCTTGTGGACCAAATTTATTTCTCCTTAAATATGGAAGGTCTTATGGATCAAATCTGTTTATCCTGATATATGGAAGATCTTATTGATTGAATTTATTTCTCTTGAAATATGTCTTAAGGAACAAATTTCTCTCTCCTGAAATATGGAAAATCATAAGGATCAAATTTCTTTCTCTTGAAATATGAAAGGTTTTATAGATCAAATTTATTTCTCCTGAAATATGGAAGGTCTTATGGATCAGATTTATTTCTCTTTAAATATGTAAGGTCTTATGGATAAAATATATTTCTCTTGAAATATTGAAGGTTTTATGGATCAAATTTATTTCTCCTTATTTGTGGGTCAAATTTCATTTTTCTGAAATATGGAAGGTCTTATGGATAAAATATATTTCTCTTCAAATATGAAACATCTTATTGATCAAATTTCTTTCTCTAGAAATATGGAAGTTCTAAAGGATCAAATTTATTTCTTCTCAAAGATGGCTTTTATGTTGTTAAATTTTATACTTTGTTTATGATGATGAAGGTTTTGGTATGAATAATAATAATCAATTTTGGACAAATTTTACTTACACCTTTTTTTTCAACTGCCATTTATTCTACAGCCATTAAATATTAGTACAAATCAGAAAACAAAAGCAAATTTCAGGTGAGATTTGTACTTACATGCCTTATACCTGAGAGCACATGCTTTTAAGACACACTCTTAATGTGCCACTGTAACTTTTGGAAAAAATATCAAAAGAATTCTTCTCTCTAATCAATACAGCCCTAGAAGCCATGTAATAATTGGCCTCAAAGATACAGTATAAAGTTTTGAATTTTTATGGCAAAAAAGCTCACTTAAAGAAGTTTAATTGGTTTTAGGGTCTGCACTTTTAGAGTCCATGTCAATCCGATAACAGGCGCTACAAATTCTAGATTTCTCTTTCATTCTCTATCAACAATTTGTCACGAACACTATTCCAGCCTTAAGCTAAGGTCATTTTTTCTAGTCAGTCCCTTGGCAAAGGGTGTATTGGCATGTGTTTGGAAATTTAAATAATTGCATATTATGGAAGCAAACTCTCTCTAATATATGTTTGATTAAAAATGACTGACAAGTTACTTCTGTTAAGTTTCTTATTGTGCTTTTCTTGTGTGCAAACAAGAGATTCCTATTTTGGATTTAATGTGCTCAAGTATTTTCTAAATGATTGTTCATTCTGAATGCTTTCAACTCATCCATTTGCTATTTTCAAGGATTTGGGACATGCTATTACAAATGGTGTGAAGTTGATAGGAGGTAGATATATTTTTACTTCTTGAATATAGCCAGTATGTTAAGGTATGGAATTTAAAGGTTGCATATATTGGTGGGTGCATGTTCACATATAAACAATTAAAGAAGAGACATACAAAACGTTGGGTTTCTACTATCAGCTATTTGTTCTTTATTTTTGTAGAAACTGTAGTAAAAGTTATCAATGTCTCTTGGGTATGTTCGTTTTCTTTTTGTGGTGCACAAGTTGTATTGTAAAATGGAGAGCTGAGTTCCAATTCCAGTTGAGCTTGTTATATTCACTTACTTGCAAATACCTTTGGGAAAGGTATGAATCCACCTCTTCCCCCACCAGCTATTGATTAATTATTAGGTCTTGTATTAGTAACTCATTATTTCCAAAACATTCTTATGATCTAAAAATATTTTCTGGCTTTAAATAATCTAAAAAAGGTTGATAAACTGTAAAAACCAATCAATCAATCTAGAGATCAGTGTACTAACATTGAGAAGGGCTATATTGATGAGTGCCATACATGATACATGCTTAGGTGATCATATATCTTTCGATACATGACTGACGAGGCAGATTTTTTTGCTGTAGACCAGTTGCCATCCAAGGCTATAGAACCCAGTCTGTCCTGCTATTTACCCATAGCTGGGGGAAGAAGAAAAGGATTCATACCTTTCCCAAGAGTATTAGCATACCTGTACCTGTAATGGCATTCACCTGGGGTGGGTTGTGTCAGCTTCAATATTGGAGTTTCATGGGGATTTGGAATTCACAAGCAGTCCCCAAACCCGCATGTATAGCACATGAGATTTGATTATAGTGGTGAAGGTTTCATGCAGGACCAACCACACTTTTTGAAGGGCTGATTGCAGAGACCTGCCACAAGGTCCCCAAACAACTGTCCACAGGTTTTGAATTCAGAGTTTTCCTTCTCCTAGACCAGTTGCCATCCAAGGCTATAGAACCCAGTCTGTTCTGCTATTTATCCATAGCTGGAGGGAGAAGAAGACGATTCACACCTTTCACAACGGTATTAGCATGTAAGTGAATGTAATGGATTCGACTGGAATTCGAACTTGGTTCTTCGATTCCTCAATCCAAGCCGCTATCCATTACTCCACCGTGCTTCCTCTAGTATTAGCATGTAAGTGAATGTAATAGACTCAAGTGGAATTCAAACTTGGCTCTCTGATTCCTCAATCCGAGCCACTATCCATTACTCCACTGTGAATTTGCATAAGAGTGATCTTTGATAAATGATCAACATTCTGTACAAATTATTCCAAGATGTAGGACTTCAGATAAACATTTCCAAATCAGAAACTATGTTCTGGAATTGGAATCAGAATAATAATGGTGCCAACACTCTTTCATCACAGAATTCTGAATATGGAACTGGTAAATTTTAAACATAGATTAATTTAGTTTATGGATCAGTTATTACACATTTCCACCAGATGAGACACTGCATAATGGTCTGATTCTCAAGCATAAAAAGGCCTTCTGAGTCCATGATTATAATGATATTCTATTATTATGTGTGTATATATGATGTAAACGCTTTAGAATTTATACTTTTCACACATAATTTTCTTTCCTCTATGCATAAATCTATGGAAGGCCAAAGCCAATTGTAAACACTTTAAATAAATCTATGGAAGACCAAAGCTTATTGTAAATGCTTAAAGATTTATACTGCTTACACTAAATTTTTTCCTCTATGTATAAATCTGTGGAAGGATAAATCTTATTGTAAATACTTTAGATAATTTTATTAAATAAAAACTATGGAAGGCCAGAGATTATTGTAAATGCTTAAAGATTTATACTGCTCACACAAAATTTTGTTTCTTTTATGAATAAATCTATGGAAGGTTAAAGTTTATTTTAAACACTTTAAATAAATTTATTAAATAAAATCTATGGAGCTTATTGTAAAGACTTTAAAATTTATACGGCTCAAACGTAATTTTGTTTCCTCTATGCACAAATCTATGAAAGGCCAAAGCCAATTGTAAACACTTTAAATAAATCTATTAAATAAATCTATGGAAGACCAAAGCTTAATAAATGCTTAAAGATTTATACTGATTACACTAAATTGTAAATGCTCAAAGATTTATACTGCTCACACATAATATTTTTCTTTTATGCATAAATCTTTGGAAGGCTAAAGTTTATTGTAAACACTTTAAATAAATTTATTAAATAAAAACTTTGGAAGGCTTGAGCTTATTGTAAAGGCTTTAAAATTTATATGACTCACATGTAATTCTGTTTCTGCTATGCACAAATCTATAGAAGGCCAAAGCCTATTGCTTTTTTTTCTGCTTGATATACCCTTAAACTGAAACTCATTTTTCATTTTGGTTAACTGCAGAATGGTCATTCCTGTAAGCTAATTCCACTTTGATAATAATATTAAAATGATGTAAGGTCTTTTGGTAACTGACTCTCAGACATGCTCAGCACAGCTTTTAAATACAAGAGTTGATTGTGATTCAAATTACCATTTTCTATTTCCTGAGATAAACCAGTTCCTGATGGTGGAATTTGAGTTCAACTCAGACATGTCACTTCTCGTCATTTAAAGTCTTATCTTTCAGACAGGAAGTTACATCCAAGAAATACCCTCCATTGTTGAATTACTGCCTCTCTTTTTATCTTTTTTTTTTTTTTTTTTTTTTTTTTTAGATAAGCACGAATGAAAGATGCATTTTGGGAAAGTTAAAAAAAGAAGAAGCAAATATTAAAATACTTTAAAGTAATGAAAGTTTTATCAAAGACAGATTTTTTTTTATTACTTACATTATATATACACAATAGGCCAAAAAGTTTTGGGCCAACCTCTGGATTTTGAAGAATTGTTTTTTGTTTTTTCAATCAATTCACCCCCCAACCAAAGCAATAATGCCACTAAAAGTATTAAAGTATTTTAATCTAAAAAAAAAAAAGAAAAAAAGAGAGGCACATGCAAAGGGGGTTACTGGGAGTGAAAGAGAATGAAAACATTTTGGATGTAACCAGGAACTGAATCCTAAATAGGAAACAAGCAATACTCTACTCCTGATCTGGGAGGAATGTGAATTGAATGATACTCCTACTCCTATCTACTCCTATTGAGGGTGAAAAAAATAATAAATAGAATTAGAAGGTTTAGGCAGAGATGTTAGAAGTATAAAGTTGAAGTGGACTTTAGAAGGAACTAGATACACAATCTAGAACAGGAAATAAGGGATAAACCTGTACTCCTGTTCAAAAGACTGCAGGGGAGTGTGAAAATTTGAGTCAGAGAAACTTTCTCTCCTCATAGTAATTTTTA
This sequence comes from Acanthosepion lycidas, assembly GCA_963932145.1. NCBI lineage: Eukaryota > Metazoa > Mollusca > Cephalopoda > Sepiida > Sepiidae > Acanthosepion > Acanthosepion lycidas. The sequence goes on along the minus strand of OZ010599.1, from coordinate 64,606,195 downwards.
TAATATATTCAACAATAATAATAACAACAAAATTAACTTTTAGTGCTTTTTGCCAAATCAACCTTACTGACTAGTAGTAATCTTAAGGCTGGTAGATTTAAAATTCTAGACAACACCTCTCTCTAAAAAATTGGTTGCCATGCACTTACAGGTTAAATAGTTTCAGTATCCTAGCTTACTAGGAGTTAAATAAACTAAAGAAAGCATAAAACTTGCTAATTGTTAAATCCATTGCATGGCCTCAATCTTTTTTCCTATAGTGTGTGTATATATATATATATATATATATATATATATATATATATATATATATATAATTTTACATATATACTAGCAGGCTTTGCCCATTCACTATTGCTTCACAAAGTAAGATATATTCACTACTTGAAATCTTTGAAACAAAAATTTTAAATGAACATTTCAAGCATAAATTGGCTGAAGTAAAGTTTTACAAATAGATACCAACTTGTTGAAGGCCAAGTAAAATGAAAATTTCGAACATTTTTCTGCACTATATAAGATAATATTCCTAAACAGAACTATTTTTAATATGACAATCCTCAAATAAAAACAACAGTAATGAAGGACAGTTAATTAATTAAATAAGTTTTTTTAAAAATCAATATGCAAATTAGTTAAATCTGAAGAGTGATATTGTCTAGAAGTAGATAATATATTATACAGATATTAGTCTTTTAGAGTCACCCGCTCAGCCCAGTGGCTAGGATCAAAGTGTAGTATCTGCGCTTTGTGAGCTGCCGGGTCGGGTGTCTGTCGAACTCTCTGCTTGCAGAGAGGAACCCGGACGATGCTCCGCCGAAGGGTAGGGTTTCGTTGGGGGAGGTTGACGGAACTGGCCCGCCTCGGCGGGTTTGGATGGTTATTTATTTTTGGCTGGGCCTCCGGGCTCGGAGATACCCACATTAAAAAGGCCTTGTGCCGCATTCGATCCCCGTGGGTGGATTGATAAATACCATCTATCAGAAGAATACAGTCTTATTATTAATGAGGAGTAGATGTGTCCTACTAACATTGTTTTGTGTTGCATTTTTAGTTTGTTTTATGGGTTCATCTTCCCTCCTCCATCATTTCATGAATCGTGAGATTTTTTATATATTTTTGTAAAAAAACAAACTTTATAACCTTTCAAAATTTTATGTCATTGGGTGCTTTGTAGGTACCCTGTGAATATGTAGTATTGTGGTATATGCAGGATTGAGTGGTGATGGATGTGTCCTTGTGGTGCAGAGTAGAGTTCACATGTTTATTTATCATCTCTTAGTTGTGGCTCCATTAGAGGACAGAGGCGCAACTAAGGAAAATCAAACTGTGAGGTGCCCAGCCCTGGGGAGCAGATGCTCGAGACTGTACCCTCTCATTGAACCAGAGAGAAGGATTAGTGTGAGCACTGAGGCTTTTGCAACCAGTGGTTGTGGGGGCTCAGGGAATTTTTGTCCTTAGCCCGAGTGTACACATTCAGGTTCGCCACGTTAAAACAACCTTGTGTCCCAACTTGACTCCATAAGGAGGGGGGGAGGTTGAGTAAATACCTTCTATAAAATAAAGGTTTTTTAATCTCAGAATTCATGGAAGAATTCAGCTCCAATTTTGTATTTATTCATATAGATTCCATAATATAGGTTTTACTTAATTAACTGTTATGTTTCTCTAACTCTTCAAATGTTGAATGTATAACTAATTCTAATTTCTATTTTCCCAACTTTACGCTATATTAATTTTATCTTATTAGTTGTTCCCTGTTCTGTTACTCATTAAATAAAAATAATTGTTTGTACGGAGAATAAGGATTTACTTACATCAAATCGTCTTTAAATTAAGTGGCAGCAGAAGAATTATCGTTGACCTTTTAGAAGTTAAGCTTAATCATTAATTCAATACTTAAATGCAGTGATCAATTTTGAGTTCTTCTGTAGTTTATTAATGCCTATTTGTGGTGATAAAAATTGTAGTCAGTCTCATTACAGTGAGCAACTAATGCATATAATGTATTATTTTGTGAAATGTCCCTTTTGTGGTCATATAATCTTTTATTTAGATTCCTTGAGGTTTCTGCTATGTATTTTTTTGTGACAGTTATTATGGACAGTAAATTTGCGCATTGTGGACTGGTAGTTACAGAATCAAAGAACTGTACAATATAACAGAAACTGCAGCACTTGATGACTTTCAACAGCAGTAACAACTAAAATGGATAGCACATTTAACCTGAAGAGCAAATAATGACATAATCAAGATGTTGATGTTCCACCCTACTTCAAGAAAAAGGTTAAGAAGGAAACTGCTTTCAATACTGGAAAGAGTGATAACAGAGCACCCAGGAAAACCTATTTTCCTGAAATATTTAAGAGAAAGATCGTATAAATTGCAACTGAAAGTAGTACTGGCTGCTCAGTCAAGGAATGCCAAATGTTTCCTTATAAGGAAATGGCTTATATCACTGTTACCTGTATGATTTATATAACTAAATATGAGTAATTTAACATAACTGTTTCTGATACTCCTTAAGAAATGAATTTTAATTTAAAATAAATTAAAATTTATCCTGATGCTTGCCATTTTTCACCCTTTATATAACTACGTATGAATAATTTAATTTGTTATTACTGTACCAGATGTCGAGCACCTGTTTCTGATACTCCTTAAAAGTTGAAATACAATTTAAAATATATTTAAAATTATCCTCGTGCTTGCTAATTTTTTACCAACCTTTATATTGTTAAGTACAAGTAATTTAACTTGGTAGTACCACCATAGCACATGTCAAACACCTGGATGTAGTTATAAAGAAACCACATCTTTCTAATGTTTCTTCTACACAGCCAAGTACTTGAAAGTACTCAGAATGAACTTATTCTCATAATCTATCAGTCTCTGGTACTCAGGCTTCCACTTAAGTACTAATTTGTCTTTCTTTTTTTATTTTCTTTTTTATTTTATGTCATGCCTTTTTAAATCAGAGCTGTTGGTCACCTGCTTTGAAGGGCTGTTATCAGAAGATGAAAGTGCAGAATTTGAAAAAAACACACACAAAAAAATCATTTCAAACTTTTCATAATGGCTGTTTTATTTTTATGATTTTATTTTCACACTTTTCCTCTGATTAAGAGAGCGTAGTGTGCATTTCAAGTTGATAGACGCACTGGTAAATGACGTGCACAAAACCTTTTTGATTATTTGTGATAGAAAGCCAAAAAAGTAAAGGTAAAAAAAAAAAGACCATTCACTTGGTGAAGAATGAAAAATTTATCTTTTGTTAAGTATGTAGACAGAAATAATTATGGTTTATATCTCCTTTCATTTGCTTTATATTTGAAACATCTATCTATATCTATATATATATATATATATATATATATATATATATAAGTGTGTGTGTAAATTATTTTTTTCAGATATAGTGTTCATATATATACATGTATGTGTGTGTGTAAATTATTTTACAGATACTGTCCATATATATAGATATATGTTTTTTTAATATAGAGTATTCATATATCTATTATATATATATATATATATATATATATATATATACATACATATGTATATATAGACATTATCTGTCACATTATCTCCCCATATAATCTACTGCAATAACATTCTATATAACAATAATATATATGTGTGTGTGTGTAAATTATTTTTTCAGATAGTTGTTCATATATTATTCATATATATGGCTTTTAATACAGAGTATTCATTTGTGTATATATATATATATATATGTATATGTATATAGATATATAAAAAATAAGATATAGATATGTATTATCTGTCACATTATCTCTCCATATAACCTACTGCAATAACATTCTATATAACAATAATATATATATATATATATATATATATATATATATATATATATATATATATATATATATATATATATATTTGTGTGTATGTGTAGATTTAAAAGGCCATTTAATGAAGTTTGAGGAATAAAAAATCAAAAAAGTGATAAAATATTGTCAGTAAGACTGGTGATATCTATTTTATATTAGTAGGCCTTTTGACTAAACAGAAGCATCATGTTGAAGGTCTCTGAAGTTAAGGCAACATTGAGCCTGGCCAGTAATTTGATCAGGGACTGCTTGGGAATCCCAGGTGTTGCAAGCATGGATATGTGTGTGATATAATGTACAATGGGTTGGAATTGGAAATGGGAGAGCCAAGTTCCAATTCCAGTTGGGTTCGTTATATTCACATACACGCAAATACATTTGGTAAATATATGAATCTACCCGCCAGCCATGGATTAATCAGTTTGTGTGTAGAATAATAAATATAAATATTCTCTTTTTCTCTTAGGATACGGTATCAGTTGACCTGAATCTTTAAGCGACCAAGATTGCAGCTGTCAGGGAAGCATTCACTCAAGAGTTTGTTCCACAATGTAACAGTTCTGGGGAAGAAGCTGTCTGAGTGGAACATCTTCCTTACCAAAAGAATATGAAGAGAATGGTGGCTACTAGCTGTGAAGGTCTGAACTGGTGGAATTAAGGAAAGTAACTCATTTGAACATTTGCCATAGTAATTGTGATAAAGTAGTGAGAAACTCAAGGACACATGGCCTAGTGGATAAAAGCGTTGGTTGGATCCAGTGACTTAACGCAAAGAGTTGTGAGTTCAATACCTGACTACTCCAGTGGTGAACAAAAACTTGGAGAACTGAGTTAAAGAGAGATAACTGATACATCCGGAAGAGGAAGAGGCATGGAATGTGTAACTAGAACAAGTTGCTCTGGGGTTCAGTTCGAAATACCAATCACCTGAAGAAGGTCAGAACGTTCAACGGCTTAAACGTTATGAATATGGCACTAAAGATGATGATAACAGTCTGAACAATGTAAATAATGTAAATAGTGAGAAGTTTGTTATTTTTGTTTGTCTGTTTAACGACATATCAACTCCTTATGTGCCATTCCATGCTGAAATTTAACTTTCTTTGGAGGTTTGAAATAATAAAAATATGTTATATGTTATTTTGCTTTCGCAATTGAATACATGGTAGATGATACTCAGCTTTTGTGCATATACGTGTTTGTGTGGACATAATTACTAATTGCATATGTGTGTTTTATGCTGTTGAATTGATATTTTGGAATACGGTTTGATTTCTTTGAGAAATTGTAGGATATTAAGTGGATTAAAGTCAGAGTTCTTTCATTTTGGTTGTTTGATTCGTTGGTTGATTTTGTTTAGCGGCATATCAACACCTCTGTGGGTTATTCAATGCCAAAATCTAGATATTTCGAACACAATTTCATGGCTTTAACTAAATACACTTTGAACGCAGTTATATACTTTTAACTACAAATAAAATGTAGTGTCAGTCATTTTGTTATACAATGTATTTTTGTAATTCTACTATAAAATTGTATGGGCTGGTCATTTTGTTTTAAAATTGTATTGTTGGTAATATTTCTATAAATAGTTATTGTTGGCGATTTTACTATAAAAATGTATTTTTATGCTTTCATATTTTTTGTTTTTGGTTTGGGGTTCTCAATTTACCCATAGCTGGGGTCCTAACAAGTACTACCACCCCGGGTCGACCTGGGAAAAACAACAATTAAGAGGTGGTTCCACACTCCTCAAACCTTCAATCTTCTGATCAGAAGCCTTGCTGTCGGATGTAGTTTATTGTCATACTCAAGACTAGAGAAGTTAGTTACATTTTGTATGTAGGGTAAGAGTTGCAGGGTGGAGACTAATTCATATGTAAAGAACTCTCAATTTCTTACAGTTGAATCAATCAATTTTCTGCTTAAAGAAGAGGAATTTCAAGTGCCAATTTAAGCACCAATTTTATTACTGAAAATCTTATTTTTATTGCTTCATTTTCAAGTTTGTTATGTGTGTTATCATTCTCTCTCTTGACAAATAATAATAATACATTTTATAGACCCCATTTTTACAGTTATTCTTCAAAGCCTTAAGGCGTTACTGGTCCACGAATCAGGGAAAAATTATCTTTGTATATTGATTTCTTGTATGTTGATTTTTTAAAATCATTTTTAGAATGGAGTTCTTCTTTGCAAATCTGTTTTAATAGAGAACGGAAAGTGCGACACTGACATCTGAAGGCACATTGTGATCGTCAAAAATGCCTTCCAAAATCTAAGCAAAGTAATAAGAAACAAAGAAAATAGTACTGAACTGTTGCGTAATATCAGTCCTCTTATATGGCAGTGAATACTGAACAATCTCCCCACAGAGGAAGAAAAGACTTGAAGCAACAGAAAAGAGGTTTTACAGAAGGATACTGAGAATACCGTGGATCGGAGAATACCATGGATTATGACCAACGACGAAGTTTTTGAGAAAATGGAAACAAAAAGACAATTATAGTTAACATCAAGAAGAGATAGTTGAAATTTCTTGGGTACATAATGAGGAAAGTGGGCTTGGAAAATGTGATACGCACAAGACATATTGAAGGCAAGAGAGAGGGAAAAATGCATAACGGGCCCAGTGAGCATGAGTAAATAGATGGCGGAACAGACGTTCAGAGTGATAACAAAAAGACAACATTTATTAAGAGCTACAAAGTACAGGAAATCGTGAGGAGCCTTGATCGCCCACGTCCTGAAGGGTCATGGCACAAAGAAAACATATCGATCCATGATTTCTTAAATAATTAAGGTGCATAGTTTTTATTTACAAACTTTTGCCCCCGTGCTGTTGAAAATGATGGCTTATTTTTTTATCATAACCTTGTAAATATCATATTCAGTTAAAATATATAGAATATATAGTGACTGAATTTTCTATAGCACCATTAATGAAAGCCCCGTGATATATCTGTTTGAAAGTAATTGTTACTTGTAAATAAATGCTTGTATTTTAGTCCTATTAGGCCCTCAGATGGGACAGGAAATATATAGATACACATTGATAATTATTATATGGTTTAATGTCAAGTTTGAAACTGAAGTTACATCATTGATAATCGTGTACTACTGATATTTTCCTTTTTCCTAATTCGTGACAGTATATATTTGTTTAAAAATAATTGTTATATGTAAATAAATGTATTTCCTAATCCATAATAGTATATCAGTTCTAAAAAGAAACCATGCATATTCGTTACGTGCTGTAGGATAGGGGTCGCCAACCTTTTGAAGGGAGCGGGTTAGACGGCTATGCAGTGCTTTGGTGGAGGGTCATGATATCAAATGTAATATAATGAATTGTCTCGACTTCAGACCGCTCCGTCCAGAAGGTCGCCTTGGTCTGGAGGTTTAAAGAAAAAGCAGTGAAGTTAATGTGATATTATTTAACCAAAGTTCTTTATTTTATCGCAGGAATAACAGGATAACAACTAACGCAATCAACAACTAATTGCTTACTATGGTTCATTTGGCGGGCAGGACAAAATTCTTCGCGTGTTCAATGTGGCCGACGGTTGCCGATCCCTGTTGTAAGATATTGGCACTTCATTAGATGGAGCATTGGAAATTGGGATGTCTATTTACTTTTGACATACCTCTACATATATATGTCTTTTAATATAGCTTTTCATATATTTTCCGATAGCACTATGATTTAAACTGAAGAATCCTTTCTGATTCTGATTTTCTCGAAGAAAGTCGGCAAATATTCCATAAAAGCATGGCGTTCTTCGATTGATTTTTGTCCTTCTCCAATACAGGGAAATCATCAAAATCCAAGGAGAATCTGACTTCATTTTTTAATGATTTCCTATCCTCTCGTTCTTCTTCAACGTTTTTTTTTTCGTTTCCTTACCCAGTGGGATTAATTATTGTAGCATTTAGCGGATCAGTTATCAATAACAGAACGAGTTGGGATTTTGCAATATGATATTTGAGTCATTTTTTTCTGAAAATATTTCTGACTTATTTGTAAATTTCTATTAATCTAATCAATTTAATCTTATTTTCCAACATGAGTTCATTTTGTTGCTTCATATATATATATATATATATAGAGAGAGAGAGAGAGAGAGAGAGAGAGTACATTTAAGCAACAGGAATTCATTTGAACAATGTTAAATTCAAATGACAAGGTCTGACAGATCAATATTTTATTGTATTTTTTATAATTTTCAAATAACTTATTGAATTTATTAGAAAATACAATAAAGTTTTACACAGACACTCCTTGTCAGTTGAATCTAACAAAACTTGTTTACATATGCACACACATACACGCACAGAAATGAAGACACTCATAAAGATAGATTGATAGTGTTGCGTGTCTCATTTACAAGTGAAAAACACACACACGAGCGCACACACACGAGCGCACACACACACACACACATATATATATATATATATATATATATCTATATATAATTTTTTCTTTTCATTTTATCTATTACTTTTTTCCTGTTTTCCTATATACATTTTAGTTTCGTCTTACAACCCTTATTTCTGAGATTGACAAGCTATCCTAACCAGAGCCCGTCGTTCTGAAATAGATAAGTTGAACGAACAATTTACACCTAAACTGACCACACACGAGACGTCTTCCCAACCCCCGCAGCCTATAACTCTCTTCCTCTATGTTTACAATATCACTGTCCCCACCGACACGCATTTAGACCTATCCAAAGTTTAAATTTGAGTTCATTTTCATAAGAAGTTTCACGCACATGCATGCCCGAAAATTCATAGACACAGTATATTGACCGTGTTTTGAAAATGAAACATTATATAAATACATACATACAACAATAATGTATTTCTCGTTAACAGTTAATATGTTCTAACCTTGAAAATGTTAAATCTATAGTCGAAAGCGTTCGGGAAAAAAACATTTGGACAGTTTTTATATAATTTGTCTACTGAAAAGAAATAAATTATAAGTTCACTTGGTAAATTCATATAAAAAACTTAATCAAAGCATCTTGTCTGTCATATTTAATGAAATTTGCATAAATACACAATATATATATATATATATATATATATATATATATATATATATATATAATGATACAAATAAAATTTGTCACGTAGCTAACTGATGTTATATTTAGCACCTTGACTGGAGTTTCATACACGAACCATTCTGTAATCATTCTGCCCACTCATCAGGAGGTTTCGACTGCATGAATTTAAGCGTGCTAATCGATTAACAATTAAGTCTCATCATTTTATTTTTGAAATAGCTATTAGGTTGGCGCAAAAATAATGACGTATTAATGTCGTTTTTTGACGTATTTTTAAGGTCAAAAAACGACATTATTGCGTCATTATTTTTGCACCAACCTAACAGATGTAAATGTAACTGTAATTGTTATTACTCTTTGTAGTATTGATGGGATTCGCTTGCTAACCATTTATGCATGTATAGGTTATATAATGGCTAGAAACTCAGAAAAAAAATATATATATATCTAGGTAAAATGAGAACAAATGGAGTATAATTCCACTGTACGTAACATTTAATTTAAGAGTGTTTCAGTACAGAGTAGAGCTAATTCTAAACATTTTTAATTCTATTTTTTTTAGCTCAATACACGGTAGTGCAGTTTTTAACATGTTTTTGTTTTAATATCCTAAAATAAATAAATAAATAATATATATATATATATATATATATATATATATATTATATGCACGGTACTTATTGGAAAGTGGTCAATATCAGTGATAGAACTAACATTTTCAGTTGTATGGATATGAGTTCTGGGTTTCACGCTTTTGTGATCATCATCATCATCATCATCATCATATATATTTATGGGAAATTGTATGACAAACTGGAAAAAAAAGTTTACCTGTGACGCGTTTCGTCTTTCAGAGTTTCGTCAGACTAAATTTCTTATGTTGGTAGGACTTCACATGCGCACGGCAAAGGGGTGCTGTTAATTATAGATTTTTTTTTTTAATCTAGGAAGTACCTTAATCGCAAGGTCATCTACAGTAAATTTGCATTCTGACACTTAGAACATTTCACTATTCCTAGCAGATCTTCTAATATCAAAGTGTGGAATACCTATTTACAAAAGTGATGAAAATAAAAATAAAAAGACTGAATGAATTTTGTGCCCTGATATTTTCATTTGCTCCTAGGTATGCTGTTGTATAAAAAGTTAGAGAAACATTGATATATATATATATATATATATATATATATATATATAGATAGATAGATAGATAGATAAAGCTAGTGAGCCAGACAAACCTACTACCTAGGTGTCACCTAAACGGATTGTCAGGGAAAGTAGGCTTTTTTGGCTATTGCCTTATAAATATGCGTTTCCCGTTGCTTCTTTAGCCGACTTTCCCTGACGTTCTGTTTAGGTGAAACCTAGGTAGGTTTGTCTGGCTCACTAGGTTTATCTAGGTCTGCTCTACGGTTGTATTGAGCTCTTTTGTTAGTTAGTTGTTTACTCGTATCGGGGTTTTTTCTTTGGGCTTCAAACCTATATCTGTGCGATTTTTTTCAACAGACTTTCATGTTTCTAGCTCTTTCTTTTTTTAAAACCTTTTTATCCCTCGAGATTGATTTGATTATTGGCAAATCAAAAATTAGAGGGTTTTTCGAAACGAGTATAGTTATCTATATTTGTATTTATATATATATATATATATATATATATATATATATATATATATATATATATATATATATATGTAGGGAGAGAGAGAGATTGTGTGTGTGTGTCAGGCATGGCCTGGCAATTGAGTTTAAGCATGAAATAGATTGTCGCCGTTGGGTGTTGAATTCAATGTCCACTTTTATATTTACATACGCTCTGTCGCTGATATTGAGCACTTTAAACCATACCGTAAAACTGTATTTTTATCTTATATATAATGTAAGGGAAGGATAGAATAGTTCAAATAAATCGAAGAGCTATATTTGAAAAACCTTCAACTTGGGAACTTAGCGAAAATTAGAAAAAATTACTTTAATACTTTTAGAAGATATCACAAACTCAGCCCAATTTCTCAGAAACGGGAAGTAAAATATTTAAAAAATATGACATATGTCTCAAAATAGTGTTTGGATCAATTGAGGAATATAACTAAAGCAAGCTATTACATTTTAAGGTTTCATCCGTTTTAACAATTATGTATTTATAGATCTTGCGAGTTAGAAATAAGTCATTTTGGGTTCTGTTAGAAAATCTCTTCGTATTTTTCTACATACAAATATTAAATTTGATTTAATAACAAAAAGAAAAAGAAAAAATTAAGAAAAAATATGGACAAAAGTGAAATGGAATTTGTAGCATTTTTTGAAAGATCTTGTGATTCTTGGAGTTGTTTACCAATGCAAAATGTCACAAATATTTAAAAGAAACTAAATAAATTCTTCACGAAAATATGGCAAAAAAAAAAAAAAAAAATCGGAGCAAAAATGGAAAAGTTCATTTCAGATATTTTCAGATGTCACAGATTTGGCCCCAGTATTTTTTACCGGAAGAACCAAATATCACAAAATTTCTATAAAAAAAAAATGTTTAAATAATTCTAAAACAAAAGGAAAACAATTTCGTCCAATGTTTACGATATAGATTGAGGAAGTGGGGGTATAGATTTTAAAAAGTGAGCTGTTTATAGTGCAAGTGAGTTCTTTTGTATACAAACACATGCACAAACACTCTCTTTCACACTCATATATATGTGTATGTGTTCAAGTCTGAAAATCGAGTGTGCGTGAAACTCGAGTCACAACTAGAGCCGTCCTTTTATAGAATTTAACGTTGGTTAGTCTTTTTTGCTCGGTCTAGGTAATCTGGGCTCCGAACACTTTATTGAGTAGGTAAGTTTGCTTTCGGGCCCTTTTCCTCTTTCTTTTTACAGTTTTGTTGTCTTTATTCGAGACTGTATCTAGATAGCAGTTTAGGTTTTGGCAACCTGTCCGTTGGTTCCACCAACGTTTTTTTTTTTTTTTTAAAATAGTCATAATCCATTGAAAACATGTTTCTTATACGCTTTAAAATATGTTGTTTTTTTTAAAATAATAAACATTTATTTGTTTTTGATTGTTAAAATCCAAAGAAGGTTTGTAATGTAATCGATTCTGACTAGGCATTTTGACTTCAGTTTCTTTCTCATCTACGTGACATGGCTTCTCTCTGTCTTTACGATAAATATTTTCATAGCAACTGCTCTGATAAGCTTTTTCCCCTAGTGCCATTTGCCTTGAGCTTATTGATAAAATTTAAAGAAGAATCTGCAATATTAACGGTCTTGATCTGGCGGCTCGGCTTCAGTCACTTTCCCACCGCCGTAATGTCGCCTTTCTATATCTTTTCTATAAATACTTTCATGATAATTGTTCAGATGAACTCTTCTCTATGGTACCTTGACTTTTTGAATTTAAGCGTCGTACTAGACTGGCGTCAAGATCTCAACAGTTTACAGTTAAGCTGGCGAGATATAGCCGTAAGTTCGATGCTGTTTCTTCTCTAGCACTTCTCGATTATAGAACTCTCTCCCGGTTCCATGCTTTCCAACCAATTTTGATTTTCAAAAATTTAAATACAATGTCACTCGCTATCTACTGTCACCCTGTTAACTATTTTCTCTTCTAGCTCATTATTAATGTTTCTGTTCCTAATTTTTCCACACCCTGTAACCAATTGTGTCTAGTAGCTTTACTGCATTGCATGGAATTACATCGAAAGAAAAAAGTAAAATAGTGTCCCAGGTACATG
>OZ010599.1:64578528-64588528 GCA_963932145.1 Acanthosepion lycidas | reverse complement strand
TCTCATTCAAAACTATTTCTTTTTGTTGTATTCCTAATATCCAATACCCGCCCCAATCCGCATGGCTGAATGAAAGAAAAAGTGGTGGCCAAAAAGGAATACGAATACAAACTAAGCCAAAATAAATGTATAATCATTTTTCACACAATTAACAATACAGTATAGAATAAAGCTGAAGGAAAAGAGATTATAGTTGAAAAACGACAGATGAGTATCCTGTCTTTGGTATCTTCATAGTTTAAAGTTATGTTCCTTAAAAGACAAATTCACAAATTATAGGATGCAAGGCCCAGTCTCATTCAGAACTAATTTTTATACACCCTTTTATCCATCCATATATATATATATATATATATATATATATATATATATATGATAAAAAGGCTTAAACACTAATATTCCATGGTCATAATTTATTCCATTAGAATCGTAAACACGATCCAATTCATCAGACCTACAAATTCAAAAATTATTTTTTTATACAAATATGTATGTATGTATATATATTTATATACTTATGTATGTATATATACTTATATATTTTGCATATGTATGTGTATATTTACCACTAATATTATTTTGGGTTGTCATTGAACAAACCAATGCCGAAGGGAAAATAAGGGATAAAAAAGAAAGAACTAAGACCATGAAATTGAGGGGAAACCAATCGTCCAATCGTCCAGAATTCAAGCTCAGAGTCCAAAGAAAAAACAAACTCCAAAACGAGTAAAGCAAAAGTAACTACGTAAAGGGCTCAATACACTAAGTAGAGCAAACCTAACTATGAACCTAAAGAGCCAGGTAAAATTACCTTGGTTTCACCTATACGGATCATCAGGGTCAGTTGACCTTGACGATCCCTACAGGTGAAACCTAGGTAGGTTTACCTAGCTCTTTAGGTTCATATATATATATATATATATATATATATATATATATATATATATATATATATATATATATATATTCAGTATCTCTTTCCTGGATAATTGGTAAAAATGTTCTGATGAAAAACTACCAAATATTACTAAAACGAAACTACTCTCCTTAATCGTCAGAGAGAACCATTTCTACTTTCCATCAGCATGGCTGATGCTAACCTTCATGAGAACGACTCATTACCCCTTCTGGGGATGTTTTCCACTGATATAAAGTGGGAAGATTATATTGAATCAATTGCTAGGTCTGCTGCTAGGAAAGTTGGTTCCCTGCGTTGTGCGAGACAATTTTTCTTACCAGAATCTATCTTACATATTTACAAGTCTACCAGTCGGCGTTGTTTTGAATATTGATGATATATTTAGCCTGGTGTTGCTGCTATATATTTAGAGACTCTTGATAAAATCCAAAGAAGAATCTGCAATGTTATTGGTCTTGAATTAGCATCGCGTCTTCAGTCACTTTCCCACCGCCTTAACTGTTGCTATTCTATAAATATATATTATGTTTCTTTATTTTGCTTGGATATTTTTACTTTTAATGACCGAAGAATGAATTGGTTAGTATTGTTGTGATTAACAAGCTACAGAATAAAGGGGAAGAAAAATTTGCAATGGTGAAAATATTTCATGGGAAAATCTGAAACCTGCTTATGAGTTTTCCGACGACAACTCTGCTTTGTTCGTTAAAAACGTTTTAGTTTGTTTTTAGCGCAAGATGGATGATGCTTTGTTATCCTGTTTTGTTTTTTCTTTTTTGAAGAAAGCTATAAAATTATTTATTTTTTTGAAAATTGTATTCTTTGTCCACGGTCGAGAAAAGGAAAACATTGTTTGCATAAAAGAGAATAAAATAAGTGTTATCCGTAGGATAGAAAAAAAAAACGGAAGGGAAAACAAATATTTTAATGGAAGCCAAATTAGAGAGAGAGAGAGAGAAAAAAAGAGAAAAATTAAAAATAGAGAAAAACAAATTAGATAAACAAAAATGAGAAAGTATATATAAAAAAATCCCCTGCATATTTTCCAGAAATAAAACATACAAAAACTGTCGAGTCGACATTTACAGTGCTTAATTTAGTCTGGCACATGGCCACTAGTGGAGACTGAACTTATTACACTTCAAATGGTCTTTTAGACAAATCTCCTCAGCTATTACGCTGCAGCAATATTTCTAAACCTTTTTAGGTCCAAATGAAAATATCACGGCACACTTAGCAAAATATTTAAAGGGAATAAATTTAAATTTCATGAAATAAAACCATAGATTTGTTAAAAATACACATTTAAATATGAACCTACTTTATTTCAATGTTTCTCTTCAACTATTTGTGCAGCTTATTTGTGTATAGCGTTGATATTTTAATATTTCCACACACACACACACATGTATGACGTAACAATATTTTGCAGCATATTTAAGAAGATCGCACGTGCTTTCAGAATCGCTGTTCTGCAGTATGCGAACAGAATCTGGAGATGTACAGCTGGAACACCAGACCAGACATGGCAGGAATATTCGATGCACTGACGAATGGTAAATTTTTAAATGATGGATTTTGACGAGGGGAATTGTATGGCACAACACAGTGAACCCAACTTTCTTAGCAGTTTTGGTATGGAGAGTTTTCTTAGTTTCTTCATCTGTTACCCCAGTTATATATCGCGAGATATTTGATAAAATCCAAAGAAGGATCACTAATGTTATTGGTCCTGATCTGGCATCTCGACTCCAGTCACTTTACTACCAACATATCGTAGCTTCCCGGTGTACTTTCTATAACTATTTTCATGGCAATCGTTATAATGAGCTTTTCTTTTGTGGTATTCATTGAAGTTTCATTGGATAAATTTTAGTGAAAGGGATACTATATGTTTGGGTCAGTAATCGTGGTGAGCTGAGGTTTAAGATAAGTTTGGGTCCCATTTTTTGAATTCTTCAAAATAAATATCGCTTTTCTTCTTGGTACGTCGACCTCATGAATTTAAGCGTACTACTAGATTGGCAATTAGGTCTCATCCTCTTACTAACTAGATGCAACTCTAAGTTCTATTCTGATAATTTCTTTTTCTTTCCCGTGGAACTTTCTTCCGATTTCTTGTTTCCCTGTCAACTAAGAACTTTGAAAATTTGAATGCAACATCAATTGACATCTTCTGTTGAAATACAGGTTCTTTTATTGTCTTCACTAAAGTTATTTCGTTTTTCTATTCTTCCTGAAGCCTGTCGTTTCATTGGCCTCATCCTTAACTAAAGTCTTCTCGTTCGTCTGTCTTCCTGAACCCTGTTCTTTTATTGTCCTTTCTCTTTACTAACATCTTTTAATTTTACTTCACTCTCAGTAACCCCCTTGCATCTTAGAGGCATTATGGTCAAGTGTGCGGTGAAATGATTAAAAAAAAAACATAGAAAAAGATTTTCTTCTGAGTGCTGTCAGCTTTCATAATTCCTTATTAAATAATTGAAGTGGCAACCAATCTAGGAGAAGGAAACAGCGTGAAGAGAAACAGACTCCGCCAGTTTATTTGCCTTAAAAACGCTTCTGCTGCTAGTCATAACAGTACATATAGTACTTCTAACGTATAACAGAACTCATGACGTCACAAGGAATTTTTCTTTATTTCTTTTACTTTAAAAAGCTTGTGGAATTAATTACATTTAAATTGATATCATGGCTGTGACAGCAATTGGAATGTGGGCACAATCTATTTTTTCAGGTGTGACGCTTGTAAAAAATTGGGAATTTCGTTATGAGTTGTTCAAAATCTTGAAAGAGGGGAAAAATGCGAGTCTTATTCTACATAGTGTCAGATTCTAGGGAATTACAAAAAAATAGTTGCAATTTTGGTTTTGTTGTTCTTTAGAATTAACGAAAACACATCTAAGAAAATATTGTAGACCCACCAAAACAGCAAAAACAAGCATTTAAGGAATGGTATATATATATATATATATATATATATATATATATATATATATATATATATATCCTATTATAATCGTGCTTGTCCCTTCCTTTGTTAGTTTGCACGACGTTACGTCTGCACAGGAAAGTTATATCATGGTGGCAAGAAAAGCAATTTTAGCATAATCTGAAGAAGATCGATATACTGTCGAAATATCGTTAAAAATTATTAAACCTAGTCTTTGCTTTTCTTTTTACTTTTCTTAAATCGCGTTCTTTGTTTAATCATTTAACCCCATGGAAGGCGATAAAGCCACTAACATGGAAGAAGTTACTAAATGCTAGAGAAAATGAGCATAGAGAATGATTAAAAGAACAAGCATTAAGAATACGGAAGATGTAAATTTTTAAAGATCAAGCTTGACTAGAAAGCATGGAATATAGTTCCACAAGCGAGAAGTGTGAGAGAAGAAACTGTTAGCATAGAACTGTAAAATGACGAGATCTTGCCGCCAATCTCGTACTGCCCTTAAATTCATAAACACTACGTATCGTAGAGGAAAGTGATATTTATTTTGAAAATACAAAAATGTCGCACAAGGCCAAAAGTGGGGATAGGGGAAGGCTGTTCTTCAATCACTCTTATC
Source organism: Acanthosepion lycidas (assembly GCA_963932145.1). Lineage (NCBI taxonomy): Eukaryota > Metazoa > Mollusca > Cephalopoda > Sepiida > Sepiidae > Acanthosepion > Acanthosepion lycidas. The sequence continues at coordinate 64,584,037 of OZ010599.1, read as the reverse complement.
TTAAACTTAACTAGCCACGATTAGTGAACAAAACATACCATAGTATTCCTTACACCAAAACAACAAACTCTTACTTAGCATTCTTACTACCATCACCATAATACCTCAAAGTCTCTATGTAGTCCTAACTAGTTCCCATATAGCCAATTTCTTTGTAGGCGGGGGGAATAAAAATAACAACTTTTAAAAATTAGGCCTCATAGAGGAAAGTTCATCCGATTAATTATCGTGAAAGTATTTATAGAAAAGGCTTAGGAAAACTATGTTTGGGCGGTGGAAACGTGACATGAAAGCCTAGATCTGACAAAGCTATTTAAGAACATGATTCTAGTTTTTAGGTAAAAGCTTTGGTTGGACAACTTTGTAGTGTTGGAGAAAAGTACTCCTAGCGCAACCTATCCTGTATTCAATTTCCTTATGGCCTATACTAAATTTATTATAACTGATCCGTATATACTGAGGCATTTAAAGTGTTGAGAATTTATTAATTCCACTAGAGACCTGAAAATACATGCTACTCCACGTGTTCATCTGCCGCTCAACATATTGCTATATCGTTTTCAAGTTTGTTTTTTTTTCCAATCCTTACTCTTCAAAATCTGGTCATTGAAATACTCGGTTTGGAAAGTGCGTAGCGCTGAGAAATTTTCAGCACCCATTAGTAAATGTATCCAAGTAATCAAGCAGACAGGTGTACACTTCTTCTATGTGCCATGTCCGTTCAGGACGTTGGCGAACATGACTCTCCATAATTTCCTGTCCTTTGTAGCTCCTTTCATTATTTCTCTCAAACCCTGATTCTGTCACCCATTGCAATTTTGGTTTTGTTGTTCTTTAGAATTAACGAAAACACACCTAAGAAAATATTGTAGACTCACCAAAACAGCAAAAACAAGCATTTAAGGAATGGTGTATATATATATATATATATATATATATATATATATATATATATATATGGGAGTCGGTTATACAAAGTAAGAGGTAAGAAGCACAGTTTATGAGGATATGTGGGGAATATAACGCTTAACTTACTTATGCATTTACCCTCAATCTGTCCCGTGGGTGTCAAATTTTCCAAACACTCGTTTTTCATTATGTACCCTAGAAATCTCAACGATCTCTATTCACTGCTTTATGGGATGATTTATATTACATAATGGTTCAGTACACTATTTTTTGTTTTTAACAAAATCTTACGTTTCTTTATACTTTGCTTAGCGTTTGGAAGGTATCTTTCACTATGCCAATGCGCCTTCGGGTAAAGTATTCAAATCCCAGGTCATGTTTTCTGATTAATCATTTTCAATTAAATTTGTTGGCATGTATTTAATCTGAACGTTGGTACAGAAATCTGAAGATTCATTGGAATAGCGAAGTATGCTTTCCAGAAACTATACACAATATTAAGATACAGGAAAAGTTTTGTTGAAAACAAAGATAGGAGTACTCTCCTGTTATGAAATATTAATATATTGGGGATAAATTCTGCACAATTTCTTCATAGATAAAGCGACAACTGAGAGGTTTTACTATGATTTTTTTTATCGTGTACAAGGCCCAAGAGCCACTCGAGATTGATGTTTAAAGTGTAAGAGGCACAGTTTATGATGAAATGTGGGGAAGATAACGGTTAACCCTAGACTTGAACAGATTAAGATTGTAGTGATCGGGGAAGCATCCTCATGGGAGTCGGTTCCACAAAGTAAGAGGTAAGAAGCACAGTTTATGAGGATATGTGGGGAAGATAACGGTTAAGCCTAGACTTGAACAGGTTAAGATTGTAGTGATCGGGGAAGCATCCTCATGGGAGTCGGTTCCACAAAGTAAGAGGTAAGAAGCAGAGTTTATGAGGATATGTGGGGAAGATAACGGTTAACCCTAGACTTGAACAGGTTAAGATTGTAGTGATCGGGGAAGCATCCTCATGGGAGTCGGTTCCACAAAGTAAGAGGTAAGAAGCACAGTTTATGAGGATATGTGGGGAAGATAACGGTTAAGCCTAGACTTGAACAGGTTAAGATTGTAGTGATCGGGGAAGCATCCTCCTGGGAGTCGGTTCCACAAAGTAAGAGGTAAAAAGCACAGTTTATGAGGATATGTGGGGAAGATAACGGTTAAGCCTAGACTTGAACAGGTTAAGATTATAGTGATCGGGGAAGCATCCTCATGGGAGTCGGTTCCACAAAGTAAGAGGTAAAAAGCACAGTTTATGAGGATATGTGGGGAAGATAACGGTTAACCCTAGTCTTGAACATGTTAAGATTGTAGTTATCGTGGAAGCATCCTCTTGGGAGTCATACAAAGCAACGGTTCGTCTAAGAAACTGCTCGAGTGGAACTGCTCATCAATGGAATACAAATGGAATGGTGGTGGTTCGCTACAATATTGGTGGCATTGCGGGTCTTAGCCGTGAATGTTAGAACTGCTGGAACTAAGGAGTGTAGTTCATCTGGACACTCTCCATGAAAATACCGATAGAGTAATGAGAGGCTTGAGACATTTCGTCGGTAAAAAAGAGGTTGTAGGTTGGAAAATACTTCGTTACCCACAAGGATGTAGAGATGCTTTTGGACTCTGTCGAGACAGGAAATTGAAGTCTAATCCGCTCATACCCATATACGGCAGCAGTACCCCATTTTCGACCTGATCTGGCTCTTGTAAAGCTAGAGGATAACAGGAAGAGTTGAGTACTTACTGGAGCGGTACAGGGAACATACTATTTTTCCAGCATCTTTAGCGATATGGTTTAGGTTGAGTTTAAGTCCTAAGAGGCGCTCAAGGTACGGGAAATACCTTGCAGAAATCTGAGAATTCCATAGACGGCACATGTGAGCAATGATGAAGTTTTACAGAATATGGGAATAAAATGACACTTTTGCTTAGAATCAGAAAGAGAGCTAGTTGAGATTTATGGGGGACGCATTATAACGGTTTGGAGAATCTGACACTCACGTGACATATGACAGGCAAGAAGGATAGAGACGTAACGTAACGAGCTTGTGTAGATGGATGGCAGAAAAGGGAATAGAGGGAATAGTAAGGAGATAAATATTATTTAGAGCTACAAAGCATAGGAGGTTGTAGAGTGCCATGACCTCCCACTTCTTGATGGGACAAGAAAAACAGTAAGTAGCATATCTTACGAGTTTGTGTAAGTGGATGGCAGAACATGAAAAGGGACGTAGTAAGGGGATGAATATTACTAAGAGCTACAAGGGGTACGAAAGCGTGGAGCGCCATGATCGCACACATCATGAAGATACATGGTAGATAAGAAAAAAAAAAAGATTTTTAAAATTAATTTCTGACTACTTTTTTCTTTTATCTTGTTTTTTTTTTGTTTGCTTCTCCCTAGTAGTAGTAATAGATATAATAGTATTAAGCCATTATCTATTACACTCCTCTCGTCCAAGCTTACAGCACCTGGTATTCCCAAACAGTTAACCATCCAGCCTCGACGTTGCTTAATTTCGGCAATCTTACGGGAACTGGTGTTTCAACGTGATGTGACCGTAAGCTGCAGCTCATCAGAATCAGTTCGGTTAATTTTGAAATGTCAGCATGAGGAAATGGGTGATATAAAATACAATGATTGCAATGATGAAAATCCAAGACAGTAACATACAAGAAATAGAGAAAAATTTTAATGAAAATTTCGCAAAAGGCTGGAATATTTCAATTCGCATAATTAAAAACTGAGAAAAACGTCGTAAGCATTTTTATTTCCTTAAAAAAAAGAAGCTTTAGACAACGTTTAATATGAAAGAAACTAAGGGAAAAAAACATTTATCAGAAGTTTGATGATCACGATCGCCTTTCTTTTGTTATGAATAAATGACATTTTGTTTTAATTGTAAGCTAATTACGATCGACACTTCAAAATTTGTTAGATACGTGCATGTATAGGCACTTGATTCTTGGAACTGTTTACCATTACATTACTTCTTAATATTTTCAGAACCGAAAGATTACAATTAAAAATAGGCTTCTGTTATTTTGATATTTTTTGTCTCCAGACATCTGCAATTTATGCTTGAGTTGAGCACAATATTTCTATAAATACTTTCATGATAATTGTTCTGATAATATTTCCTCTATAGTACGTTCATGTGTTATTTTTATCCCCCCCCACCTCCATAGACAAATTGGACATATGGGAACTAGTTAAGACTTAATAGAGACTCTGAGGTATTCTGGTGGCTGTAGTAATAATCTTAAGTAAGAATGTGTTGTTTGGGTGTAAGGAATACTGTGGTATTTGGGTCAGTAATCGTGACTAGCTAAGTATAAGACAGACTGAAGACCAGCTTTCCCCTATTCCCCCTTTTGGCTTTATGCCACATGTATTTTCAAAACAAATATTACTTTCCTCTGTGGTATGTAGAATTTATGAATTTAATGGTAGTACTATATTGGCGGCAAGATCACATCATTTTACATTTGAAATGGCTAGATGCAATCGTAAGTTCTGTGCTAACTGTTTCTTCTGTCACACTTCTCGATTATGGAACTCTCTTCCGGCGTCTTGCTTCCTAGCCAACTTTGATCTTCAAAAAATTTAAATGTATTATCAATTGTTATCTTCTGTCTTCTTAAATCTGTTATTGTTCTCTCTACTTACTAGTATATACACTTCAACCCCTTGCGTCCTAGTGGCTTTATTGTCTTATTTGGGGTGAAATGATTAAAACTTATTAAAGCAAAGCAAAAGTATCAGATACAAGGAGATTCTTTACGAAAACAAGTGCGCCTCATTTAAAATAATAAATGCGGAAGTTTAAAGTTGTAAAGTCGTAGTTCAAAAAAGTAAGGAATGCAAAATCTAAAATAGATGTAGATAATTTTTACCAAGATTTTCTCAAAAGAAAAGACATTTGTAAATAATTTAAATAATATTTGAATAAATCTTAAAAGTTTCATGAAAATCCGACAATTATTTGATTTTTGCAAGAATTTTCAAATCAATATGGTTTTCACCACAAAATGATGCTCAAATTTCTCATAGTATTAGGTTGGTGCAAAAATAATGACGTAATAATGTCGTTTTTTGACGCATTTTTTAACGTCAAAAAACGACATTATTACGTCATTATTTTTGAACCAACCTAATAATTTATGGTCACCCGTTGACGCATGAAAAATAAAATTTAATAATAAAAAAATCCTTTGTTTCTACTTCTTAATAATAACATAAAGATTTTGACAATAAAACTTTGTTTTTATTCAGTTTGGAACATTTTTTTCATCATGGTATGCTCATTTTTAGCGAATCTTTGGTAATAGTAATGGTAACATTGGCCGTTTCCCTTCAAAGAAACATTTGACATTCATTGTCCGAGCGGAGGATACTACTTTCTGTTGAAATTTATAAAATCTTTTTCTTAAAGCAACTTTCCACTATTGATAGGAGTTTCCTTCTTAATATTTTATTTGAAATGGTGTGGAATGTCAACATCTTGATTATATCATTATTTACTCTTCCAGTTACATGTGCTATCCATTTTAG